>JASKMD010000016.1:1108246-1205746 GCA_030144725.1 Haematococcus lacustris
CCTGGGTGGGTGGGTGGGTGGGTGGGTGGGTGGGTGGGTGGGTGGGGTGGGTGGGTGGGTGGGTGGGTTGGTGGTTGGTTGGTTGGTTGGTTGGTTGGTTGGTTGGTTGGTTGGTTGGTTGGTTGGTTGGTTGGTTGGTTGGTTGATTGGTTGGTTGGTTGATTGGTTGGTTGATTGGTTGGGTGGGTGGGCAGATTGCCTCAGCAGCGCAACAGCTCAGCCCCCCCCTGGGTCCCCCCCCCCTGCCGGCCTCACCTTCTGCACACTGAGCACCCTGATGCTGTCAGGCAGGTGGCGGTTGATGCGGTCAGCCAGGCTCATGCCCTCGCAGTCTGGGGTGCTGGCTGCAGCTGGCCCTGGAGGGGGAGGGCACAGAGGGTGGGATAAGGTCCGTGCAAACAGCCCCCTGGCCCCTGCCCCTGGCCCCTGCCCCTGCCCCTGCCCTCCCTGCCCCTGCCCCTGCCCTTCCCCTGCCCCTGCCCCTGCCCCTGCCCCCTGCCCCTCGCCCCTGCCCCTGCCCTGCCCCTGCCCTGCCCCCTGCCCCTGCCCCTGCCCCTGCCCCTGCCCCTGCCCCTGCCCTGCCCCTGCCCCTGCCCCTGCCCCTGCCCCTGCCCCTGCCCCTGCCCCTGCCCCTGCCCCTGCCCCTGCCCCTGCCCCTGCCCCTGCCCCTGCCCCTGCCCCTGCCCCTGCCCCTGCCCCTGCCCCTGCCCTGCCCCTGCCCCCTGCCCTGCTGCCCCTGCCCCTGCCCCTGCCCCTGCCCTGCCCCTGCCCCTGCCCCTGCCCCTGCCCCTGCCCCTGCCCCTGCCCCTGCCCCTGCCCCTGCCCCTGCCCCTGCCCCTGCCCCTGCCCCTGCCCCTGCCCCTGCCCCTGCCCCTGCCCCTGCCCCTGCCCTGCCCCTGCCCCTGCCCTGCCCCTGCCCCTGCCCCCTGCCCCTGCCCCTGCCCCTGCCCCTGCCCCTGCCCCTGCCCCTGCCCGCCCTGCCCCTGCCCCTGCCCCTGCCCCTGCCTGCCTGCCCCTGCCCCTGCCCCTGCCCCTGCCCCTGCCCTGCCCCTGCCCCTGCCCCTGCCCTGCCCCTGCCCCTGCCCCTGCCCCTGCCCCTGCCCCTGCCCCTGCCCCTGCCCCTGCCCCCTGCCCCTGCCCCTGCCCCTGCCCCTGCCCCTGCCCCTGCCCCTGCCCTGCCCCTGCCCCTGCCCCTGCCCCTGCCCCTGCCCCTCTGCCCCTGCCCCTGCCCCTGCCCCTGCCCCTGCCCCTGCCCCTGCCCCTGCCCCTGCCCCTGCCCCTGCCCCATGCCCCTGCCCCTGCCCCTGCCCTGCCCCTGCCCTGCCCTGCCCCTGCCCCTGCCCCTGCCCCTGCCCCTGCCCTGCCCTGCCCTGCCCCTGCCCCTGCCCCTGCCCCTGCCCTGCCCCTGCCCTGCCCCTGCCCCTGCCCCTGCCCTGCCCCTGCCCCTGCCCCTGCCCTGCCCCTGCCCCTGCCCCTGCCCTGCCCCTGCCCCTGCCCCTGCCCCTGCCCCTGCCCCTGCCCCTGCCCCTGCCCCTGCCCCTGCCCCTGCCCCTGCCCTGCCCTGCCCCTGCCCCTGCCCCTGCCCCTGCCCCTGCCCCTGCCCTGCCCCTGCCCCTGCCCCTGCCCCTGCCCCTGCCCCTGCCCCTGCCCCTGCCCCTGCCCCTGCCCTGCCCCTGCCCTGCCCCTGCCCCTGCCCCTGCCCTGCCCCTGCCCCTGCCCCTGCCCCTGCCCCTGCCCTGCCCCTGCCCCTGCCCCTGCCCCTGCCCCTGCCCCTGCCCCTGCCCCTGCCCCTGCCCCTGCCCCTGCCCCTGCCCCTGCCCCTGCCCCTGCCCCTGCCCCTGCCCCTGCCCCTGCCCCTGCCCCTGCCCCTGCCCCTGCCCCTGCCCTGCCCCTGCCCCTGCCCCTGCCCCTGCCCCTGCCCCTGCCCCTGCCCCTGCCCCTGCCCCTGCCCTGCCCCTGCCCCTGCCCCTGCCTGCCCCTGCCCCTGCCCCTGCCCCTGCCCCTGCCCCTGCCCCTGCCCTGCCCCTGCCCCTGCCCCTGCCCCTGCCCCTGCCCCTGCCCCTGCCCCTGCCCCTGCCCCTGCCCCTGCCCCTGCCCCTGCCCTGCCCCTGCCCCTGCCCCTGCCCCTGCCCCTGCCCCTGCCCCTGCCCCTGCCCCTGCCCCTGCCCCTGCCCCTGCCCCTGCCCCTGCCCCTGCCCCTGCCCCTGCCCCTGCCCCTGCCCCTGCCCCTGCCCCTGCCCCTGCCCCTGCCCCTGCCCCTGCCCCTGCCCCTGCCCCTGCCCCTGCCCCTGCCCCTGCCCCTGCCCCTGCCCCTGCCCCTGCCCCTGCCCCTGCCCCTGCCCCTGCCCCTGCCCCTGCCCCTGCCCCTGCCCCTGCCCCTGCCCCTGCCCCTGCCCCTGCCCCTGCCCCTGCCCCTGCCCCTGCCCGACTCACCCTCCTCCACTTGCGCTTTCGGGTCTGCTGCTGTCGAGCCCCCTGTTGCTGCAGAGTCTGTGTCCATTGCTGCTGTGTCTACCAGGCATGGTGCCTCTGCCCCTTTCCCTGGTGCCGCTGCGGTCATTGCTGCTGGCACCCGTGGCTGGCTGCGATGCTGCTGCTGCTGCTGCTGCCTGATCAAGAACAGGCTCAGGCACGTAGAAGCGGCTGTCATCGATCAGCATCTTTAGGCTCATGACCTGCCCACATGGAAACAAGGTGTGACCAAATGTATGAGGCCAGGGGCATGCAAGAATGAACAGACGACGCAGTCACGAGCGGGGAGCAATGAGAGCATTGTTGAGGCAGGCAGCAGTGAAGCAGGCTGCAGGAGGCAGGGAACATCAGCGGGGTGTGACACGTGTGACATGTGTGACCGACATGTGTGATCGACATGTGTGACCAACATGTGTGACCATATGGGGAAAGGAGAAAGATTTAACCTAGCGGGGACTCAACGGGGGACTTGCTGACTGAGGGCAAGTGCCTGGTCTGTGTGGGGTCTCAAGAGTGTCAGGTGTTTGAAAGGTGGTGTCAAAACCTGGAGGCTCACGTGAGGGCTTGGTATGTGTTGAGTGCTGAGGTCACTGTGATGAAGTTGTGGAAAGCTGGCTGGAAGCTGCGGAGAAGCTGTGGGAAGGAGCTGGTGGGAAGCTGTGGGCCAACACGAGGGAAGCTAGGGTTTGCACGGGGAGGGCAGCAGCAGTGGAGGAGCTGGGTGGAAGCTAGGCTGCCCCTGCCGCCCACCGTGCCAAGGGAGTGCACGCCCTTGTCCGTGCGGCTGGCCCGGCTCCACTTCTGCAGCCACAGCCACATCACACCATCCTTGCCGCGGCTGTCTTGTCTTGTCGCAGCACAGCAGCAGGAGCAGGAGTTTGCACATGCAACCGTTGTCTTCATCATGCCAAGAGCACCACTTCCCTCCCTTGCCCCAGCCCTTGCCGATCCACATGCAAACATCAGTCGCACCATCCAAATGCTGCCCATGCTGCTGTTGCTGCTGCTGCTCATGTTGGTGCTGCCCATGCTGCTGCTGCCCATGCTGCTGCTGCCCATGCTGCTGCCTGCTGCTGCTGCTGCTGCTGTAAGTGCTGTTGGTGCCGCTGCTGCTGTAGATGCTGTTGGTGGTGGTGGTGGTGGTGGTGCTGCTGCTTAGGTGGGGGTGGAGACGGCTGCTTGCGGGCAGGAGGGGAGGGGGGGGGCTGGGTGTCCCTTGCTGCTGCTGCTTCTACTGCTGCTGCTGTAGCTGCGACGAGACAGCTGCGGCAAGGATGGCGGCCTAGCTGAGACTGGTGAGTGTCCTGAGGTAGGGTCAGACCAGGGGCTGCACTGACCAGGCGAGCAAAGTTGCCATAGTTGGTCTCCAGCAGCAGTCCAGCCTGCAGCCAGCAGCAGCCCCTGCAGGTCCTCTGGTTAAGCCCCCAGCAACCGGGCTAGTGGTTAAGCGACACAAACCCAGCAACCAGCCAGCAGCCAGCAGCCAGGCTAGTGGGTTAGGAATGGGACTACGACCCCAAAGCCTCTCACTGGGTCATGCAGCCGCAGAGTAAAAGAATCAAAGCAGAGCCTTTGGGGATGCCCCCAACTGATGCTGTACAACAGCCTGGGGAGGGGCCTTGCCTGACCCTGACCCTAACCCGGCCCTGGCCCCCGACCTTGCCCTCGCCCCCGCCCCCTCCCCCCCCCCCCGCCAGACAAGGCTGCTGTGCTTTGGCTGGCTGGCTGGCTGGCTGCACCGCCTGCTCCTCAGCCTTATGACGCTGATGCAAACTACAAGGCAGGAGCTCCAGGCTGCTGCCTGCACCGACTGCTCCCCGCATGCCCTGGCGAGCAAAGCGGCGGGTGGCTGGCTGGCAAGCGCCACCTCCCTCCTGGCAGCACAGATCAGCAGGTACTGCCAGCCTGCTGCGTGGTGGGGGCCCACAGCGTTTCCCTTGCAACTCGGATAACCTGTGGATGTCCCTGTCCCTGTCCCTGTCCCTGTCCCTGTCCCTGTCCCTGTCCCTGTCCCTGTCCCTGTCCCTGTCCCTGTCCCTGTCCCTGCCCCTGCCCCTGCCCCTGCCCCTGCCCCTGCCCCTGCCCCTGCCCCTGCCCCTGCCTTGACCCAGCCCCTGCCCCTGCCCCTGCCTTGACCCAGCCTTCACTGCGGCTACCAGCCACTGCTGTCTGCTGCTGCCTGCCCAGGCCGGTGGCAGCAGGCCGGGAGCCAGACCCAGGACCTTGCCTGGAAGATGGCCCGCTCCAGCACCTGCTCCACAGTGCTGTCCTCCCCGAGCGACCTGTTGATGCTGGAGCCTGGCAACACACACAGGGGGCCAGCACACAGCGCAGGGCGGCTCATCTCATGTCTGGCACATCTTGCTGTCATCACTGCAAGCTTTGTCCTCTATAGCCTGGCCATTGCGCGTCACACAGCGCAGGGCGGAGCAGCAGGCAGCTGCTGTCCGTTCGTCGCATCACAGCTAGCATCATCCTCGGCCTTGCATTGTCTCAGCATCAGCACAGGATAGGCACACAGTGTCACAAGTTTCAGGTGTGTTTCATGCTGAGCATGCTGGCTGCATGGGTCATTGTAGTTGCCTGCCTTTGAATGCGCTTCCCACGTAGCCTGTGTGAATCGCAACTGTGCGCTTCGACAGGTTAGGGTCCTTGGGTCCATTGCGCCTATGGGCTTCATCCCGCGCATCATCGGAGTCAGCTTTACCCATCTAGGATTGATGCCGCATCAATGATGCGTGCCGCCGCAAGGAGGTTACATGGCTTTATGTGTTTGTTGCATGTATTTCAGCTGCAAAAATGTAACAGGGCTCCTTGTATACTCCTTGTATGGCCCCAGCTAATGCCATGTGTCGATCCCTACAGCTGATGATGTTCTATGCATCCACATGTGCTAACATGACGACACAAATAGCTGAGGGCTGCGCCCATGTTAAAGACCGATGATGTGAGCATCGGTGGGGGCCATCAAGTGCATACACTGTCTCGATGGCGACGTGACATGTGAAGAGGGTTCACACTGATACGGGCCACGGGCAATATGGATGTCCGCGGAGCAGAGGCAGGAATGTCTGCCCCTCTCGCGCGTCTATTTCCTCACACAACCCCGACGGTGCCTCCCCGTACGCGGCTGGAGCTGCATGAAGCGGTGCCAGTTCTCTACGATGCCGTCTGCAACTGGTTGCGGAAGCGGGGCAAGGTGAGAAGGTACAGACTTGTCGCCTCCACCATGCCCATGCCCTTCTGGACCCCTGCATATTCTATTCCAGAGGTGCCGTCAACTGTATGTTTTGACTAAACCCTCTTGTTTCTTAAGACTGCTTGCACCAACAGGGATGTCTGAGGCATGCTGACACATGTTGCATCTTCTGATCACATCCCCTGCAGTCATGGTTGCATGCTGCGTTCATGTGTGCTCAGTTTGTTTGTCAACATCATTTGTGCCATTGGTGCTGCCAGTTGCTTCAGCTACTACTACTCACCATTAACACCATTAACACATGACACTCGCCAAGCATGGCCTCACCGCAGACTGCATCCCCCCAAGACCCTACTCGCAACCGGCAAAGGCAGCTACAGCCTGTTTCCAAAGCCAGCCATCATAGATTATAGCCTGTTGTTCTGATGCTTCCCAGTGTTAGCTGAACCTACCCTGCCACCAGTGATCGTTCAGCTTTGTTCAGGCATGCTCCTGGAGTCTTCTAGTCCTGATCTGGCTGGCAGGCTGGCTTTTTTAAGTTTGGGTGATGTAGAGCATCTAGACCATTAGTCACACAACACCAGAATCCCCAGCATCTGCAAGCAAGATCATCCTGACACCATCATAAGCCCAGCAGCACCAAGGCAGGAACGAGGCAGGCAGGGGCTGCACAACGCACCATTGCAAGCCTGGCCTCATGACCCTGCTGTATGACCTGGCACCATGACCCGCCACCATTGAGAGCCTAATGCCAGCCTAAGTAAACACCCTGATCTGATGTCCCAACCCATGTGAAATGAAACCTCTATCCAAACCTTATACCTCAACATGCCTAACCCTACCATACCTAACCCTAGATTAGGAAAACCCTGACGCGCTGGCCTCAGTTCTGCTGCTTCCCTGCTGCAGGTGGTGCGACCGCGCTTGGAGGAGCGTCAGCGCGCGGAGCTCAAGGAATGCTTTGCGCTGATGGTGGGTGCTGCAAGATGGGCCTGGCCTGAGCGGGTACAAGGGCAGGCTGTGTAAGGGTTGAGGGTTAAGGGTGTAAGGGGACAGTGAGGCCGCTAGGGACAAGGGGAGGGGGAAGAGCAGGGGGTAGAAGGAAGTCCAGTGCGGTTGCTGGGGACCGGGGTGGGGTGGGGGTGAGATGGGGGTGGGGGTAATGGTAAGATGGGGGTGGGGGTAGGGGTAAGATGGGGGTGGGGGTAGGGGTAAGATGGGGGTGGGGGTGGGGGTGAGATGGGGGTGGGGGTAGGGGTAAGATGGGGGTGGGGGTGGGGGTGAGATGGGGGTATGGGTAGGGTACAGGGTGCATTGTCTGGACCGCGGGCTCAGGACAGGGGATGGTGTTAGGGATTAGGAGTGCATTTGCGCTGATAGTGAGTGGTGGGTGCCCTGACTTGTGACACCTGGTCTGACCGGGGACCAGGGTGGGCTGCAGTGGGGCTGGGGCAGTGGGGAAGGGGTGGGAGCAGCAGGGGGTGGGTCAAAACCCTGATGGAGGGGGCTCTAAGGCTCTAATCTGGGGTAAGGGTGGGGGTTTGTGTGATGGCCTGGGGCTGGCTGTGGCGCATCATGCATGTCTGTCGCTGCATGTTGAGCAAGGGTTAGGGTTAGGGTTAGGGTTAGGGTTAGCCTAACCCTAACCCTGACCCTGTCGCTGCATGCTGAGCAAGGAGACACCTGGCCAGGCATTGAAAGGCACCGCGGTGATGGCTTGTGGTGACGCTGGCGGTGTCATGGGGATTGACAAAGCAGTGAGGAGGAGGAGGTGAAGGAGGGAGGAGGAGGAGGGAGGAGGAGGAGAGAGGAGGAGGAGGGGGGAGGAGGAGGAGGAGGAGGAGGAGAGAGGAGGAGGAGGGGGGAGGAGGAGGAGGGAGGAGGAGCATGAGGAGGCAGTCTCGGGCCATGGGTGTTCCAAACCACTGCGCTGAAACAGCATTTATGAGCACTTATTTATTTACTTATTTGTTCTAGGAGGAGGCCTTTGGCTTGACAAATGCCATGACCAGCACCTTTGCTGTGGCTGCAGGGGCCACAGAGGCAGCTCAAGCTCAAGCAGCTCAAGCAGGGGCCATAGCAGCAGCCACAGTAGCAGCCACAGCTAGGCCACAGTAGCAGCCACAGTAGCAGCTCAGGCAGGTGATAGGCCACAGCAGCAGTCAAGGCAGGCAGCTGGCTGGACAAGCCCAAATGGATTTGAATCAGAAAATATGAATACAGGGCAGGTGCTCTTTCCTCCCAGGTTCTGTCCTATGCCAAACTATCTAACCACTCAACCACCTAACCAACAGGTCTGATTAACTACCCAACTGCTGTCCCAGGATCTTGACAGCTCTGGCGCCATCGACGTTGAGGAGCTGAGTGAGGCACTGAAGCTGCTGGGCATCAAGATGACACACCGCCAGGTACCGCTGGGTGGCTGCCTAGGGTGGTTGGCTAGGGTGGTTAGTTGGGGTGGTTACATGAGGTGGTTAG
Source organism: Haematococcus lacustris (assembly GCA_030144725.1). NCBI lineage: Eukaryota > Viridiplantae > Chlorophyta > Chlorophyceae > Chlamydomonadales > Haematococcaceae > Haematococcus > Haematococcus lacustris. Next base: position 1,116,396 of record JASKMD010000016.1, read on the forward strand.
TTGGGGTGGTTACCTGAGCCAGGCAGCTGGCTGGTCTGGGTTTGATAGTGGCCTGACCTTGAGTGCCTAGCTGCCTCATTGGCAGCAGCAGGGACAGTACAGCAGGTGTGGAGCAGCAGCATCACCTGGGCGGGTCAAGGTTAGCTGCAGGGGTAGCAGCAGGGGCGGGGGATGATGTGGCGAAGGTACTGATGCTTGATTTCTATGTTTTCCAGAGTGGTAAAATCTTGGGTGTGATGCAATCAAAGAAATCGAAAGCCTCCGCCCTGCTACACAGAGAGTTGCCTAATTCTGGCCACCCCATATCTCGTGTTCTCTTGTTTCTTCACCGAACGCCCCCGTTTTTCTTCTGCGCATCGCGTCGTTAGGTAGTTGCTAGGGTGGTTGTCGGGTCGCGTGGGTGGGATGCGAGATCTCGACACTGTCGGGTTCGCCGGATTTACCCGCATCCGGAGTTAAGGCCCGGCCGCGTCTACAGGGAGTGTTTCAGGAACCTTCCTCAACGCTCCCTAATACCTTGGTAGGTAACAAAGATGGCACAACAAGCGCGCTTGGTTAAACATGCGGCTGCAGTGCGGCAGCGCTTTCCGCTTTGGGCTGAAAAATTCTCATGTAGCAGAATCTGACTTTTCTTCTTGCAGAGCTCAATCCTTGGCCCTTGCTTGTATGGCCGCAGCAACTGCCAGCCGTGCTAGCAGCTTAAGCAAGGCTTCCAAAAGGCTTGGCCACAGGGCTAGAAGGCTTGCAGCCACCGCTTAAGCCCACTTAAAGTACAGGAGGGGGGCTGCTCGCCCTTCTGTGCGTGTTGTGGCAAAACAGCATGGCGTCCCCCGCTCCACCCTCCACGAGTTAGTCAAAAGGGGGGGTAGGATCACGACAAGGGGGAGACCCACAGCCTTGACTGAGGCAGAAGAACTCCAGCTGGCTGGCATGGTCAAGGGGGCCTAGGCACAGGGTAGAAGGGTGACTAGGTTGGACCTCCTAGGAGCGGTGCAGCGGGCCTGTAAGGTTCGTGTGAGCATGGGACTTCCACACCCCTTCCCTGATGCAACCCCCATTTTCTACCCATATTTTTAACATTTTTTATCCACATTTTCTACCAATTATTTCAACAGTATATTTTTATTACTTATTCTACATTTGTTCTTGACGCGTGCGGTTGCCAAGACGGGCTATTATCCCCCCAGCAAGGATCAGCTGCTGGCAGCTGCAAAAGCCTCCATTCAGTCAGGCAAGGGGAAGGTGACCCTAGCACCATGGAAGCGCCTAGTTGTGAGCAACGACATGATGGAGGCAGCTATTCAGCGCTCAGCAGAGGAGCAACCAGCTCTATACTTCCGAGCAGTGGATCAGTTTTACAACAGGCAGGAGCTAGAAGAGCAGGTTTACATGAGGGCGGCAAAGCGTGGAAGAGGGGCTCACATGTAGGGGGGGGGAGGGCATGGTTAAGGCTGAACATGTGAGTCACCACAAACTTTTCATTCGCCGTTTCCATTGCATTAGGTGACCAAACCCCCGGTGATTCCATGCCTGAAGTGGCAGAGTTTACTTTCAGTTGAAGTTGGGTGCAATTCAAGTGGCCAGATATAGGTACACTTAGTTTCAAAATCCCATTTCTGGGGGGGTATGTCAGATTTTGGGCTGTAACGTTGCAAGCTTATGGAGATCAAGCTTCAGTCTCCTATTGATGGAAAGCAGGTTTAAAGCCTTACTCAATGTGGTGAGCAGCATTTGGTTTGATGCAGTGATGGAGTAGTTATGACGATTCCTGCAAAAAAGTGGCCAGAATTAGGCAACTCTCTGTGTATGCTTACTATACGCTAGCAAGCAATGTGGGTGCCACAAAACTGGATCATGGACTGTTTGGCAGGTTTGGGCCGTCAGAGATGTCACCAATACCATCACCAGTGTGTTAAACTCGTCTCAAGTTGTTGAAGCATCAAGCTATAACGCCATGAGGAGGCCAGACCCTGCCAGGTGGTGCAGATCAAAATGAATGCCTCACAATAAATGTCTATATATGATATTGTGTCAACGATACAATTTGACTGGACATTTGCTTCCTAACGTCGCGCAATATTCGGATGTACCTGGTGTTGTCAGTCAGCCACAAGTGGATTTGGTATAGCCTAGTAATAGTAAGAATTGCTGATGGTGAGGTGGGCTGCTGCTGCCATAGGCCACCCTAGTGTGGGGTGGGCTATCTAGAAGTTGGATTGGTGCGACATGTGATAGTCAGTCACTAGTGGTTGGGTAGGCTGCCACTGCCACAGTCCTCGCAAGAGAGGGAGGGGCTTTTGAACACCATGAAGGGAGTGCAACACGATGGTGGTGCAACACGACAGTGACAGGCTTGGAGAGGCGGAGCAAGGTACCTGGCCTGGGGTGGGTCATCACCACCATCACCAGCAGGCTAAAGAGGCCTGGGGAGGGTCATCACCACCATCACCAGCAGATTTACATCTGCCTGTTGGTCATGCTGCACCACACACACGTCCATAAACTCCAGCCAGGCCTGGCCTGGTGGCTGTGGGGTGTGGTCAGGTGCAAGCACTGATGGACGAGGCCGACAAGGACGGCACCGGAGAGCTGGAGTATGGCGAATTCCTGCAGGTAGTCACACCTCACTCCCCACCACATCACATCACACCATCCTCTTGATTCCCATTGCTATTTGAACGTATGATGTCCTGCCACCTGCCACTGTGTCACACAGCCCCCTGCCACACTGCCCCTTGTTGCACATTACACTCGTGCCATGGGAGAAGGGGCAGCAAGGAAGCTTTGGGGCAAGGCTGTCATGTGTGGCGCGTGTGTGCTCGCCCCTGTTGCTGCCGTGGTAGACCATGACAGAGACGCTGGAGCAGCTTGCCACTGCTTCCCAAGGAGGCGATGAGGAGGAGGTGCGGGTGAGTGATCAGCCAGGCCAGGGGTCTCAAAGGCAGGGGCAGCAGGGGCAGGAGCCACAGGGGCAGCAGGGGCAGGGGCAGCAGGGGCAGGGGCCGCAGGGAAAGGAGCCGCAGGGGCAGGGGTCTCAATGCCAGTGGCAGGGGTGTCCAGGGTCAGGAAAGCGGCATAGAGATGGGCTGCCTCCAGAAGCTGCCCTGTGCGGCACTGCCCTCCTGCCTATGTGTTGTCATCTTCTGCCTGCAGCTGCCCTTTGCCCTTATGAGCTGTGCATATCGGCGCAAACGTTACCTGGAAACGGTGCGCAGGACAATCATGCGCAGCTTTGTTTTCAGCATGTAGGATCAGCTTTGTATAATGCATGTAGGATCAGCTTTGTCTTCAGCATTGTTAGATGCTGCCACCACCACTGCCTCCACTACTGACATGATCCTATCACCTCACCGCTCCGGAAGGAGCAACCTAACAAGCCTAGGTCTCCTCTGCCCCAGCAGGCAATACAGTATCGTACAGCATCCCTCCCGATGCTTGTGCTCCCAGGCTTGGCTGCTTGTTGAAAGGTCCACCCCCTTCTCACCTCACCTGCTTGCCTCCAGCGCAGTCCTTACCCCATCATCCTACCACATCACCTCACTTGCCTGCCTGCCTGCCTGCACGCACACACGCACACACGCCTCCTTAGCAGCACCCCTAGCAGCACCCTAGGGGCGCAAGCAGCCAATACAGTGTCGTACAGTATCCCTGCCGATGCTTGTGCTCCCAGGTGCTAAGTGGCAACGCTGCCAGCCTGGCAGGGCTGGCCGCCCCTGCCTCCGCCGGCAACCTGCCATGGCAGCAGGTGCAGACAAGGTGGACACACAAACTGAGCAGCCAACACCTCTCAACTCATACTTCCTGCATCAAGCCCTAAAACTCTCTCAACAGGCCTGTTCATGATTCAGCAAGTGTGGTGCAAACAAGGGCTGCAAACTTCATAGTTGCCCACCACCATGCAATGGTCACATGTTGCATGCTGGTCAACTCGTACTCCCGCAATACGAGCTCAGCATCAGCAATACGAGCTCAGCTCCATTCAACAGCGCATGGTCCACAGCCAGGCAGTAGCCTTATCGCTGCCTTGGGTTGGTGAAGATGGCCTACATGACAAGCTCACATGGCTTGCATGCCTTACATGGCTTGTATGTCAAGGCAAAGCTAGGTGACATGGCTGGACTAGGCTCTGTGTCGGCAGCCAAGCTGTGAGCGCTTTGCCTATGCAGGTGGCCGAGGGCGGTGCGATCAGCCCTGAGTCGTCCGGCCGGCGAAGCCCACCGCGCAAGTGGGCGAGCGCCAATGCCAACACTACCAACATGGTGCTGGTCGACCCGCGTCCTCAGTGCGCAACCCAGGTTCAAATCTCGGCAGAAGCGCGTGTTTTCTTAAACCAGCCCGCTCTAGTATGCTGGACCCTCCACAGCTCACCCGCATGCCTGATGGCTAGCTGGCTGTAGGGTAAGGACTAGGGTTATCCCTACACATGCCCATGGTGCAGGCCGCTGTATTCCGCCAGCTAGCCAGCATGCCATTGGAGGAGACGCTGTTGGAGGGACTGACGCCTCGGGCGCGGGAAGGAGTGGCTGCGGTGAGGTGGGAAGAGAGGGGGAGAACAGGGAGAGGGAGGGCGCAGAGAGAAGGACGGGAAGGAAAGAGGAAAGGGATGAGCTTCATATAGAGACTTGCAGATTCGAGCTCATACTCTCATACTCTCATACTGGTACCAGGTGTAGGTACTCCAGGACAGAGTCGAGTGCTGCTGCCAGTGATGCAACCACTCCAGCCACACAACAAATTAGTGCCACATCCCTGTCCGTTTTGAGCACCTGCCAGATCTGTTCGCTTAGCACGCAGCTGGTGAGCGCCGTCCACCGCCCCAATTCTACTTCCCAGGCTGCCGCGCTGCGCGTGGCGGCCAGTGGTCAGCCGGTGGGCACCGCCTCGTCGCGCTCCGGCCCCGGTTGTCTCGTTGGCACCGCGGCCCTGGCCGGGCTGCGCCCTACTTCGCAACCGCAGTCCAGTGCCGGCCCTAGCAGATCTGTCGAGCTTGTGACGCCGTGCAAGTCGACAGCTCTGCTGCACCCGGGCATGATGGACAGCCGCAGCCGGCCGGGTAGCAGCAGGAGGTTGGCGTTGGGGCCAGAGGCCAGCAGCACCGCGGTTCACCTGAACACGTCTGTCGCTGACGAGCTTCGCTGGAACAATGACGATGGAGTGCAGCGTGACGTCGCCGCGGTCAGCAGCGTCAGCGCTTGGAGCACGCGGGCCGTGAAAGGTGCGGACCTCGAACGTTTAGACACCCGCGGCATTGACACCGAGGGCGGAAGCTACCGTCGGGACGATCAGGATGGGGACAGCAAGCCACATGATGACGTCAGCAACAACAGCGCTGGTCATGGGACTGAGGAAGAGAGCCAGACCCGTCACAGTGTACAGCTGGAGACAGGCTTGCAAGATCAAAGCAGTCTGGGTACAGGCACCTGCGCAGAAGCGGCCAGCCAATGGCCAGCTGGCCAACACAGCAAGGCAGGGCTGCAGCCTGTGGGCAGCAGTGTAGAGGCGCTGCCGACGCTTGAGGTGGAAGCAAAGCGCGCAGGCGAGTGTGAGGCAATGCAGCAGCAGGCACAAGAGACAGCCAGCCAGGCAGACAAGGTCTCGCCAACCAGGCCTCACATCCCCCGCCTCACCCTGCCCCTGCCCCTGCCCCTGTCACCTCCAATAGCCGCACAGCAACCTCAGCCTCCCATCCCTGACGCTTTACCGCCAGCCCCACCCCGACATGTCGGCCAAACCAAATCCTACTCTCCATTTGCGCAGCAGCCTGACTCCCTCTCACACTCACATCACACACAAACGCGATCCGGTAGTCAGACAGATCGCATTTGGACGCACGCACGCCCCCTCCCTCCCTCTGCCACCCTGTCGGCACGTGGGCCACGTCTCGTTGCTGCGGCTCCTCCTCCCACTCCCCGCTCCGCACGGCTTCGAAACCAGCAGCCCCCCAGTTTCGCGCCTGATCCCCGCACCATCGTCACCATCCTGGACGGCATGACCTCACCCCGCTGCCCCCCAACCGCTACAACCGCACGCGGTCAAATTCGCGGCGCAAGTCCGGCGAGATCCCCCGCAGCCCTAGCCGGCGGTCCGGCTGCTACTGGCCGCGCACTGCTAGCGGCCGGGGTCGCGGCGGCCCTGGCGCAGCGTAGCCTGCCGCTTGCCTCGACATTACACACGGGGCTGACGCGTGCGCAGCTGCTGCAGTCGCCTGCTTCGAGCGCTACTGCCGCAAACAGCGGGGAGCCGTGGCCACAAAGATCTCCTAGACCGAAAACGTCTCCTGGGCCATGTCGCCCAGATGCGGGTCGTGAGCCTCACTGTCTGCCAAGTGCCAGCTCAGCTCCCACTCGTTTCAGCCAGCCAACCCCTAGCCCAAGTCCCCGCTCCCGTCCATGCAGCCCCAGCCGCCACCTTCCACACAGCTTCGTGCAAGGCAGCAGCCGAACCCGGCTAGTGCCCCAGCCAGGAGTTTGGCAGCCAGTGGTGCCGCGAAGCGCCACGCCCCTCAGCAACGCCCTGCGCCATTCCATCAGCTGCACTCCCAGCAGGACGGGCTCCATGTCAGGTGCTGGTGTTTGGCCCCAGCTGTCACTCATGGCTCAGGCGTGGGCCAACCAGCCGCTGCACCGCTCCACAAGTGGCTCCATTCAAGGGCAAAGGTCAGGGGCAGGGGGGCAGGGGCAGGGGGACTTCGCTTGCTTGGAGGCAGGCAGCCCAACTCCTGTGACCATGCTCCAGGTACCAAAGCGTGCGACAGCCTCCTTCTTTGACAGATCCAGGTCAGGGTGTGGGAGTTTGAGAGGGACCAGCACAGCGCTGAGTGCTGGGGCACAGCTGGAGCAAGCGGGGGGAGCGGAGGGAGTGGGCAAGGATGACGCAGGGGTGAAGGAGGGAGATTGGCGTCCAGCCTCCGCTCCCTCTCGTCACGCCTACAGCTTGCTACTGAGGCAAGCGGTGGGCGCCCGTGTGGCTAGCAATGCAACCGTGACGGCCCCACCCGCCCACACCAAGCCTACCCCGGGCTCCTCCCCCAACTCACCTAGCCCCGTTCCAGCAGCCCCTTTCACTCCGCCCACGTTGCACATGCAGCCAGCAAACGACCTCCTAGGCTCCAGCAGCATCTCCTGCGAAGAGACAGCCCCTCGTCCTCGCACAGGCAGCGGCAGCACCAGCGACGATTGCAGCGAGGGAGGCACTCGACAGGTAGCACCAGCTGCAGTGGCAGGGGTTTGCAGGCCAGGCCCGCCCAGCGTCCCGCAACTGCGGCTTGCGCTGGTGAACAGAACCTTGTCCGCGGAGCAAGGCGGACAGAGCAATGCAAGGAGGGGTTCAGAGCACTATGTGGAAGGGGTCGGGGCAGGCCCAGTCACTCTACGGCCAGGTCACACTGACACACCCGAGGCACTGGCGTCAGCGGGTGAGGAGGGCAGGGACGGTGAGAGGGAGCAGGAGGAGCCGCGCCTGGCCACCGCCTGCCAGCAAGCTGTTCGCGGATCGTGGCTGCAGCCGGAGCTGGTCGTGGCGATCGCGCAGGTGTGGGTAGTGGGTGCTGCCTGGCCCCTTGCTCCCTGCCAAACGCCACTGACTCTCTAGAGAGCCGTTGACACCGTTGGCTTCCTGTGCCAGGTCTTAAGTGCATGATTACGGGTGTGGGGGCCTGGCAGGTGGGTGGGTTAGGGAGGGGGGTTCAGGCTGGGGCTCAATGCAAGTCAGGCCATCAGACTGGGCGGTGCCAGGTGCAGCATCTCAGCACTGGGGCATTGCACAGGCTGGGGTGACTTGAGCACCAGGTGGGACTGCCTCCATAGCATGATGTGACCAGCCTCCATAGCAGCCGCACCAGGCTGACGGTCACAATGTGCAAATCCATCGTTCCCATAGGGCCTCCAAGCAGCATTCAAACCCCTCCAATCACAATCTGTCGCTCCCATGCTGTTGTCTGTTGGCGCGGCATAACACCTTGCGTGCCCCTCAGCCTTCGCCACCCCATAGCCTCAGCAGCTAGGACAATGCCGAGCCCTGCCTCTCACCACTGGTCCCTGGCTGCTGCAGTCAGAGCTGACATATCACACCCTCCACACTGCGCTAGACACAGAGCAGCAGGCTCAGTAGGGCCGCTAGCCATCCTTCATACCCCTCCAGTGCTTGTTTGTTGTTGCCTTGCATGTCACCCTAGCCTGCCCACAGTCTCATCACTGTTTACTGCTCGAGGTGTCTGTTGGAGGTTTTCTTTACCGCCAGTCTGCCATGTAAGGAGGGTGAGAGTGAGGGTGACGACCTGATGTTTGTCCTGCAGATCATCGCGGCGGACAAGGTGCAGCAGGAAGCGCCCATCATTGCTGCGTTACAACACGGCGACGCACACGTCGCAGATTCAGTCGGGGTGGTGGGGAGTGCGCATGCAACCCCGGGGCCATTGCCAAGATTCCGACCAAGCGCGAGGGGGGGTGTCCGGATATTGGGGGTGCCCCCGACCATGGGTTTAACTAGCCAGGCTCGCTGCTAGGGTTTGTCCATGAACACCCAGTTATGGGCGTTAGACGCGTAGTTTCATTTGCATAGAGGATTAGATATGCATGTAGATGTTATTGAATCCCTACTATCCCCACTCATAGACTCATGTCAGCAACACGTTGAGGAGCCTCGGTCCAATGAGTGGGAGATGGGCAGATGCAGGCTTGCGTGATATGCAGGCTGTGGTGTGGACGCACGCCTAAGACTCAACAGCAGCCTGTGACACGGCATTGTGTACTACGGGAGCATGGTCAGATGAAGGAGATGGCTTATACTATAAGTTATACTATAGGTTATACTATTAGTTATAGTGCACTGGTTTCCACGAGTGAAGGGGGGGTGGAAGGGGGTGGGGTGGGCTGGGAGGGGGTGTGAAGGGGCCAGGGAGACGAAACCACGTTGAGCTGGGCTAGTGAGTTTTCTAAGGCTTTACTGAGGAAGGAGGGTGGGTGCGCTGGGCGGTAGGAGAAGGTGGGTGCACTGTGCACTCGTAGGTTTAGAGGGACACTATACCTGTGAATCTCATGTCTAACCTTGGCCTTGCACATCGATACGGAGCTATTGTATTCTGTATGACTGTACAGTACCGGTCGTCAACCATTTGATTTTGAGGAAGGTTATGGGGTTGGCATCACGAACCGTGATGCACGATGACAAGTGGGAGCCATCCTCCTGTACCTTTAGGTGGCACTATCAGTGCTCTGAAAGAAGGCAAAGGTTTGCGCGGCCAACGAGGGGGGTGACTTCCAAGGTGCCTTGGGCAATATGAACATAACTGCATGACAGCTGCAATATCAATTCTACATCCCGCAAGTCTCTGGCACCGCCATTCGGCAAAGCGCGGTAAACACAAGCCCGCAACGCTACAACTTGGCTATTATTTCGACACACCAGACTCGCAGCGATGAAAGTGGCAAGTTTGATAAGCTGCCTGTGCTTGCTTCTTCTGCACCAAGCTGTTCATGGTGATCGAGGCTTCATCGGCTGGAGCGAAAAGCTTGACACCGGAACAGAGGACTCCGGGACGGGGATGGTGGGTTGGCCCCCCCCCCCAGCCTGTTCATTGTGACATCTCTAACAGCTTGCAACCATCACATCTGCTGCTGATTTCCTTCGTTTGAGAAGTAGGTGGTTCTGAGTTGGTCTCCTAAGATATTCTTGTACAAGGGCATCCTTACAGATGGTGTGCGGGCTGTGCAAGTTGTTGACCCGGCACCACAACAGCAGCAACAGGAGAGGCGCAGCTGCAGCAGCAAGGGTGCAGCAGCAGCAGCAGCAGCGGCTGAATATATGCATAACGTATGGAAATTTCACAGCGATATAATTGGCTTCCACTGCCACGCATCCCGACAGGCTGGGCTGTGACAGCGGTGCATGGCTCTCTGCATGCAGATGAGTGTGACAGCCTGATTTCCAGTGCCACACCTCGCTTGGCTCGCTCAGGCGTGTCTGATGCAAACACCGGCGAGGTAGGTAGGCAGCAGTACCCACAGCAGCACCAGCACCGGCAGCACCAGCAGCAGCAGCTGCAAGTCCACAGCAGCAGCAGCAGCAGCACCACCACCACCAGCACCAGCTACATGTTAGCAGCAGCAGCTTTGCCAGCAGCAGGAGCGACACAGTGACACCAGCAGTGGGTGGTGAGGGTGACTACCTATCTCTGATGAAAAGGAATGACTATGCCCCTGCTGGCAGGCGTGCTGTTCCAGGTCCAGGTCCAGGGCCAACCCTAACCCTAACCTTGCCTCATGTCAGGGAGATGACGCAGGGCTGAGTAGGTGTAGGCTTGCTGGCAGTGGGCAGGAAGGCTCAGGGTTGCCAAGGTCGCCTCAGCAGCCAAGGGCACAATTAGCGGATGGCACAGCCCTCAGGTTCGCGTCCCAACCTAGCACCAGCCTTGCCTGTTGCACCCATTGCCCTGTGCTGCTTGCAGGGAAAGCTGTCTGACATACGCACCAGCTCGGGTGAGGCGGGGCGGGGCGGGGCGGGGCGGGGCGGGGCGGGGCGGGGCGGGGCGGGGCGGGGCGGGGCGGGGCGGGGCGGGGCGGGGCGGGCTCGCTCTTGCCACCAATGGCTCGCTCTTGCCACCAGAAACCCCTGGTAGCAATCACTTCAACTCCAAGAGACAGCGGCTCGCTTCTGGTGTGCAGCACAGCCGTACCAGCGACAGCGCCTGCAACCTGACCTGCTGGAGGCTGACTAGGCCAGGCTGGGAGGCATCTGTCTGTCAGCCCTGCCCCTGCACCGTCCCTGGCAGCTGTCAACACCGATGTCTTTGTCAGCTGCCCTGCCATTCTAGGTGCCAGACACTTGATTGACCAAGACTTCTAACCTGTCTCCTGCTTGGGAGTGGACTCTCTGCTGCCATGCCCGACCACTGCCACCACTTGCCACGGCCAATGGCTGTCTGGGACTGGACTCAGCAGCCACTGCCGCTATGCCTGACCACAGCCAGGCACTGGGTGTGCCCTACAGGGATGTTCTTCAGCAGGGCTGAGAATCCTACCATTGCCGCTATTGAGGTGAAGTCAACTGCCAGGCCCTGCAGGGGGTCAGGGGCATGTAGAGGTGGTGGCAGAGGTACAAGCAGGGGCAGGGCGGGGGCAGGGACTGGGCTGGGGAGGTAGGCGGTGCGTGACATGCGCCTGGATGCCCTCCTGGCTTCTCAGCCACACCTTGTGACACCATCTGCTGCTGTCCCCGCTCTAGTCCCTGACTGCTGCCGCCCTAGCCGCCTGCTGCTGCTGCTAAAGCTGCTGCTGCTAAAGCTGCTGCTGCTGCTGCTGCAGTATGTGGCTGCTGCTAGAGCTCCTGCTGCTGCCATAGCTGCTGCTGTCATGGGCAGCTTGCTGCTGGGTTTGCTGCTGCTGCTGCTCTTCAGGAGCGGCTGGCTCGCTGGCTGATGGTTCCTGTTGGTAACGGAGAAGGGATCCAAGTGCTCAGGTGTGTGGTGGGTTGGGGCGGAGGGAGGCAGGGCGGGTGGAGTGGGGAACGGGAAGGAGTGGGAATGGTAGGAGTGGTAGGAGCATGGATGGGGCAGAGGGAGGCAGGAGGGGATAGGGGCAGAGGGAGGTGAGCCTGGTGACAGCATATTGGATGCGGGAGGGGGTGGGTAGGTCAGGTGGGTGGTCAGGTAGGTAGTCAGTTGGTTGGTTGGTTGGTTGGTTGGTTGGTGATCAGCTGGGTGGCTAGGTGAGTGATGACTGGGTGTTCAGCTGGGTGAGTGCATGCCTTGCCCGTTCCCACAGCAGCAGCCCAAGAACGCTGCCTGCTGTCAAACCGGTATCCACTGGCTCGGCTCTTCTTCCATGTGAAAATTATATTCCATATGAAATTGAGGCCAGTGCATGGCTGGGCATTGATGCATGCAGGTATGAAGACGGGCAGAAGGTGAGCTGTCAGTAGATTGGTGACGCAGCCCAGCCATGGCAAACAAGCAGGACAAGGGCAGGGCAACTGCCAGGGACATGGAAGGACCAAGGCCAGGGACATTTACAGACGTAATCTTCAGCAGCAGCTAGATAAGGCCAACAAGGCAGCAGGGGCAGATGTGCCAACAGCAGCAGCATGGGCAGCAGCAGCAGCAAAGGTGATGCCGAGTGATGTGGGTGCCCTGCTCCCGTCCCTGCAGTACTCCCCACACCACGATTACTTCTCCTTCGATGGCGCCGACAACAATGGCGGCAACAGGTGATGCCTGCTTGCCCCCTTGCCTGCATGCTCCCCTGCCCCAGGTATATGCGTGAACAGGTCACTTGCATACTACCACATGCAGGGTGCCATGCACTCACTGTATGTGTACAAGCAATTGCTCACTTTCCTGCTCCTGCCCCATCCCGCTCCGCCCCGCCTTGCCCTCCCCACCCCTGTAACCTTGCAGTTGATCCTCTGGCCAGCAAGGGCTCACCACCTCTGCTGTTGCACGACTTCTCAGGCTGTCTTAGGGCTCCCCTGTGGGTGTCCCCACCCCTGCTGGCGTGCTATCCTGGTGCTGTGGTGCTACCTGCCTGTGGCTTCCCCACACCTCCTTCCTAGCCTGCTTCCTAGCCTGGTGGAAGTGCTGTGGTCCTGCCTGCAGGATGGTGACGGTGCTCATGTACTTGTCTGATGTGATTGCTGGAGGGGAGACTGTGTTTCCCAAGGTGCCCGCACCAGCAGGTCAGACTGCGGCTGCAGGGTACAGCGAGTGCGCCATGCAAGGCTTGGCGTACAAGCCACGCAAGGGCGATGGTGGGTTCTGTTCAAGCAGAGCCAGGTACAGCAGGGAAAGGAAAGGGGCAAGGGCAAGGGGTACGTATTTGAGATGCAGGGTTTCCATGTCAAATGCGCCTTTGCTTGCAGCGATTGCGTTCTGGAGTATCAACTCGGATGGACGATTTGAACCCCGCTCCTTGCATGGCAGCTGCCCAGTCATTAAGGTGAGCGCTGCTGCCTTCCCATACCCAAGGTTGTCCCATGCCTGCCCTAAGCTGGCTGGCTGACAGGTAGAATGGTGTAGAATGGTGCGCCCGCCCGCCCGCCCGCCCGCCCGCCCGCCCGCCCGCCCGCCCGCCCGCCCGCCCGCCCGCCCGCCCGCCCGCCCGCCCGCCCGCCCGCCCGCCCGCCCGCCCGCCCGCCCGCCCGCCCGCCCGCCCGCCCGTTCGCCCGCCTGCCCGCCCACATGCCCGCCCGCCCACATGCCCGCCCGCCCACATGCCCGCCCGCCCACATGCCCGCCCGCCCACATGCCCGCCCGCCCACATGCCCGCCCGCCCACATGCCCGCCCGCCCACATGCCCGCCCGCCCGCCCGCCCGCCCGCCCGCATGCCCGCCCGCCCGCATGCCCGCCCGCCCACATGCCCGCCCGCCCACATGCCCGCCCGCCCACATGCCCGCCCGCCCACATGCCCGCCCGCCCACATGCCCGCCCGCCCACATGCCCGCCCGCCCACATGCCCGCCCGCCCACATGCCCGCCCGCCCACATGCCCGCCCGCCCACATGCCCGCCCGCCCACATGCCCGCCCGCCCACATGCCCGCCCGCCCACATGCCCGCCCGCCCACATGCCCGCCCGCCCACATGCCCGCCCGCCCGCCCGCCCGCCCGCCCGCCTGCCGCCCGCCCGCCCGCCCGCCCGCCCGCCCGCCCGCCCGCCCGCCCGCCCGCCCGCCCGCCCGCCCGCCCGCCCGCCCGCCCGCCCGCCCGCCCGCCCGCCCGCCTGCCTGCCTGCCTGCCTGCCCACTGCACAAGCCAGATGAATGTGATTGAGCAACATCAGCTGCAGTGGGTTTCACATCAGTGCAACCAAGGCGGCAGGCTATGCATCCCATGAAGCAAGCCTAGCATATTTATGGCCACTGTCGCAGGGGACAAAGTGGAGCGCCACCAAATGGGTCCATGTTGGACACTATGCAATGGGTGAGGTCCTGCTCTGCCTTCACTTGATGTGGCTGGAGGCTGACATGGCGGTCAGCCGCAATAAGCAGTGAGACGATGTGTCAGGGTGGCAGTTCAAGGGTGGCACTTCAAGGGTGGTAGTTTAAGGGGTTGGATTAGCTTACCATGTTCTTGCAACCAGGTTTAGCAGCGTTGGGTCAAGCAGGTTATGCACCGTGCAATTGAGGACCATGACCCATGAGGACATGCCCCACCCTAGAATGCACTGAGGTGTATTGGGGCATGCCGGTCACACCACGGTGATGTGGTGCCGCAGGGGGTGAGCACATGGAAGCTGTGCACCGGGTCATGTATGTCCCCCCACCCCCTCCGGCCATACCAGGATGCACCAACAAGCAAAAGCTGTGAGTCACCCGCAGCATAGTCACGCTCAGCAGCCCACCTGTGCCTGACCTAGGCTAGCATCACTGCACCGCACCTGACGTCAAGCACGCCACCAGCGATCTGACCTCAGCTTTGTCACGCCAACTGAGTCATTGAAGCGTGTCCTCAAGGCTTACCTGCCTTGTGGTGCCTCAGGTGCTCCCACTGGGCCGAGAGTGGAGAATGCGAGAGCAACCCTGGATTCATGATTGGTACGAGAGACCGGCCGGGTGATTGCATACTGGCGTGCAACCGCTGCGAGTTAGGCCCGAACGCATGATGGACATTTGCATCATATGAACATATGTTTGAAGAGCGCGAACATGCATCGAGCCATGCGCTTGCAAATCTACAGACTTGACGCCGTTTGTAAGGTACTGGCTCTGGGCCTCCAGCTATTGAGTGTTCCATCAGCTGCCGCCAAGCTTGAACAGGCCCATCGTCCGCCCAGCGTAAACCCCGCCGACATGGGAAAGGCTAAGCCAGCCAAGCATACAGCGGCTGAAATCAAGGCAAAGGAAAAGGCTGCGCTGACGAACATGGGCGGTGGGAAACTGGGCCTGTCTGATCGATTGGGCGGAAAGGCTGGGCACGCCAAGTATATGGTAAAGCTCATTGTTCGCCGTAACCCAACTTTTGTTCAGGGGCTTCCGTTTACAGTGTTTACCCATGCTCTTGATATTCGCAGTGTCACATCTGCAAGACGGCGGCACCGAGCATTACATCCATGCAGGTGGGTGGACACGAAAGGCAAAGAAGCACTGACAGCACTATGTACAACTAGCTGTCCTTGTTCCTGTTGGTTGGTTGCTATTGTGAGTTTGCTGCATTTGCTGTCAGGATGATGGAGGCAGGAAGGGTTTCCACACGCTGTCTTACCTGCTCCTCTTGCCCCTGCAGCTGCACCACGACGCAAAGCACCCGGGCCTCCCATGGGAGCCAGAGAAATGCACGGATCTGCATGAAGCCCATGGTGGCACCACCCAAGGCCTTGCAATCAGGGGTAGTACTAAGAAGTAAAGCTCCCTTGCCTTTTGGGGGCGGGTTCAGTTCCAACCTCTGTCCCATCCCCAGCCACACCCCATGCCCGACGCAGCCCCAGCCTCAGCCCCGGTCATAGAGACTGCCTCAGCTTTTGGGGTTCCTGCTGGCAGAGTTGTAGGTCTGAGGCTATGTACCAGGCTCAGGAGCTGGCCAGTACCCAAGTGTGGAGCACCGGCTTCAACGTCAGCCCTTACCCAGCGTACCCAGCTGCCCCTACCCAGCGCCGCCCCAGTGCTGAGGGTCAGGGGTGCCCAGCCCCTAGGCCTACCCAGAAGGCCCTCTTAACCCTCTGGGTCACTCCTGGTTACTCAACACCCTGTGCCGGGTACCTCGGGTGCTCAGCTGGTGTCGTCCATACTGGCAGGAGTGCGCTGAGGCTGGTGTTGGCACACCCTTTACCCAGCAGCCATACCAAGCTGCCG
The DNA here is from genome assembly GCA_030144725.1 of Haematococcus lacustris. NCBI lineage: Eukaryota > Viridiplantae > Chlorophyta > Chlorophyceae > Chlamydomonadales > Haematococcaceae > Haematococcus > Haematococcus lacustris. The sequence goes on from JASKMD010000016.1 coordinate 1,132,174, forward strand.
GCTTCGCGGTGTAAGCCATCAACAACTACAACAACAACAGTACCCTTTTCTGGGTTGGGGGTGGGGAAGGCACTGCGGTGACTGAGTACAAGAGGATTGTCTTGTGTATTACTACTGCTGGACGATTGGCTATTCTCGACGGTTTGCATTGCTGCTGGGTTATGACAGGTTAGGCACTGCGGTCAGCCCTGGTGGTGGTGGGCAATGTATAGAGTGCAGTATGTCGTGCAGGGAATGGGTTGTTGTGGAGGAAATGACTTGCTTGCTGTGCAGTGAGGGTATGCCTATGGCTTAGCCTTCCACGCTGCCATGCTTAGTGAGCGATGTGTAACTGGAGGCCCCTTTCCATGATGATGATGTGGCTTACACCGCTTAAGCCGTCAGCCGTTAGGCTGCTAGGCCGCCCTCCCCCTCTAGGGGTTCGGGACTTTCTGTAACGCATTTCATAGCAAGGTGCACAAACAAAGGTGCACATGGGCTCAACATGAAGTCATGCAAGTTCTCATTATACTGGAGGCCCCTTTGGAAGTGCGAGAGTGAGTGACGCACGGTTATAACTTATGAGTAGGTAGTGAGCTGGTATGAGATGGTATGAGCGCAGTGGCGAAATGCCTCCGAGGAAGCGGCCCAGTATCGCGAAGCAAGGGCCGCATCCGACTCCACACAGACAAAAACACCACACAGATGTAACATGTTACATAACAATGTAACATGTAACGTTACACGGGTCCGGACGCTCCCTAGTGAGATGTCATCATCGAAACTCATCCGGCCCGCTTTATAACAATGCAAGGGATTACATGAATGCGTGCCTGACAGGCCCCACCCTTTCACACCACGCCTCTGACAAAAAAGGATAGATAAAATACTGCAGGTCCCATCAACTGGAGCTACACGTGAAATGCAGTGCACGCAGGCTTTGTTCTGCTCTTGACAACCGCCATGGTCGCGACCTTTGACGACAACAGCACTGCAAGCACTAGCTGTGGCACACCCATCAAGCCAGGAGTCCTTGCGCCCATTCTCATGGGCAGAGGAGCACCCTTCCCCACATGCCCACTGGCGGTCCAAATAAGCATGTGTATTACCCCTGGTATGTTCCTAGCTGTCTGGGCTCGTCATGCTGTCTGTGGCTGCAGGGGGCCCGGCAGTCCAACGCACTGTGGCAGTACATCTGCCCTAGACGTAATGTACACACACCAACCTGTGTAAGGCGACCTCCTTGTGGGTGCATGGCCCCCCTCACCCCACATGCCACGCCCCCAGCAGCAGCACATGTAATTAATGTCCGCGACGCAGTTACTGCCGCACCTTGACGGCTGTCATGTCATGGTGATGCTGTTGCAGGCTGGGCTGCGGGGCTGCAGGTGGTAATGGCGGGGTGCTGCCGCTGCTGCTGCTGCTGCTCCTCCCTGACCCAGCCTGCTGCACAAGCCCGACAATGGTGCCACCCTGCACTCCCTATGACACCACTGAGCGGACCTGGCCGCCTCACTGCCCCAGCCGCAGCCCCAGCCGCAGCCCCAGCCCCAGCATCTACTAGTGCCCCTGAGGCTACCTCCCCCTGCACTACTGCCTGCCTCGCCTCCACAGCGGCGAGGCGCCAGACTCCCCAGCTGTAGCCCTGCCTAGGACTGCAGACGGCTTAGTAAGTCTGCCAGCAGCCAGAAGTCATACCCCGTTCCTCCCCAAGGCTACTCTGGGCGCCAGCTTGCTGTTCTTCTGCCCTACAAAACTCATGCCGGCCTGCCTTCCCAAGCCACTGCTGCTGAGAAAGGTGTGTGCAGCGCTGTTGTCTGGGTGGCTTGCTGCCTGCCCAGTCGCCCGCGAGGCTGCTGCATGGTATCCCTCTGTGTCTTCCTGGTCGCCCTCATACTGATCCTCTTCGACGTAGTAGGGTGCCTGCTCCTCTTCATGGGGAGCATGGAGGAGGTTGGGCTGGCTGCTGCTGTGCTGCCCCTGTGCCCCATCCTCCAGCTCGCTGACCTCCACGTCATCAAGCTCTGCAGCAGCAGACGGGGAAAGCAGGGCACAGCAGCAGTTGTGCTGCAAATGCATGACAGTTGCCAGGAGTCCATTCTTATTGCTGAAGTTGTTCCTGCTGGCAGTGCTTCACTCGCATGTTCATGTACAAAGACATAAACTTTCACACAAACATACGTACAGATGCATACAAGTACAGATGCATACAAGCACACATGCATGGTCATGCCATGCATGCATGAGATCACATGGACACCTGGAAGACCCTGCAGCAGGCGCAGCTGCACCCAGCAGCCACAGCTCCAGCTCACCGTTGTCCAGCAGCTGCAGCACCTCTGCTAGGGTGGCATTCAGCTCCACTGTCTTCTGCACCAGCTGGGCCTTCAGGCTGGCATTCTCCACTTGCAACTCCTGCACCCCACAGTCAATGCTGACAGCAGGCTGACCGCCTGCCAAGGCTGCTGAGGTGTGGCAGCCACAGGTCTACACACTCCATGACGGGGCTAGTCACACCATGCGGTGCTGAGATGTCACACCATGCAGTGCTGAGATGTCACACCCCCTGCCTGTGCACTTGACAACCTCGACACTGCAACCCTGGCAGGCACACAAATGTTGCCTGTGCTGCAGCTGGTGCAACAAGAGCTGAAGGGTGTGGTAGCTGGAATGCGATGACTGAAGGATATCTGCCTGCTGCTGCAACGCATCCAAAGGCTGCTGTGCCACCCGCTGCCCATGCTGCCTAGCACCCATAGGATGTGAAGGCCAACCAAAAGCAGGACTGCATGCACGCTGTTGACCTGTCCTGCTGACGAATCATTGGCATTCCTAAGCCCCTACTCCTATTCTGGCTGACCATGTAGGCCCCAGACTCCTGTGTGCTGCAATCCTGCAGCCCCAATGAGTCATACCAAACTGGGTGCAGCCCAGCGCATGCATCCATGGATGTGCAGGGCACATGGCGTGGCAACCTTCTGCGTGCTTGCAGTCGCTCACCGAGACCAGCGCATCTGAATTCTGCTTGGCTTGTCGCTCCAGGCTGAGCTCCATGCGCAGGGCTGCGAGCTCACTGCGGAGGCCCTGGCTCTCTGCATTTTTCTGCACCAGCTCAATCTGCAGCTTGCGGCTTTCTTTCCAATACCCTGTCATTTCACTGCAGTGCAGGCAAACCAGAAGGCCGTCAGTCGTTAGATGGCACCTGGTCAATGCAACGAAAAGCATGATAACTAACGAAAAGCATGATAACTAACCCAATGTTGCATGCTCACTTGGCCCATTTCTGGAGCTTTGTCTCTCGTGTCATGGTGTCCTCATCGACTTGCACCAGCGCGCCGGGTGCATTGCTCCTGCATGCCAGTAGAAGGTTCTGTGTTAACCTTCACACCCAACGACCTTGGCATGAGCTGGTGCAAATTGCTGCTCCCATGTCGCTGCGCACCAATTGTCGTATACGTTGACCTCCGTTTCACTGACAACGACTGCCAGCACTGCGTTGCTGCCATTCTGCCACTCAAGAGCCTGTTTTGTCTCGAAGTCAATCAACACGTATTTGTACTCGTATACGCCGCCGGCAGGTAGATGAACAGTGGCAACCCACTGGTCCCCGGCGCTCCAACGCAACTCGACTGAATTCCGTAAGTTCCAGCTCCCTGCACGTCAGCAGGCCAGGGGACATCAGTCCTCTGCGACGTATATACAGCCATGCAGTTGCAGGACGCACCAAGCTTCGGATGGCTCCCAAGCAACTTTACGCCTTGCCCATAGTTTGTCTTGTACTTGAGATGAAACTTGACGGCCACCAGCTTGTTAAGACCTTCTGGCCCCAGCAAATCCCCAGCATTGCCCGTTGATGATGACGGGCCAGTGCTGACGAGGGCAGATAAGTCCTGGTGCGCCCGCGCACCTGTGCAAACGGCAGCGCCAGTAGTCTGAGTGCTGTCAAGGACTGCGAATCGGATCCCTGAACCTGAAATGCTCACCCGTCCCAACATATGTAGCGTCGGACGCCCAATTGCTGTTCCCAATGCTCCCCGGCGCTGCTTGAGCCAAAACCCGCCGGGTGTTCCCTAAGGCCCTGGGCTCCTTGCTGCTTGCCAATGCTGCTCCGAAGTCCGTGCTGTTATCCGTGCTAGATGGACAGGGAGCGTGGTGACGTCTCCTCGTCCTTACGACCGGCGAAGGTGCTTGCTGCCCGACGCAGCTTGTAGTTTGGGTTGTGCCCAGCCGTGTACACTGCATCGTCGGTGAGTGCGGATGATGCCCGAACCGTGCGGCAAAACATGTGCAGATTGCCATGCTTGGGGGGTGAACATGGCTGGCACATGTCTTTTTCCCATTAGTGAGAGAGTAGACTCGCCCCAGCTCATTGTCTTAGTTAACGAATAACAGTATAGTACTTCACCGTACGGTTGTCGGCCGGTGTCGGGGCCTGGCCCTCGGGCCTGCAACGAACTTAGCTCATAACGGTTTTAGCCAAGCTCTCCATGCGCCTCGCAGGCAAGCCTCATTAGCAGTATGGCAGCGTCTCGCCCTCGGGGATCTCAGACTGGCATTCACTTGCGTAAAACATGACGGGAGCCGGCCTAGGTGCAGCGGCCCCCCATCCGGCACAAGATGCGGTGCTTGCCGCCTAGCAGTGTGCTAGGCAGCAGCAGGGAGCAGCAGCGGGCTCTATCAGTAGTAGACAATGTTTCCATCCCCACCTTGCTGACATCGATGTCCCAGACTACGAGGCTGACTCCCTATCCCTCCCGCCCTCCCGCCCTCCCTGGCTGGCACCCCTCCCTCCCAGGCTCCCTTCCTCTCCCTCCCTCCCTCCCTGGCTGGCCCCCCTTCCCTCCCTCCCTGCCTGGCTCAACCCCTCTCCCTCCCTCCCATCCTCACTGACTTTTTTGGTTGGCAACAACCGAAGAGGTTTCTCGCTGCGCACGTACACAATTGCCCGTAACTCCGCACACCACCTTACAAAGCACGCGAAATGGAGGCGACTGATAGTTGGAACGTCAACGCAAATTTCGAGACGGCGGGGACGATGGATGCAGTCAGTCACTGCATAAGCCAGCTCCCCGGTAAGCGCCACGCGAGATATGGTCGAGCCTTTATAGCCGCCATCCTCCTCCTACTCCACCTGCAGCTGACACATTGCTGCGGCTCTATCATCGCACCCCTACCTACGCACACCGCTTCCCTTTGCCATAACCTAGTCGTGCAGGAGTTACAACAGCCAGGGCAATACAACAGCAGCCGAGTCGACCTGAATTGGGAGATGCATCACGATTGCGACTACCAGCACGCAACCGCGCACACCACTTGCCCTGCCCATACCACATCGCCTAGGGCACAGTCCCGAAGCCAGCTTTCAAACCAAAGGGCACAGACCCGATGGCTAGGCATAAATCCAAGGGCACAGACCCGAAGGACAGACACATACCAAAGGGCACAGACCCGGCGGCTAAACCCAAGGGCAGAAACCCGAGGGCTACATGCAAACCCGAAGGCACAGACCCGACGGATAAACAACCTAAGAACACACCTCCATTGGGTCGACATGAACGGTACCATCTCCAGTCACATAGCAAGACACGATGCCTGCCAACTGGACACTCTCAAAGAACTGCCATATTGCCCCTGCTTCCATCACGCAGGACAAGCGGCGCAGGTCACTGTCAAGATAGGGGCCACCACAGCCTTCACCGCTGTAGGTTGGCAGGACCAGCCAGCTGTCACAGAGATGCAAGATACACATGCTGACATGCAGGCTGATATGCAACATGCCGCTCAGCCCCACCACCACCTGCCAGCCCTGACCGCCGCAGGTTGGCATGACCAGCCGCCTGACACAGAGATGCAAGATACACATGTTGTCATGCAGGCTGACAAGCAACATGCCCCTCAGCCCCACCACCACCTGCCAGCCTTGACCGCTGCAGGTTGGCAGGACCAGCCAGCTGTCACAGAGATGCAAGATACACATGTTGTCATGCATACTAACATGCAACATGCCCCTCAGCCCCACCACCACCTGCCAGCCCTGACCGCTGCAGGTTGGCATGACCAGCCAGCTGTCACAGAGATGCAAGATGCACATGCTGACATGCAGGCTGATATGCAACATGCCGCTCAGCCCCACCACCACCTGCCAGCCCTGACCGCCGCAGGTTGGCATGACCAGCCGCCTGACACAGAGATGCAAGATACACATGTTGTCATGCAGGCTGACAAGCAACATGCCCCTCAGCCCCACCACCACCTGCCAGCCCTGACCGCTGCAGGTTGGCAGGACCAGCCAGCTGCCACAGAGATGCAAGATGCACATGCTGACATGCAGGCTGATATGCAACATGCCGCTCAGCCCCACCACCACCTGCCAGCCCTGACCGCCGCAGGTTGGCATGACCAGCCGCCTGACACAGAGATGCAAGATACACATGTTGTCATGCAGGCTGACAAGCAACATGCCCCTCAGCCCCACCACCACCTGCCAGCCTTGACCGCTGCAGGTTGGCAGGACCAGCCAGCTGTCACAGAGATGCAAGATACACATGTTGTCATGCATACTAACATGCAACATGCCCCTCAGCCCCACCACCACCTGCCAGCCCTGACCGCCGCAGGTTGGCATGACCAGCCGCCTGACACAGAGATGCAAGATACACATGTTGTCATGCAGGCTGACAAGCAACATGCCCCTCAGCCCCACCACCACCTGCCAGCCTTGACCGCTGCAGGTTGGCAGGACCAGCCAGCTGTCACAGAGATGCAAGATACACATGCTGACATGCAGGCTGATATGCAACATGCTGCTCAGCCCCACCACCACCTGCCAGCCCTGACCGCCGCAGGTTGGCATGACCAGCCGCCTGACACAGAGATGCAAGATACACATGTTGTCATGCAGGCTGACAAGCAACATGCCCCTCAGCCCCACCACCACCTGCCAGCCCTGACCGCTGCAGGTTGGCATGACCAGCCAGCTGTCACAGAGATGCAAGATACACATGCTGACATGCAAGCTGATATGCAACATGCCGCTCAGCCCCACCACCACCTGCCAGCCCTGACCGCCGCAGGTTGGCATGACCAGCCGCCTGACACAGAGATGCAAGATACACATGTTGTCATGCAGGCTGACAAGCAACATGCCCCTCAGCCCCACCACCACCTGCCAGCCCTGACCGCTGCAGGTTGGCAGGACCAGCCAGCTGTCACGGAGATGCAAGATACACATGTTGTCATGCAGGCTGACAAGCAACATGCCCCTCAGCCCCACCACCACCTGCCAGCCCTGACCGCTGCAGGTTGGCAGGACCAGCCAGCTGCCACAGAGATGCAAGATACACATGTTGTCATGCAGGCTGATATGCAACATGCCGCTCAGCCCCACCACCACCTGCCAGCCCCGACCGCTGCAGGTTGGCAGGACCAGCCAGCTGCCACAGAGATGCAAGATACACATGCTGTTATGCAGGCTGATAAGCGACACGCCGCTCAGCAGGCTAAGAACATGTTGAGATACCACACCATAGGCAAGAGTGTGATAATTGAGACACACTTTACTGCAGTGTCATGGCTGTGCACCTGCAGTGTCACATTGTTTAATAAAACTGCCATGGACAACAAGGACCGAAGTTATACCATCATTACCCCTATACCCAACCCCCCCTTTGGACACCCAATTGGACACCTATCCAGCAACTGGACATGAACCGACAAATCATAGCCTACCTGGCTTGTGTTTGCACTTGGATCAGCATATGTATGAAACGACATACACCTACATACTCACACGCCCAATCTCAACAATGTCGCAAGAAACAACGTAAGAGCCTTGCCAAGCTCAATGCCTCCCTGCACAACACCAAGTACAACTGGCTACTCGGCATAGATGGGACCCTTCAAAACATGACAGCCATTAACCGCCTGAAACACGCTACCTGCACCTACCTCAAGGGGCACAATAGCGGAAGGACTATCAGGGTTATACAGTACAACACTACACTACAAGCATACATGACGTACTACCTCAACCCAAACATCATAAGCCACCCCACATGGAACATGGCTATCAGTAAATACATGGCACGATGCATCTACATTAGCTGGCTTCTGCTGGCAGCAGGGGATATCGAAGAGAACCCAGGACCGGACGGCTTGCACTTCGAGCAACAAGTAGCATCACACTGCCAAATACATGCCCTCAACATGGCGGCAGGACACCCCTGGCTCACTATCCAGGAACTGGCCAACTTCCACACGTCCGAGCTACACGCGCGACGCGGGGACCAACGCACAATGTGGGCATTAGCCAGAGACGAACAAGGCGCGTGCAACGACACTGTCATTAATCTCTACCTAATGTCACACTACGGCCTCAACACACACACAGTGGCGCACCTGCGAACGCGGAGTGATTGGTCAACCCGCAACCTCGACGCGCTGTCCGCCACCCACTGCACGGAAGCCTTCTTATGCAAGGCCCCGGCTCACAGCATGGCGATAAGGAAACACGATGGCGCCTTGTACCTCCTTGACTCCCAAGCGGACGCCCCTATCCGGCTACGGTCCACTGGACACTACACGTACCCCGTTACATGCGAGATACAAGCAATCATTAGCACCGCAAACCACACGGCGGAGATGGAGGCGGCAAGGCAGAGGGCAAGGCTTGGGCCCATCATAAGCTACCCACAAGAAACACATAGGCCCTACTGGGAGAGGCAGTACAAGAAGTGCTGCCTTGCACACGCCATCAACATGGCCATAGGGAAACCTCTGATTCGGCCCGATGATGTGATAACCCACTGTAAAACGCTAGCTACACACATCCAAGACCTAGCCAACCGGGCAAGGCAAGAGAACAGGCCGATACCACTGCCTAGCAGCCTACCACACATATACGAAGAATCCGGCAACTTTACAGTGTCCACCATGAACCACTACCTATACCATTATCACAAAGACCTCCACCTACGCCCTACCGCGACCGAGCTTACACCCGGCAACATCACACCTGAGCTTCTCACCACGCTCACTGGCAATGTAGACAGCTACACCAACACAGCTGCCATTCTCATCACCAACAATCACGCTACCAGCATCCGCCGCATAGATCACGCATGGCAATGGCTGGACTCGGAACGCGGCCACCCACGACGGTTGGACACCCCGGAAGACTGGCTCCAGCTGCACGGCATGCTCGTTCAAATTAAAAGGGGCGACGCGGCTACTACCAACCTCATCCATCCACTATGCTGGCTAGCTGACCCTACAAGGCGCGCCACAACGGAGCAGTTGGAACAACATCTACGTACCATCCACATCGACCTTACTACCCAAGACTTGGGCACACAACCCGCGCACAGCCCCCGAACAGACCGGCCGCTACCCAACATCGCCACTGCACAACCAGCGAGTTATAAGCGCATACTAACAGCCACAGAAGACACCCACCCGACAGACAAGCAGACCCGGCCGCGACTGCGCCAGGTCGCCCCCACAATCACTCTTCCCACTCTACAAGACCGGGCAAGCAGCAGTAAACGGCCCACGTCATCGGGCACCATCGTAGACAAAAGACGGACTAAGCCAAGAGCGCAAAACAAGGACTCGCACACACAGACCCTGATATACAGATACCTAAACACAGCCCCCACTCCACCCCCCGCCGCCATCCCCACAACACCGCCACCCCCCACCGATAACCTGCCTGAGCACCCAGGACCACACCCACAACACAACACCTTGCCAACCCGGCAGCCACAACCAACACATAATCGACAGCATATCACACTCACGACCCTGAACGTCAGAAGCCTCCATAGGTCCAGGAACGACGTCCTAAACCTTGTGCGCCAATGCAGCCCGGACATCCTGATCCTAACTGAAACCATGACCCAGCCCAAGAGCAACAATCCAGGCTCTGGCTGGCTGAGGAGAGTCATGCCAGACTATACGACACACCGACACAGAGGCCACAGTGAAGTAGTAATAGGCATCAAACACAACTTAGCCATCCAAATGAAAACCACTATGCTTCTACCGAGCATCGACGCTGAGGTAAACGCACGATGCGTCATCCTGACCCTCAACCAACACCAGTGCGAACAGCTCACCATCATCGCCACGTATTGGCCGTCGGGAAACAACGGGGACGCGCTATCACTGCGAGGGAAAATGCAAGAACACATACGAGCAGCCACCGGACACCTGCCCGGCTCACTCATCTTGGCGGGAGATATCAACGCCACGATGAAAACAGAGGATCGCTCCGAACACACCGAGTACACACAAGATAACATGATGAGGGAGTTCGCCACAGAAATGCACCTGATGGAAGCGGATCCCGGCGACCGGGCCTGGACCTACCAACAACCGCACTGCAACAGCCGCATCGACGCTATCCTAACACGCGACGCAAGACACGGCCCTGAGCACCGCACGCACGTTGACACACACGCATATCTCAGCGACCATAGGCCACTCACCGCCACACTGAGTACAGCCCGACTGGGCATAGACCTGGCAGCCCCACAAAAACCTCAGAAGCACAGCCACACCATCCTCACCACCCCCATTACCAATAAGGACAGGGAAGCCTACCGCCTGGCAGTGCAACAACCCAGCTCAGGTGCCCCACAACTGCATGCACACCTGACAGCATACCTTGCTCCCATGTACACTGATGCTATCCACTTCCTGACCACAATTGACAAGGCCAACCCCAAACAACCACAGCGCCTAACGCTGGTGGCAGGCCTCCCAGCCAGGGAAGCTATAGACACCGCAGCTACCATGCTCACAAACCTACTGCAAACCTGCAGGACGACAGCTATGAAGACATGCAACACTAAGACCCTAACCAGGGGAGGCCAGCACTACCAACGCAGAACCATGTGTAGGATTAGACAAGCACTAGGCAGAAAGCTCAAAACCACCAGGGACCTCAGCCGGAAGGCTAGGTTGCTTTTCAAGCACAACAACGTGCACCCAACCATCGATGAACTTATCCCAGAGACGGATACGGCAAATGCGGAAACAAGGGAGGCGGTGCAAGCGCGCCAGGGCGACGATACAACCGAAAATCACGTGCAAGCCGCGCTCGCCCAGCTGACCAACTCTTACCGCGACCAAATTCACAAGCTAGACGACGACGACTCCGCACTCGCCATCGCACAAGCCCGTGTCAGAATGCAACAACTCATAAGCACCCAGCCTAAGAAAGCGAACAAATACATCCTACGCCCGTCCCGCACCGATCACAAAGGCCTGCAGGCGCTAGCCGACCCCACCACCAACAAGATATGCACGGCCCCGGCCGACCTGAACCGGATAATTACCGATGCCTACGGAACGAAGCTGGCGCCGCCGACCCCCAAAACTGGCCACTACACAAACACGCAGACAAGAAACTACCCGTGGGCCCGCGCCAAAGCGGACGACCCCTTCACGATGCACACCTGCCAAAACGTACATTGGCTACACACAGCCATCATGGACAAGGCAGGCTTCCAGGAATGCCTCAGTAGGCTGTCGGGGGGCAAAGCCCCAGGACCAGACGGCATTGAGAACGAGATCATCAAGATGCTGCCATGGGAGATGAGGGATACCATACACCAGCTCTTCATCATCATGTGGGCAACAGGCTGCACACCCACCACGTGGAAAACCAGTGACATATGCCTGCTCTACAAGGACAAGGGGCAAGAAACAGACCTTAACTCCTACAGGCCAGTGGGCCTAGCCAACACCGTTTATAAGCTGTGGACCAGCCTCATTACCAAGACGCTGTCTGAGTATGCTGAAGCGAATGGGATGCTCAGCAAAAACCAGGCTGGGTTCCGCTCCCACAGGAACACCACACAGCAGCTGCAGATGCTTGTCATGGCCCTTGAGGATGCTAAACTGGCCAAGGCAGATATCTACGCGCTCCTGGTCGACTTCACCAGTGCGTTCAACACCACCTGCCAGGACAAACTGCTATGGATCATGCATGACCTAGGCTTCCCCACAGACGCTACGGACGCAGTAAAGGACCTATACACCGGCGCTACAACGCGCTTCAAAACCCCGTATGGCCATACTGACCCGGTACCCGTCAACCGGGGCACCATACAAGGCGACTCTCTCTCGCCCTTCCTATTTCTTATCTACATCGAACCCCTCCTGCGATGGCTGCAAGTGGGCGCGAGGGGCTATAAATTCAAATCAGCAACAGACGACAGCGGGGAACGCGCCACCGTCAGCAGCATCGACTATGCAGATGACATCGCTATACTCTGCAACACCCTTCGCAACCTTCGATGCCAAGCGGACAAACTCTCAGCCTTCTCTGACTGGGGTCACCTCATCATCTCACACAGTAAAACCCTCGCAACAGCGGCGCTCCATCACTCGGTCGAAACCGGCATGTGCAGCAGCGCGGCCGAAGCGGACAAGCGGGCCCGCCAACAACTCCGAACCGTCAGCCTACAAGGGAAACCCGTCACCTACCACCGCCCGACCTCACCCTTCACCTACCTGGGTGTGCTCATCACCATGACGCTGGACTGGAAACCACAACACACCGCTATGATCACCCAGCTCCGCCAAAAACTCGAGAGACTCAGACGCTCCTTTGCCAGTGCCAGACAGGCCATACACATCATCCGCACGGCCATCATCCCCAGCCTAGCCTATAGCTTCTGCGCCGTGCCCTGCACCCCAGGGGACCTTGAGCTGTACGACAGGTCCATCAATCAATGCGTGAAGCTCAAACTCAGACTCCCCCTGGGAACGCCCAATGCCATCATCAGAGAAGACGCTGACAAGCTAGGCATAGGCATTAGCTCCACTGCCCAAGAATATCACGCCCGCAATACGACAGCCCTCACACACAGCCTCCAGTCCACAGATGTGGCACACGCCCACATCTCGAGGAGCATGCTGCACAAACAAATCACATGGCTCAATACCCAGGCTAGCACACAAGGACACCGCATGCTCACCCTCCTTCACCACACCCTTAGGGCACGGCAGCTAGTCTATGCCTCTATATCCGGGTTGTCGGCCACGGAAGAGGGGCTACCTCTCTATCATGAGGAATGCCAAACACTCGGCCGCCTCATCACACAGGCCAGCAGCTCTCAAGCACACGATGTCGTCAGCGCCAGCATCACCTGCCTCAAAAGCCTAGGCATCACGCACGCTTCTGAACTCAGCTGCAAGGACAACACACACATCATCACCGGTAGCATGCTCACATCGAAGTACGGAAAAAAGGTCAAGCAGAAGCACATCATCGCCCTCAACAAACTTGCGGCCATGGCGGCCCAACCCTCATGCCCAGACGCGACCGCAACGCGTGCCATCCGAGACAGCCGCAACACATCACTCGACCTCCCGCCCGACCAACGCAAAATCACAACATGGGCCGCGGGCCTCACGGAACTTGCGCCCACACCCGCAGTGCCAGACACCAGAACCCGCTATATGGATATGAAAGCGTATGCGGTCATGCACGCAACGCAACCAGCAACGGCGGACCGGGCCGCAGCGGCACCCGCAGTCCATGATGCCACTAGGACGAGCTCACGACTGCTGAAACGAGAGCAACGAGCTACACAATCGGCCCCAACGAAGCCCACTCCACCCAAGGCGGGCACGAAACGGAACAATGAGGGCAGACAGACCCAAACTATCCCGCAGGATATCGTGCGCATAGTAGGCCTTGACCTCCCAGGACTCTCCAGCTGGAAGGTGGATAAAGCCTGCCGTTGTAAACCCAAGAACCTAGGCTGCATACTAGGGGCCATGTACGGCCACCAAGAGGCCATTACCAGCATAGATGGCTGGCAATGGGACGGCATCAACAAGGAAAACTACTACAAGGTGCATTGGAAGCCCACAATCATAGATAGATGGGCTTTACCACTATGTGCAGAAGAAGGCTATACACCCACACACATAGAGACCATCAGCAGGGAAGAGGCTAAGGACGTGTGCACCTGTGAGCTGTGCTGGCTACCAAGAGGAGACAACCCAACGTGCCACAACTGCAAGAGGGCCTACCACCCAGCCTGCCTTGAGGAAGCCCACCTGTCTGGACACAAGGAACCAGGATACTGGCTGTGCCCTATATGCAAGTTTGGCAGCAATGACTTCAAGACTACCATGCGCCAGTCAGCGCACTCGGACCTCATACGAGTACACTGGCACCCCACTCTCGAACCGGCGCCGCTCATCACGGCACACCTGGACTACATGGCAAAGCGCAACGACTACGACGAGGAAAACAGGCAGATACAAGAGGCCAGACATGCGAGGCCCGACACGCACCTGCCGGCCCACACCCGACAGGGATTACCGGACCCGCACACCTGGCTACCCCGGTGCACCAACCTGCACTCGAAGGCCACCTTCCACACCTACCCCATCAACCCGCAGACGGACATCGTCGGGACGGGCAATTGCGAAACCTTCCTCCAACTTCACCCCCACATGACCGCCCCCGCGATGAGCCTCAGCACGGGGGAGCCCATTATGCCACGGCACGACTTAGTGCAACACGTAACGGTCCACGACGAGTCGGGTCGCACAGTTGGCCTTCTGACAAAAGACCAACACCAACATCTCCACGCTTGGTTACAACACACACCACACACACGCAACCTGGCCACAGAGGTAGTGGCCCTACTAAGGAGACAGGACGCACAGAGCAGCCACCACCCCATGAGAGGGGCACAAGACAAAGTCCTTAACACCCTGCACGCCACACGAAGCTTTCCAAGTACCGTCCAAAGATGGGCTGATCCACTCACAGTTAGACCAGAAACCACCACCTATTGGAGCCCTGACATCAACGACACGGCCTTTGGGGCACACCACAACTGCCTACTGGTACGCCACACCGGCTTATCCACATGGAATGTACCGGCAGACGATGCAGTGGCACTGAAATGCGTCAACCATGCTATACACTCAGCTACACAGGAGGAGGCCATGGCAACCATCATGCTGATCCCTGGGAAAAAGGGCATCTCCTACCCTAAACACATTGACACCCTGCGGCGCTACCCTGAGTATTGCCAGCACCTGGCTAGCATACCCCCCACCAAGACCAGAAGCTCCAAGCCAGGCAAGCACGCCAACCTCCACATCTACGTCATTTGGAATGCAGCAGGACAACACCTCGTCACCAAAGGCAACCCCCAAGGATGGCTGGCTAGCACTGCCACTGCCCTCCACCCCCAACGAGACACACACCCAATCCGCAACAGACCAACGAATCAAAGCCAGCCAGCCACACCCCCCAGCGGCCACAAACAACACATGCGCCTGCCGTTGGACAAGGACCTCCCCACCTCGGGGCACCAGCGCGGCCACCAACAACTCACGCACCATTCCACGACGCAGCCACGGATGGCCATCACCGAATGGGCCACGATCGCGTACACGGACGGCAGCTGTATTAAGACCTCGGGGGCAGCCCCGGCGAGCGTCGGGGCGGGGGTCTATATCCCGGAGAACAACGTCCTCATCACAGCCGCTCTGAACGACCCAGAAAGCAACACCATCAACATGGCGGAACTCACGGCGATACACGCGGCACTCAAAGCGGGGGCCAAACGTATCGCCACCGATAGCCTTTGCTCCCTCTACCAGATCCGCAGAGCCCTCGCTAACCCGATGTCGCTCATCACCCACAAACACAACGACATCCTGACAGCCATCGCTACCCTTATCATCGACAGCCCCGTGACAATCCAATTCTTTAAAGTCAGGGCCCACTCGGGCATCATCGGCAACGAAGGCGCCGATGCCCTCGCCAAGCACGCGGCGCTACACCCAGAGCTCGCCAACACCCCGGCCTACAGCCCGACCACACGGAATGAGACAAAGAACTGGCTCAGCAACGCAGCCGATGGCGACTCCCCCGCCCCATTGCCGGACTGCCGCCACAGCGTGCGAGCACACATGCACCGCAAACACAAGCTGGGCCTTGCCAACCAAGACAGTATCTACTACCAAATGACCCAAGAAATCAGGAAGGTCGCAGCAACAGGTGCGGGCGAAAGAGTGATGATCGACACGAACATCTCCACCCACGCGCAACGCACTGCCCTACTCTACCGTACCGGAGGGCTATACAACCAGAAACTAGCTATGCGCTGGAAACGGGCGACGGATGACCGATGCCCGCTCTGCGGGGAAGCGGATAGTGCCACTCACCTCCTCTCGGGCTGCAGCGAGACACTACCGATGGTGCAAGAAAGGCACAACGGGGCGGGCCGCCTCATCACTAAAGCCATAAGCAAGGGAACCCTAGGCGGGTACATCAGCTTTGCGGACACCGGCAGCTGGGAGAAGGGCGCAAAGGAAAGCCTGGACCTCCCCAGCGACACGCTACACACAACACTCCAAACACTCGGACTGAAACCAGAAGATACTAAACACACCACCAGGCCGGATATCCTCATGGTGGCCCCTCATAAGGAGGCAAGCAAGGACGGCAAAGACACCAAGCGGGTCGGTATCATAGAAATCAAATACTGCTCGGACTCACGGTGGACGGACCAATTAAACAAGGCACTCACTCAACACACCCACCTAGCCGAGACCATACGCAAGGAAGACCATATGGTCGCTATCATACCAATCCTACTAGGCATAGGGGGCATAACCTACGAAGCGCACACACGGCAACACCTCTTGGCCCTCGGGATCACACAAGCCAACACTACCAAGCTGCTCAACAAGCTAACTAGACACGCCATGGAGGCAGCCCACTCTATTGCAAAGACAAGCTACAGACTCAGGGCTACCAGAGGGGGGGGAGGGTAGGGGGGACGCCACTTCTTTGGCTTGATGGTGGGAGCAGGCCGCGCCCCAGGCGGTAGCTCCTCCCTTAATGCACACCGGTGAATACCGGAGTAGTCTTCTTCTTCTTCTTCATCCTCACTGGCTGTCCCCCCCTCCCTCCCTCCTTCCCAACCTCGACCCCTCTCGCTCCCTGGGTCCACCAAGCTGACTCGCTGCCATGGCACCTTGTGCACCAGGGCAGCGCTTGGCTGCAGCCCACCACTGGCCGCTAGCTTATCCTGTGTCAACATGCTCATGTTGCTGATGCACACATTGAGTAGATGCTGTTGCTTGACCTGCCTCTCTAACGCCCCCAACCGTTCTTTGAGGCTGGTGAGCATTGCAGATGTGGAGGTATAGCTTCAACTCAAGCCTTGGGCCCAAACCCTAGAGGAGAAGCGGCACAGCAGGCCAATGGCTGACAGCTAAGCAGTTCAAGCCATTCTTGTCTTCGTCAAGCCTGGGGCCGAGGAGCACCATGGAGTGTTCAGCCATGCATGACGAACGCCCAGTTTGTTTCATACACACAGACAAGCATTTGATCTGCCAGCAGCAGCATTAGATGCAGCAGCCTCAAGCGTGGTGGCCTTGCGCACCTAGCCTTGTAGTGTGTTGCAGAAGTTCCCCACCTGTATCAAGGGAAGTCCCCCCCACCTTCTCCTCAAACACCCCCGCACCTCGGCCCCCACCCTCCTAGCCTGAGCTGAAGAGTTGCATAGCACTCCCTCGCCCCTAGGGATGCTTCAGAGCCGCGCTTGGGGCCGGCATGGTCCGTTATGAAGGGCGCCACATACAGAGATACAGACTTACAGATACAGGTTTTATATCGGGAAATTTTCTTCTTTTTCTTTAGCCCAGCCCAGTCCAGCCCAGCCCAGCCCAGCACCTTGACGCACCCTTACGCCCCGCTTCTTCTGAACTCACGTCCACCTACACAGCTTCGGGTTGAACTTGATTGATCGGCTCTGAGATTTGTTCGCCGAGACAACACGAACAGCATGTGTGTCACTCCTAATTTTCCTGATGTCCAGGCAAGCCATGCTGTACGTGGCGGCAGTGGGCGGTCCCTGCTACAGTCCTGGTGAGGCCTGCATCAACGGGGCCTCCTTGCACGCATGTCCACTCTCAAACAACGGCACACGCAAACTGCATCACGAGGCGCATAAGCATATGCAAGAGCAAGACCACGCTACATGCTTAGCTGCGGTCTGCACCATTCTGAGCAAATGTGCCGCTCACTTGTGACTTAGTTTACTGTCATGAAGAAGCCAAGACAAGGCAAGGTAGGGCTGGGCCAAACCAGGCCGGTCAGGGTGGGGCCAAGCCGGGTAGGGCCAGGCGGGTGGGACAGGGCCAGGTCGGGCTGGGCTTGACCAGGCGCTAAGGGAGGATGTCTTGGATGATATCTCGGGCCAACTTGTTAGGCAGGAGAAGCTTGTGTGTGAGCTGTTCACTGGTGACGGGGCTGGTGTCGGAGTGCCCCAGCCAGTTCTGGATGGCCGCTCGCTCGTAAGTGTAGCCATCAGCTGCGACTACAGGCTCTCGCATCATCTCCTGCAGCGACCAGAGGAAGCAGCAGGCTGCGGCACCAGTCGCTTTGTGTGGCCGAGACAAGCCCGCAGCAGAGGTAGGGTGGGCACAGCAGGGTGTAGGGTGGGCGCAGCTGGGTGCCAAACAAGCTTAATCAGGTAGACAAGCAGGCAGACTGGCTATGAGAGCAGGCAGCCTGCACACCAGCTGTTTGGGGGAGTGAGGCATACAGTGGGTGCAGCCCACACAGCACCATAGCAGCAGCAACAGCAGCAGTTTAGATAAAAGGACCGGCTGATAGCTGCAGTGACACCCAGCCGCTGCAGTAGGAGCCAGCAACTTGTTTTATGTTGTGCGCCTTGCTTGCACATCAGCAGTGGCAAGGGGCAGGGGGCAGTGCTGCTGCTGCTGCTGTCTCTCTATTCTGTCTGTCTATGTGGGTATTTCATACATACAAACATTCATGATATGTGGATGCTGTATCCGCGTTAACAAGCAGCAGAGGGTTGTAGGTGTGGGTATACTGACAATGTTGACAAGCAGCAGATGATGGTGCGGGGGCATGGGCCAAGCACCAGCATTAGTAGCAGGCAACCCACCATTGTGAGGGGGCAGGTGACCATCTCTTCAAGCCTCCCCAAAGCCAGCCGCAGGGCGTCCTTGATGCTGATGCGCCCCAGGCCCAGCCCTGCCGCCGCTGCCACCACTGCTGCCTGCTGTTGCTGCTGCTGCTGCGTTGCAGCGGTGCTGACTTGGTGCTGAGTGGGCAACCCCAGGATGGACCCCCGTTCCCCTGCCAAGCTGCTGCCCTGCTGGCTGTAGCCAAGCGGCTGATTGAGTGGAGAGGTGTATGGCTGTTGCTGCTGCTGCTGCTGCTGCTGCTGCTGCTGCTGGAGACTTGTGGCCAGATGCAGTGAGTGCTGCTGCTGTTGTTGCTGTAGGTATGTCTGATTATTGACTCCACTGGGTGTAAACACACCCCCAGGCTGACCCAGGGCAGCAGGGGGAGGGCCCACCACCACCCCTCCCAGCCCACGTGCCGGGCTCATGTCCGGCGCTAAGCCGCCGTGCCCGTTGGTAGCTGCGGCATGGCTGCTGTCGCCGTTCCCAGGGCCAGGGCCAGACTGACTGGAGACCAGCGAGGGCGCAGCAAGGGAGGCCCGTTGAAACATGCCTGAGTAGGGAGGGGTGGGTGGCTGCGAGGCCTGGCCTAGGGTCAGTGGCCTGCTGCTGGGCGCACCATTGGCTGAGGAGGTGACCCGTGCGGTTAAGCCAGCCGACAGGGCTCCTCCTCCTCCTGGTCCCCCTCCGTTGCCTGATGCACTGGACATGAGGCTTGTGGTCAGGTCAGAGCCCAAGCTGCTGCCCAGGGAACCCATGTGGCTGGCACCCTCCCCGCCCTGCCTGCCCCCTATCGCTGACATGGCAGGCAGCCCCGCCCCCACGTTCCCCTCCATGCTACCACCTGCCCGTAAGTGTGAGAACAGGTCCAGAACAGGCGCAAGGAGTGGGGAAGTGTGAGGGGGGCCATTGGAGAGGCCCAGGCTGCTGCTGACACCACCTGCCAATGCATGGCCTAGCAGCAGACTGCCAGGGGGCTGGCTGCTGGCTAAGCCAGGGATAGCACTGTGGCCAAGAGGCTTTGGGGCAGTTGAGGCAGGGCCAGGCTGTGTGAGTGCCCAGCCGCGCTGTGACTCTGTGGCTGAGGGTGAGAGCAGCACAGGGACTTGCAATGTGTGCACCAAGGCAGCGCTTGGCTGCAGCCCACCACCAGCTGCCAGCTTGTCCTGTGCCAACATGCTCATGCTGCTGCTGCCGCTGCTGCTGGGTGGTGCAAACAGACCGGCCAGCTCAGAACCTGCCTGGGAGGCAGAGAGGGTGGCAGGGGCCGTGGAGGCTGGGCTGGCTTGATGGGCTGCTTCTGCTGCTTCGCTGCAGCCACCACTGCTGCTGCCACTCTGGGCTGCAGCGGGTCCCGATTGGGATGGCTGGGTGCCAGCTGGCCCGATCTGGCTCAAGTCATCCAGCTGGGGACCCTTAACAGCTGGCACCGGGCCACCTGCTGCTTCTGACCCACGACCCTGACTGCTGCTGCTGCTGCTGTTGCCCGGGGGTGCTGGTGGGGTGGCAGTTGGTCGGGTGCCTGCTGCTGCACCGTCTTGGCGACTGGCAGGCGCACTGGCTGTGGGGGTTGTTGACCCTGAGCCTGGTTCACTGGTTGTCGCAGACACAGCTGCCTGTTGGCTGCTCCCCTGCCCACCCAGTCCTACTGGTGTGGCTGCTGTGACGACACCCCCCTGAGCTGCTGTGCTGCTAGCCGGCTGGGTGAACAGGCTGGTGGGCCGTGTGGGTGTGCGCTGTGGTGCATGGGCTGGGGAGCTGGGTGGAGGGGGCTGTTTGCGAGGATGCTGGGATGTAGCTGGAGAAGCCACAGGCAAGGCTGTTCCTGCAGCTGCCGAGGGTGTGCCAGGGGCAGTCTGGCTGGCTGCCACCCCTGCAGCACTGGCACTGTGCTTAGCACCTGTTGTGGCCTGGCTGCTGCTGCCCATGGCACTGCTGCTGTCGTTGCTGGCGGCAGCCGCTGTGTGGCGGGAGGGAGTGGAGGGGTGAGAGGCTGCTGTGCTGGACACCACCCCTGCTACTGTAGCTGCTGCTGAAGGCCGGTGTGCTGGGCTGGCTGCAGGAGACGGGGCATGGGCTGGCATGGGCGAGGCTGGTAAGGAGAGCGCTCCGTTGGCACCCTGGCTGTGATGATGAGAAGGTGGGTGCGCCCCATTGCTGCTTTGCTGTGTGCCAGCCTGCCGACGGGCCTTCAAGTGGCGTTCCACATACAGCACAGCGCCGTGCAGCTTTTGCTGATTGATCTGATTGATGCTGGCTTCAACTGACTGCTCCTCTACGTATTGTACCTGATGCAGCAGGGGGCAAGCAGGTGACACATGCATGCCCTGCATGGAGAATACTTGTAGAGGTGGTGTGGTGGCGCCCATGTAGTAGCGGTGGTTGTGCGCTGTTCGGCAGTGGCGGGTGATGGCCTGCAGACTCATGGCATGCAGGCTGACAGGCAAAGGGGCTGGGTTGCTCACTGGGAGCTAAGTGTTGCTGAGCGTCAAGCCCTGGCAGCAGCTCAACTCTGGTTGCAGCTCAGCCCTGGTTGCAGCTCAGCCCTGGTGGCAGCTCAGCCCTGGTGGCAGCTCAGCCCTAATCTTGCTTGACAGGCTCACCAGTGCATACGGCTCTCCGCGGTTTCCTGGGAGCACTTTGATGGTGAAGATCTCCCCTGCAGCCTCAAACATCTCTGACAGCTCAGCGCAGCTCACCTCCCCCGGGGGCAGGTTCTTTACCACCACCATGAACCGGCAGCCCCACTCCTGCGCAGCGTGCCGCAGCCAGGCAGGGTGGGGCAAGTCACATGATGTCAAGGGTGGCAAGAACGGGGCATGGATGGGCAGGGTACTATTTGTACTGCAGCACTGTCAGACAGGCAAATGTGGCTGGAGCACATGACCTTCACATGACCACATGACCAGCACATGAGCACATGGATTTGAGGTTTTTAGCTTCCGTTGCACAGTTTCACTGGACTGGCACATGCCTGACATGGTAAGGTGTGAGCACAGGCCCTCCTCTCTCACCCCTGCCAGCTTCTCCACAACATCTTTACGCTCAATTTGATATCTGCAGTTAATGCATAGACGCATCAGCCAAAGACATGCTGCAACATGTACACCAGCAACACTGAGCTGAGTTGAGCTGAGCTGAGATGCTGGTGCAATGCCCTGGTTGTTAACAGAAGGCTCGGTGGCCTCTCCGTGCTGGAAACTAGCATTGCCGGCTACTGTAAGATGCCATGAACTGCGTTAATGCTGCCAGGCAGGCGCAGAGGGCGTACGTGATATCGACGTCGTGATTAGCCACTTTAAGCTTAAATCTGTTCCGGCGCAGCGCCTGCCCAGCTTCAGCGGCACTAGCATAATTGATGTCTGCAACTCGCTGGGTGACCGGTCCTCGCTCAGCATTCGCACTCCCTACACCAATTCTCGCCCCCGGAAATGCCGCGTTCATTGCCGCATTAAACACCTCTCTAGCGACGTTTGCCTGAGATACAGGGGTCGACAAGCATAACAAAAGCTGCTGGTCTTCAAGGCGATAGAGCATAGCTGAGACTTGCCTGCAATCGCACAAAGAGCCGCTTCCGATTGATAAACCTCTCGAGGGAGGCAGCGCCCGTGAGACTGTCCATGCCTGATGGCACAGTCTCAGTAAAGCTCAAGGCTGGCTAAGCAGGTGTGCTACCCTGCAACCCTTAAAGCTGGGATCGGCAGAGTACAGCTCGCATGCTGATGCGCAGAGCAACACCGCAGGTGCTTACTTTACCGCCGTCGTTCCTAGTTCGCCCCTCACCCCTTTTCAAAGGAATGGCCCCGTCCTAATTATAGCTATTTGAACATGCACTCAATCATCATCCCTTTCGCTGAACCTGACGCGCGTCAGTCTATTGAGTGGGTCATAGGATCCAAGAGAGGCTGCTGAAGCCTTGTTTCAAGTTGTGATCCGAAACCGTATCAAACCGTATTATTGCATTCCATTTACATTCCCGAATCCCGAGCCAAGGGCCGGCCCCAACATTCTAAAAATGACAGGAAACCGACCCCTGGTAGTAGGACGGTTGTATCTCTGCACTCGCTGCGCCAAATTTAATGCTAGCTGGCTCACAATGTAGCCAGCCCGGCCAGCTACCTTTTCCCCATCCAGAATAATTATGCAGTCAGTAGGCCGTGCACAACAAAGCATCAAAGTTGGTGATTCAAATTTGAGCCATTGCGGAGCATGCAGTCGTCGCTTCAACCGCCCGCGTCGCGTAGGCTGCTCTACATGAGCATGCGCGTCGGCGGCAGCAGTCGGATATAAAAACTATTACGCGAATGTGGCACGGAGGCAGTTGGCAGGTGCGGTTGGGAGAGGTGGCCACCTTTGTGTAACTATGTCTGTGTCACCGCTTGCGCTTGGCAGCTGTCTGGGGCTGCCCTAACCCAGCAGGTGTGGTACGCTTGCGGAGCGTGCAGCCAGGAGCCGGCGCTTGAGCCATAGCAGCCTGCCCCTCGGTGGCGATTGCAGCTAGCGCCAATTGATACATGTGGCCGAAGTCAGGTGATGCAGGCGGCTCATTGCCCCACGAGCTCCGGCCCTGCTGCTGGGGTGGCTGCTGTGGGGGTGCCTGTAGGGGCGGGGGTGGCTGTGGGGGGGGCACACCGGCTGACACAATTCTGCTGCACCCTGCTGTTGTTGCTGCTGCTGCCACCCGCTGCTGACTTGCATGGTCCCCCACATTCACCACAACCACCCCAACACTGCAAGCAGCTGCTGTGGCTTTGCGTGCCGCTGTGGCTGGTGCCCTGGCTACGGCTGCAGCCACCTCATGCAGCCTCACCGAGAGGGGTTGGGCTGGGAGGGGTTGGGCTGGGAGGGGGTAGGCTGGGAGGGGGTGGGTTGAGAGGGGTGGGCTGGGCTAGGAGTGGGTGGGCTGGAGGGGATGGGCTGGGAGGGGTAGGGCTGGGAGGGGTTGGGCTGGGAGGGATTGGGTTGGGCTGGGAGGGATTGGGTTGGGCTGGGAGGGGTTGGGCTGGGAGGGGTTGGGCTGGGAGGGATTGGGTTGGGAGGGGTGGGCTCCTGCAATGAGGTGGGCTCCTGCAATCATGGGTGGAGGGGGGGCGGGCATGGTGGGTCGTTGCATGCCATGGCCTTGAACCTGCCTGGTTAACATGATGTAACTTTGAAGCTGTCAAACTGAACGAGGCCTGGGCTGTTTGTTGTGCGGCTTGTTTCACTAGATGCGCCAATGGATAAAGAACAAACATTTCGTAGCCATTTTCTTGTGGGTGCAGCGGGTGCAACACAGTGGAGGACACAGTGGAGGAGGGGGGGGGTATAAGCCGGTGGTACCTTAGTGTGCGCCGACCCAAATGTGCTATTCGGCGGAAGCGAGTACGATTATATGTTTCATTCACCCCGTCTAGGCGCCCTGCACGCCCGGCAGGCATCGCGATGGGTGTTGGCCGGACATTCCATTTGTGAAGAACCAGCTCACTACGCTAGGTAGATGGGGTCACAGCGATGTGGCTCACCGTGCCAAGGAGACTAGTCTCGCCGCTGTGATTTGTTCGCGGGCACATGTAGCAGTACGCGAGCAAAGACTCCAATGGCTTGCGCTGATGGTCAGATTACGCGGACTAAACTGTGGCTGCCAATGTGACAAACGCTATCGTAAGCGATGCAGTATTGAGAGAGTACTTGCATGAAGATTACCAACCCCATGTTGGGGTCGCCTGACCAAGGCACAAGTATTCTCAATATGCAATGGAGGAGCCACTTTTCACACTGGTCTGTACGATTCACATAAGGAATACGTGGACAGGACGATCCCTACAATACAGCATTGCATATTGCACCCAAACTCAGGCGTTCCCAACTACCTGAAAACCACCCCCCTGTGATACGAAGCCCGTATTTCCGCAGCCACTCAGTCAAAAATATATGTAAACAGTGCTTTGAACAGAGGAGAGTCATATCTACGAAATGGCAGACGCAGCAAAAACTATCTCGCTCTCAGCGGTGCTCAGTGCCTGTCCAAAGATAAGCATTTGAATTCATGCGATTTCGCCACATGCGAGGCGCGCCGCACTAGCACGCTTCGCCACGCTGTTGTGAGTGGCACCTGCAACACGCAGCAGCAGTCGGAACATGTTTTGCTTTTGGCATGTGGACGCGACGACGGCAGTCGTGACGACTGGATACCACTATGAGCTTTTGGAGCTGCTGCTGGCGCTAGTGCATTACCGGCTGCTCTACTACGCTTAAACAAGGTGCTAGGTGCAATACGTGGTGTTGTCTCACCTTGCTTTGCTGCCCTCGGCTTGTTAGCTGCAGGTGCCTCACGCTTACGTGACGTGCTTGCCGCTGCCAGCTGTTGCTGATGCTGAGGGGGTGCACCAGCAGGCACAGCCAGCTCAGGGGTGGTGCCTGCAGGTGTCAGCTGCTGCTGAGGGGGCGCAGCTGCAGCAAGCTTCCCACGGATGTGGGTGCACACGTGGCTCAGTAGCTTGGGTACCCTCCAGCTCGTGTGTACCTCCTGCTTGTGAAACTGGAGGTATGACTGAAGCTGCTTTCCTGTCATCTTCATTGCCTCCTCGACAGTTGTGTGGCCATAATCATGCCCCCCCAAGGCAAGGGCATGGGCCGCTGCAAGCCGCTGTTGGCACGCATGGTCACCCACATTAATCACAACCCTCCCCACCTTGTGCGTTGCATCTGTGATCTGGCGCTCTGCCTTTGCTGACCGCTGTGCTGCAGCTGTGGCATCCTCCTTACGCCGCACTTCAGCACGGAGCTGACCCATATGCTGCTGCAAATCATGAACATCCACAGTCTTCATGGCCTCCTTGCATGTGTGCAGGGACATCAACTGCAGCAGAGCTGGCAGCTCCATATACCTGCCACCACCATGCTTCAACAGCTGCAACAAGGACTCCACTGGGGCATTGGAGATGGGGCAGGCAAGGTAGTACTGTTCGAGGTGAAGGCGCAATGCGGGGCTGCCAGGGTCGCCGTTCACAGCCATGGCACGAATGTCAGATGCATATTGACGCCAAGTGCCATAAGGGTCCTCTTGCTGCTGCTGCTGCATCCGCTGCTGCTGCTGCTGCTGCTGCTGCTGCCCATCCTCAGGCGGCGGCAGCCGTAGCTCGGCATGGTACACCACATCAATCGCCACTTCCATGCGCGTAGCTTGGTCTGAGCTGCCAAGAGCAGCAAAGAGGTGGGGCAACCCATCCACTGTGCCCATAAGGGACTGCTCCACATCCCTCAACCGCTGCACCTCAGCCTGCAGATCACGGTTTGTCGCTTGTGCCGTACAAGCTGCAGCCTTGATGTTGCTAGGGCAATGCAGATAGCCAGCCCTTGGCGACTTGTTTAGTGCATGGAGATGAGCACTCTTTGCCTTGCTTAATTTCTTCTTCTTCATGGTTTGGGATCAAGAGGTGGCTGAGCGGGGCTACGGGCTCGGTGGTCAGGGTGATGGGGGGTGATGGATACGGAGATGGGTGAAGGAGAGGTAGGGGGGAGATGGGTGAAGGAGAGGTAGGGGAGAGGTAGGAGGCGGGGAGAAGGAGAGTTAGGGGGCAGGAGGCTGATGGCAGGCTGGGAGGAGGGGCTACTAGGAGCTGGGCGGGGTAGACGAAGTTGGGAGGTGGTGGGTTAGGATGTGTTGGTGGTGGCCACGGAGCGGAGTGGTGAGCCAAGCTCAGTCGGCTCCTCGTGCACCTGTAGCCATCAGCATGTGTACCTTGTAAGCGGTATAACTTGTCACATACAACCCCAATGATTGAGTTGCATAGTGCCATGGACGCGTTAATGAGTATGCTACAAATGGTATGTGTGAGGTCAGGCTGTTTGTTCAATGGTCCAAAACATAAAGCGGATCATAGCTGGAGGGGGTGACTAGTCCCTACTGTGCCGCCCACCATTACAGCGATACAGCGCTGCCACACACAAACCGGGGTTCCTTCACATCCTCGCCAAGCGGCCTGCACCATCAGGAACCTCGCGCAGCCATGTTTGCCGGACTTCAGTGGTGTGCGCCACCGACATGTCGTGCATCGCTAACGGATAGCCAAGGACGTAGCTTACCGGTGTAGCTAACCACGGTCTGCGATTGGGACACATTCGGGGTCACATGTGGCTGCCCGCATCGAAAGACTCCGATGGCAATTCCAGTCTTACATTAAACGCGCAATATCACATCGCAGCATACGCGACAAACGTTACATCAAAAGATTGAGTAGGTGGGCTGCAGTTGCATGAAGATTGCCAACCCCATGTTGGGAACGCCTGACCCAAACCCCCTTTGACATCCGTGCAAGCTTGGTGCATGGATTTTAGCCCCCATGCAAGTCTAAAAACCTGCAGGGGTAGCACCGAGCTATGGTCATTTAGTCCATGCATCGTCTCTACATTCTTTATGAAACTACGCCTTCCCTCACACAGACCTCGTCCAGGGTACACCTCAAGTGTTGCC
The DNA here is from genome assembly GCA_030144725.1 of Haematococcus lacustris. Taxonomy (NCBI): domain Eukaryota; kingdom Viridiplantae; phylum Chlorophyta; class Chlorophyceae; order Chlamydomonadales; family Haematococcaceae; genus Haematococcus; species Haematococcus lacustris. Next base: position 1,159,598 of record JASKMD010000016.1, read on the forward strand.
TGCCGTCCTCGTACTCCTTATACCAGCCCCAGCAACCACCATTTCCACGATACTGTCCCTGACGCTGCAGGTGGCTACCCCCTGCATTAGCCAGTTTGGCATGATACACATGCACTCATGTCATTGTCCCATAGGCTGCTGCTGCTGCTGGTCCTTGAGTGCTCGCAGCTGCTCATAGACCCAGCTAGGGAAGGGTAAAAAGTTAGTAGTCCTGCCAGCACCTTGGCCCTCAACCTTGAGCCTTCATTGCAGTCGAACACACTAATTGTGAACCACTATAAAACAGTGTTTTATCTGTGTGGAGTTCCCATCGCATGGCATGCTCATGGCCTATACATGGCATACACATGGTCACGGTCGCCTACCACCTACAGCATTGCCTGACCCCTGTGACAGGGCTACACCGTAGAGTTGGCATGACAAAACATGCACTAATTGAAAGCTGATAGCAGCTTCAAGTGAAGGGGGGCACATTCTACTGTGCCACAGCAGACTGCTGCTGCTGGGCCTTGGGTGGCTTGTCTCGCAGCCGCTTGTACCCCAGGCCAGGGTACTCCTTGCCCTTGGCTGGCAACTTCCCCTGGTCTGGCCAGAAGCACAGCTCCAGTGGGCGCCACTTGCTCTCCCCAATGCGCTGCATGTTCAATGCTGCATTGCAGTCCCTGTCTAGCCACCTGCCTGGCTGTGGGGCTGACTTTGCCTTGGCAGCCTTGCCCTTGCCCTTGGTGGGCTCAGCTGCCAGCTCAGCCTTGATGCGCTTGCTGCGCTTGGCTGGCGGGGGAGTGCTGGGCCCAGGCTCTGAGGCTGCTGCTTGTGTGGCTGCCTGGCTGCTGCGTGGGGCCTGTGGGGGCTTGCGGGGGGCCACTACAGGGCACCACATCATGCCCCGCACTGGCTGGTCACGCTGCTGACTCCAGGCTGGGCGCAGCAGGCGTGGTTCCACCTGCCCACCTACCTACTAGTTATACCCAGGAGGCACTCCCGAGGGCACTCCCAAAGGGCACTCCCAAAGGGCACTTCCAAAGGGCACTTCCAAAGGCCACCACCAAGTCCTGCCAGCACAGCCCCACCAGCCGCCACTTAGCCTCCCCAGTGCACTGCATGCTTAGCGATGCATTGCACTCCATGTCTACCCACCTGCCTGGCTGTGGTGCTGGTTGGGCCTTGGCTGCTTTGGCCTTGCCTTGCTCTGTACCCATGGTGGGCCTGGGTGGGCTAGGCTGCCTGCTCAGCCTTGGTGCGCTTGCTGCACCTGGCTGGCAGGGGAGTACTGGGCCCAGACTCTGAGGCTATTGGGGCGCTTGCCTGGCTGCGTGATGCAGAGCAGCCCATCCCACGTGTGTGGCGGAGCTGTACGACTGGTGATCAAGGCAGCAGAGCACACTCCTAATCTCTTTACACCGTGCTCTTGTGCCCTGCTCATGCCTATGCCATGCCTCTGCCTATGACCGCACGAGCTTGTGCTCAAACACAGGGAACCTCGAGCTGCTTGGCATGCCAAGGGAGGAGGCTGAGGAGGGCATCTGGGCGTCGCCACCCTGAGCCAGAGCTTGAGCCCCATCAGCATTCCAGCTGGGCATCATGAGAGGCGTTTCATGTGGTTCTGCGACCAGTGACACGCAGCCATTGGCACTGAGTCTGCATGGCTGAGTCTACAGTGAGAGTACATTTAGAAAGTGTGGGGCATGATTTGCGTGGGGACAGCGCAGCTACAGCTTCTGACAGTCACGTGCATAAGAATGAGTCGTGTGAGTGTGCACATGTGCAGTGTTGACCTTCAAGCGCAGGATCTCCAGGTGTGCTTGCTGACGCGCTGTGGCATTGCGGGCCCTGCATGCGCCAGCATCATGCACATCCTTGGATGAGCTAAGGTGTATCACCGGAGGGCTGAGAGCCTGGCAGTGCGTGGGAGAGCGAGTGCTTCCAGCTAGACAACTCGCATTTGATAATGCGGTGTTGTGCTTGATACGTTGGCATGGCAGGTGTGGTACAGCTGTGTTTTTATCCACCACACCTGTTCAGACCCAGAAGGTCTCTGAAGAAGCCGATCTTGTGCAATGCAAGATGCCACAAAGCATACCAGCCCAGAGCTATTGAGGCCAAGACTGCCAGCATGCACAGCAGTGTGACAAGGAAGGCTAGGAGGTAGTCCACAGTTAATGGCTCCAGGGCAATACGGGTTGCGTGCTGCTCTGTCAGCAGCTGCAACCCATTGACCAAGCTTTTGACCAAGCTTGACATGGAAGTGAGCTGCACAGCACACACACCACATGGCAGGTGCGCTTGAGGGCAGTAGGAACGTTGAGGGGTGACTAAGACATGTACGACTAAACGTCCGGGCAGCTGCAAGACCGACGGCATCATGCGCCTCACCTCCAAAAGCTACGCTCCGCGCATCCAGGAAATCTACCCGGGCGAACAAATGGGTCACTAAACCCCTGCAGCGTCGATTGAGCGTGGTACAGAAGAACTAGCGCCGTGCTTATTGTCATTTGTGCAGGTGTGGCAAGTGCAGCTGTGGGAGCCATGCTGAAAGATGTCTCATGCAACACCGAGGGTGTCAGACCTGGCTGACAGGAACGGTCCATCATGGGCTGTGACCTGCGGTTGATCACTGTGATCACCAAGGAATTAGTGATGAAAGTCAGGGACAGTCGCCGCAGTAACAACGATTCAAATGACATGCCAAACCAATGTAGCAACGCCCCTCCACACATGCACGGGAACATACAAGGCTGCTGCGATGCTTGACCCCTTCGTGAGCAGCACTGATGACTTGGCAGTTCTGCAAGGCCTTCTGCAAGGCCTGGGAGGGGGTGGGAGGGGGTGGGTGGGAGTGGGGGGCTGGGGCTGGGAGGTGGTGGGACGCTTATGCGGGGGCTTGGAAAACCTGAGAGTTGAGTTCTGAAACTTGGCATGTAGGCTGCTGTGACCTAAAGGAGTACAATACCCTCTCGGGCCAAAGTGTAATTCTCAGTCGTTGGTGAGTTGCTGGACCAGGTGTAGGGCTGTGACCCTGATTTTGGCTAAGGGAGTTGGCACCGAGTGACCAAAGTGACTTTTCATGAAATGTGAGTATGAGCGATGGTAGTAGCGATTCTAGTAGGTGGCATGCAAAAAGTCAAGTGATAAGTTATGGCCCCTTTTAGGTGACCCTGCGCAGGGTTTAGTACCCCTCTTGCCCAAAGGGGGGGTGACGTCAGGCGTTCCCAACATGGGGTTGGCAATCTTCATGCAACTGCAGCCCACCTACTCAATCTTTTGATGTATCGTTTGCTGCGTCTGCTGCGATGTGTTAATGCGCGTTTAATGTAAGACTGGAATTGCCATCGGAGTTATTCGATGCGGGCAGCCACATGTGACCCCGAATGTGTCCCAATCGCAGACCGTGGTTAGCTACAGCGGTAAGCTACGTCCTTGGCTATCCGTTAGCGATGCACGACATGTCGGTGGCGCACACCACTGAAGTCCGGCAAACATGGCTGCGCGAGGTTCCTGATGGTGCAGGCCGCTTGGCGAGGATGTAAAGGAACCCCGGTTTGTGTGTGGCAGCGCTGTATCGCTGTAATGGTGGGCGGCACAGTAGGGACTAGTCACCCCCTCCAGCTAAGATCCGCTTTATGTTTTGCACCATTGAACAAACAGCCTGACCTCACACATACCATTTGTAGCATACTCATTAACGCGTCCATGGCACTATGCAACTCAATCATTGGGTTTGTATGTGACAAGTTATACCGCTTACAAGGTACACATGCTGATGGCTACAGGTGCACGAGGAGCCGACTGAGCTTGGCTTACCACTCCGCTCCGTGGCCACCACCAACACATCCTAACCCACCACCTCCCAACCTCGTCTACCCCGCCCAGCTCCCAGTAGCCCCTCCTCCCAGCCTGCCATCAGCCTCCTGCCCCCTAACCCTCCTTCTCCCCGCCTCCTACCTCTCCCCTACCTCTCCTTCACCCATCTCCCCCCTACCTCTCCTTCACCCATCTCCGCATCCATCACCCCCCATCACCCTGACCACCGAGCCGCATTGCGCCTTCACCTCGAACAGTACTACCTTGCCTGCCCCATCTCCAATGCCCCAGTGGAGTCCTTGTTGCAGCTGTTGAAGCATGGTGGTGGCAGGTACATGGAGCTGCCAGCTCTGCTGCAGTTGATGTCCCTGCACACATGCAAGGAGGCCATGAAGACTGTGGATGTTCATGATTTGCAGCAGCATATGGGTCAGCTCCGTGCTGAAGTGCGGCGTAAGGAGGATGCCACAGCTGCAGCACAGCGGTCAGCAAAGGCAGAGCGCCAGATCACAGATGCAACGCACAAGGTCGGGAGGGTTGTGATTAATGTGGGTGACCATGCGTGCCAACAGCGGCTTGCAGCGGCCCATGCCCTTGCCTTGGGGGGGCATGATTATGGCCACACAACTGTCGAGGAGGCAATGAAGATGACAGGAAAGCAGCTTCAGTCATACCTCCAGTTTCACAAGCAGGAGGTACACACGAGCTGGAGGGTACCCAAGTTACTGAGCCACGTGTGCACCCACATCCGTGGGAAGCTTGCCGCAGCTGCGCCCCCTCAGCAGCAGCTGACACCTGCAGGCACCACCCCTGAGCTGGCTGAGCCTGCTGGTGCACCCCCTCAGCAGCAGCAACAGCTGGCAGCGGCAAGCACGTCCCGTAAGCGTGGGGCACCTGCAGCTAACAAGCCGAGGGCAGCAAAGCAAGGTGAGAGAACACCATGTACTGCACCAAGCACCTTCTTTAAGCGTGGTAGAGCAGCCGGTAATGCACTAGCGCCAGCAGCAGCTCCAAAAGCTAATAATGATATCCAGCTGTCACGACTGCCGTCGTCGCGTCCACATGCCAAAAGCAAAACATGTTCCGACTGCTGCTGCGCGTTGCAGGTGCCACTCACAACAGTGTGGCGAAGCGTGCTAGAGCGTGCATGAATTCAAATGTGTGTCTTTGGACAGGCACTGACCACCGCTGAGAGCGAAATAGTTTTTGCTGCGTCTGCCATCTCGTAGCTATGACTCTCCTCTGATTAAAGCACTGTTTACATATATTTTTGACTGAGTGGCTGCGGAGATACAGGCTTCGTATCACAGGGGGGTGGTTTTCAGGTAGTTGGGAACGCCTGAGGTGACGTGACCCTCCGCAGGGTCAGACGTGACCCTTCGCAGGGTTTTGTGAGTGCATGGTGGGGGTGCGAGGGGATGTGAAGGGGTGCGAGGGGTGCGTGGGCGTAGGGTCCAGGCGGTCGGAGTGGGCTAGTTATTTCTGTAAGGCAATGTCGGGAGGCGCTAGAGTCATCCCAGACTATTGGGTACGAGCAGGAACACCACCATCCTGTGAATCGCATACATACACAACAGGTACATTTCATTGTCACACTTGCTAGACTGCACTTCCGTCTTGTCACTTCGCGTCCTGCACGGCTGCCAGTGCTTCTGCTGTTGCACCATGAATAGCAGCATGCTTCTTGCCGCGCTGCTTGCCACCCTGTCCTTCCACTTCGCAGCCTGCACGCCACTTAACTACAGCAGCCAGCCTGTTTACCAAGCCGCAAAGTCTCAGCGCAACGTCTGCCTCGTGTACTACCAGGCAAGCACCGCTGACCGGGCGAAGCGGCAAAAATAAATGTCGCACTGTCCCCGACCCCCCAACACAACCCATTCGCTTGCCTGCAGGCCATCGTTGATTGCGACGCCAGTGTTTCGGCAGCAAAGTACACAGGTAGGCATATGAACATGTGCAGGGGCCGCGGGCATGTTGCATGGATCGGCGTCCAGTCGATTTCTGGCCCTCCTTGCGTGCCCTGCCCTTCGTCCACGGTCTATGCAGCTGAACATCCAGTGGTTTAGTAAAAGTGAGGGGTCCATAGGACCCGTTCTTTACATCATCAGTATTGGGAAGGTCGTGAGTGGCATCAGTTCCGATTCCTGCCTGCAGGCTATGAGGTGGAACTGTTCCGTAGCAGCGCAGCATACCTGTATGCCAATGGCCGAGCAGAGTGGGCTCCTGACAACTACACCTTCACTTGCATGGTGAGCACAGCCAGCATGAGAAGATCCCACAACACCTGGCAGTGCGCCATCTAGCTGTCAGCACACACTCTAGCAGCAGCCTGATTGTAAGCAGGACTGGGTTGCAAAGTCACAGCTCAGGTTCACAGGGCCAGTTGACAAAAAAGCTGCACTGGCTGGCTGGACTGCTGGCTAACTGGCTGGTCGCATCCTCCACTCCTTCCCAGCTGTAGTGGCTGCATGACGTCATAGGATGGCTAGCAGGTCACAAACCCCATCCCCTTGCCGGCTGCAGGGCTGGGATGGGCTTATGGAGGACTTACTGCTGGATCCTGTAAATCGCACCTGTGACGTGGGAGTGGCCGGCATCTCCGCCACCAGCGACCGTATCGCAGCAGGTGCTAGGGCTTAGCACCCATGGCATCTGGCAACAGCACACGTCTGATCTGGCAACAGCAGCCTATGGCAGCCAGCTGTGTTTCAACTAGTAATGCCTGGGCTCCCACTGCCCTCACTGTGCTGGGCTGCCAAGCAAGTAAGGGCTGTGGCCTGCCTTGCCCCTATAACCATGCTACCTCACATGGTGTTATTGGCCATGGTGCATGCAGGGTACAGGTTCACGTACCCAACCTACCAGTCAGGTGGGGCCACCACTCGCCTGCCAGCCCCATATGTCTACCTGCTGCTCGACATGGGTTCGAACCCTTGACCTGCTGGTGCATGTTACGGTGTAAATTACACCATGAGAGTTACCATGCTGTTTTTTTTTCTTTCACTTCTACTACCAAACTCATGTAATTGAGTGCAGGTCGTCGCATCATGGTCTACATTGGCTCCAAGTCTGACATGTTCCTGTTCCTCAAGTGCGTGACTCACTAAACAGCAGCAGCAGCAGTGGCACACTCCGCAGCAAAGATTCCAGGAGCAGAGCTGGCAGCACTCTTGCAACACCTTTCTTGACCGCAGGCCCTTTGACCGCAGCGTGTGGCTCCTTATGTTCGCCACCTCACTCCTGGTTGGCTTGTCTGTCATGCTGGCTGAGGTGCGAGCTTCATTGGAAGGATCGATATGGGAGCAGCCACAGGGACATGACAAAGAGACGCAGCACAAGTTCCTAGCCATCAACCATGCCTGCAGTGGGCAGGCAGCAGGCAGCTGCTGGTGGGGGACTTACGAGTAGCTAGCAAGCGTGGATATGCGCATGACATACGGGACACAAGGCTTATGCATTCAGTAGAAACACCCCCTCATCGCAGGGCAAGGTCGTAGGTAATCTTTTCCAACCCAATGTGCCAGGATCAGGATGTTGTAGACTTGTGACAGTGCTGGTGGCTGTGGCTGCTGGTGGCAAGGCATCTGCTGGGGCTGGGTGGGAAGCCAGGCGCTAGGGACAGGCAACAGGGCAGCAGGGGCCAGACGCACACCCACAGCCTGCCTAGCAGGGAAGGCATGACAGGGCAGCAGCAGGATGGCAGACGCTGTGGCCGTGGGTGTATCTGCTGGGTGGGGGTCGCACATGATCCGTGCCACAGCCCTGCAACACTGCATGTGGCAGGACATGTGGCGGGACATGTGTCACAACATGCACAGTGCAGACGTGGCTGCGCCGGCATCATTGTGTAAATGTGGGAACGGACATGAGGAGCTTGGCCACTGTGTGTGCAGGTCCCTTTGAACCGCATCTGGAACCGGCCGGGCCCCTCCCTCACCAAGTACTCCAACCTGCAGTGGGCTGCCAGCGCCATGCTACTGCAGGTGGGCAAATAGCGTCCCGTCACAGCTGATGCCATCCTGCTGCAGGGCCAGCTGGGCCGCTTGCTGCAGCACCAGCACCTGACAGGCAGACAGGCAGGGCCGTGGGTAAACAGGGCAAACAGGTGGGTAGACGGGGAGGGCTGTGGGAGGGGCCAGAAGGGGTCGCAGCAGGGGGCAGGGTAGGAGTGGATGCTTCTGTTGGCTGCCAAGAGGAGCCACCGCAGCCACTAGCCCAGATCTGGGTGCTGGCCCTGCTGCAGTCCCTCCCATGCATCTCTGTCTCACCTTGTCACTAGCCCGCTGCAGTCCCTCTCATTCATGGGTCCCACCCAAACTGCTCGTCCTGCAGGCCACATCAACCTTCAGTGCCAAGAGCACTGGCGCCCGCATCATCATCCTTGGCTGGGGCTTTATGATCCTCATCCTCATCAACATGTGCGTGGCAGGCAGGGTAGGGAGGCCGAATGGGTGGGGAGGAGCAGGTGGGGTGATGGCAGGCCAGTGAGGGTATGGGTGAGGGTGGTAGGCAAGGGCAGCAAGGGGAGGGCGAGTGGCTGGTGATGATGGTGCGGGGGACAGAGGCCCAAGCCCAATGGAGTTTGCACATAGTGCTGGTGCTGCTGATTCTGGCGTCGTGATCGAGGTGAACCCACTGCTGGATGCTGATGCTGGCAGCTGACGTCTGTACCCTGATGCCCTGCCCTGCCATGCAGCTACATTGCTGTGCTGGCCTCCCAGCTGACGGTGAACAGCATTAACATGTGAGTCCTTGGCCCTCCACCTGCCCTAACCCTCACCCCACAGCCCCAACTGCTTGCCCCTACTCCCACAGGCTCAAGCTAGGGCTGGGCGCAGCAGGGCCCAGGCAGGAGTCCTGGGAGGCTTCCGCTGCATTCAGCGTGTGCTGCTTCTGCATGTGTTGTTAAGGTCATGCGGCTTATTGTCGGCTAGAGCGGGGGTCATGTCATGCTCCCAGCCCTGGCCCCTACACTGGCCTGTGTCTATCTGGCAGTGTGGGCGGGAACCGCTTGTCTCTATGCTGTATGTGATATGGGCTCTCTCTCTGGGCTCCAGGCCATGAGGTCAAGCTGTAAATAGATCACACCGGCTTCACTGAGCGTAACTGGAGGCCACACTGCTGGGCATCCACCTTGTCCCCTGATGGCCCCTGCTGTTGTTGCCAATAGGAACATCAATGGCATCAACGACCTCATCAGCAAGCCACTTGGCATCTTTGAGGTGGGGCACCGCTGAGCAGGCCTGAGTGCTGAGTACCTCCTCACGTTACAAGTGTACAGCATCCTTTCTGCCACCCCTCCGTCCCTTGAGGCATAGCTCTTTTCTCCAAGTCCAGTACACAAGGGTTTCACGAAACTGCTATGCCCAAAAGATGAGGGCCCAGTAAACACGAAGTGTCTGTGCTGTCGCAGGCCGATCTCACAGCATTCAAGCGTTTCAACTTGGCATTCCTGGTGCCACTTCCTTGGAACAATGCCGAGGTGGGTGAGCTTCCAGCTCACAAGGTGACGTGTATGGCTGGTGCTTGTAGCCTAGATAGGCCAATGCCTCGTTCAGGTAAAGCTAAAGCAGGTCTGCAGTGACACCGTGCCGCATGTCTTGTTGAGAGCACAGCCCAGCGCAAATGGCCCGGCATATGAACAGGCGGGCGGGCGGGCGACGCCAGATGCTCTCGCAATTAGGCGAGAGCCATTGCGTGGGCGCTACATTTTCATCGCGCTCAGCTATGCGCTGTGCGTCGCATGCAGGATGAGGAGGTGATGAAGGAGTCGCTGCGGTCGGGAAAGGTTTCAGCCTTGGCCCTGGACGCGCCTTTTGTCGAGTACAACGTGGCGCAGAGCTGCAACTTCTTTACCGTGGGCGACATTGTGCTACCCGTGAATCTGGCGTATGCTTTCCCCCCCGACACCGTTCTGGTGAGGCTGCGTCACGGAGCGTCACTGATTTTGACCGAGCTGCTGCTGGTCAGCGTAAATGTAGAAGTTGTCAGACCAAAGGGAGGGGAGGAAACAGCCAGGGGTGTAAGAAGGTCAAAGCACTGAGGAGTCTGGGATGCAGCCACCACTCCTGGAGCAGGGAGACCATAGTAGTGCTCTTCCGCGCTGCCCAGGGTGGGTTAAGGGAGGGTGTGTGTGTGTATGCGGTTGAAGAGTCTGTCACTGACACTATTGTGACAAGGAAGGAGGTGAGACGTCCAGTGAGTGGTGTGCCTTTGTATGATTGAGTTGGGGGCTTGTGTCACGGTTGATCAATGCTTGGAGGTGGTCTAAGGCTGGGTGTGTGTGGCTTGCTACAGGACCATGTGGAGTACTTCAACCAGGCCCTGACCGTGATGTCAGAGACCGGCACCATGGAGGCCCTGCAGCAGCAGTTTATCACGCCTGAGGGGGGCTGCAGCAACAAAGCCTCTGGCTCGGCCACAACAGTCATCACTGTCAACCAGGTCAGGTTCACCATGAGTTCTGCATGGTTTCCACTATTCCTGCATGGTTTTCAATATCCCTGCATGATGCCCATGCACAGGTTTAAACCAGCTGCACTGCCAGCTGCAGTCAACAGCAGCTCGCCCGTTGCTCATGTAGCCGCATACATGCTGTATGCAGGTGGCTGGTCTTTGGGTGTTCTTTGGCGCCGCCATTGCAGCTGGAGCCGTGATCAACATCGGGTGGTACCTGTGGAAGAAGTGAGCGCCAACGGCAGCAGCAGACCCCGGCTGCGCACCAGCGACCTGAAGAGAATGTTACGTCTGAACATGACATGCTCAAACACATTTAACCCTGCTACCTGCCTGCCCTGCTGGCTGCAGATGCTGCTGTCGGGGAGAGGAGGAGGAAGGCGGGGTGCTGGGCTCCAGTCCTAGCATGCGCAACAACAGCCTTGCGGTAAGTGGGTAGGATCAGGGCATGGTGGGGTGAATGGGCGAAGCAACATACGTGACTGGACTGCTTGCCTGTAAGCTCCTCGCTGGTTAAGCCTTGGTCAAGCACTGGTTAAGCATTGATCAAGCTTGCTGGCCCTTGAAATGATGGTGATATGAGCAGGGTTAGGATGAAGGTTGTATTCTGAGCAGGGCTGCACGCATAGTTGCCAAGCCGGAGCCCTGACTTGACTCCCAATGCTGGCCTGCTCACTGGTCTGATCAAGCCCTGAAGGGCTGTGTGTGAGTCTGCAGGCGAGGCTCTGGATGCCTGGCTGCATGCTTCTCTGCAGGGATCCATGAGCATGGGCAGCATGGCGGGCGGCAAATCCTTTGCCCGTGCCAACCCCCAGATGGCCTGGCTTGGTGTGGCAGAGGCAACAACCCATGAAGAAGCCATGCAGGTGGGTCAGGTCATGCTTGCGTCACATCATGCCATGTACACCAGACATGTGTATTCCTGTGAAGTGTGCTTTCTTTGCTGGTTGGCAGGACAATGTGTGCTTGAGGCATACCATGATGCCCGAGCAGCCAGTGCCGCATTTGCCCCATCATGGTGATCAGCCCTCCATGCATCCTCCATGCACATGTTGTTCGCTAGGTCATGGAGGGTCACGTGAGACTCGTGGACATGCATCTCAAGCGCCTCACCGAGCAGATTGACTCACGTTTCGCGGCGCTCAGCGAGAACCTGGCCATCGGGGACGTCCGGCCGCTGCCTGCCCCTCAGCCCTCCGCCCCTCCCAACTTGCGTCAGAAGTGAGTTGTGGAGGGCACATGTTTCAATCAAGCATTGCTCCAGGCTGCGACAAGCTGTGAAACTCATGTAGGCACTGCTATGCCTGCTGCTGCCTGCTTGAGCTACCCATGCTTCTGCCTCCTCTACTGTCCTCGCATACTCTGCTGCTTAGCCACTGCTGCTCCTGCTGCCTCAACATTCGACAGAGCTGTCACCCACTGCTGCTGCGCAGGAGCTTGTCAGCACGCCTTAGCAAGCTGCTTACATTTACCAAGTCTGGTAGTGGTGCCGTTGAAGCTGGGCCCTCGCATGCAACCTTGCAATTGACCCCATCTCTGCGTCGTGGTGGGTCCAGTAGCTGTCCAGCTTAATATCAGCAGGGCAGGTAGCAAGCGCAGTGTAGTGGATGCCATGCCTTCGATGGCAATTCTGGGTGATCCAACTCATGCCTTCCAAGCTTTCACTGCTCTCGCTGGCCTTGTGTGTTTGGTGTGGTGTATCAGTGTCCTCAGTGTGTGTGGCATATGTCATCAAGGGGCCAGCAGGAGCATTGCATAGCACTGCCCTGCCAAACACCATGTCATGTGGTGGTGACATGTGATGGGTCCCCCTCTCCCCCTCTCCCCTGTGCAGGCGACGGTGACCAGGCAACTGCACCAGCCCCTCCAAGCCTAATGGCCTCAGACGCCCCACCCGCCCAACCACCCTCAGGGGCGCCGCATTCCGCCCCGGGTTCACTGCCGGACGGCTCTGCGGCCTTGCCCGCATCGCTAGTGCCAGCTGGGCCGGCCTCGACTGAGCTGATGGCCCTGACCGATATCTGATTGGCAAGTGTTTGGCCCCAAGGGTTGAACCACCGGGTGCTGCTGCGGTGGCAGCATGCGACAGCGGCTTGAGGCATGTGAACGACTTTCAAGCTGAAGAACCATATATGCTGTTGTACCAGCCAGGGTAGAAATGTCGTATGTTCACCCCACACATTCAGTTAAACTTAGAAATGAAAGCATGCACATGGCTGAGCTATGTCATCGCACCAGCTACATCACTGTGGGACATCATCATCGCCATGGGCTAAACGACTTCATGACTTGACACAATGCATTGATTTATTGCACCCATGTTACACGCCCTTCTAGTGTTTGACCCGGCACCGTAAACCACAGGCAGGCCATGTAAACCTTGCAGCTGACAATTCCTGCCGCAACCTGTGTGGGTGGCCCGCGACCACAAGCCGGTCGTCACATGTCGCAGGTCAAACAAGCCAGTCGGTGGTCGTGGGTCACCCCAGCTGTCGCGGTCACCCCATCATTGGACCCGTAAAACATGTCGATGCAGCCGCCGTTCAAAATGCCATTGCGATCAGCACGATGCAACGTACACGCTATATCCTGTGAATACACACAATCCGGCGTGCCGGCGTGTGTCTCTGCTAGAACAACCTCCCGAACAAGCTGTGCATGTGGGTCGTTACGCTAAACCGCTTTCCGTCTCACCAGCCTCCCCTTCAGAGATTGCACCATTGTCGAGTCGCATGCACCCATGCATGTGCATGCTGCCATGGAGGCGGAGCAGCCATGCCGCTGTACGGCTGTACGGCCTCACCATAGTCACCCTGCCGGGCTTATGGACCCACAATGGACCCAACTGCCAGGTCAACAGGCCAGCTTCCTGTCAGAAATCTGTATCATAAGGCATCTGGCCACTGGGTGGATTGGGGTGTGACAACAGAGTAGCACCACAATCACGAAGGATGTAAGGCATTGCAACTAGGCGCACAGTGAACCTGGTGACCCTCCACCTGAAGGCGGCCAGCAGCAGCAGCAGCAGCAGCAGCAGCAGCAGGGCCTTCTAACAGCAGCAGCAGCAGCAGCGGACACCTTCGCCTGCAGGGACCAGCAGCAGGAGCTGTTTCAGCTCGACCATGAGCAGCCCACTAGGCCTAAGGGCTGAAGCCACTAGCAGGAAGGGTGAACCCTTCCGCCTAGTGCGCCCAGCTTGGAGCCATTGGCGTGACCAGCCAGTGCGGGGCTTCATGTGGTATTCCCAGGTGCCCCTACGCCAACCCCCACAGCTCCCACTCAGCTAGGCTGTCAGCCAGGCAGCAACCTCTCCGCCTGGGCTTACTGCTCCCCAGCCCGCCAAGCGCACCCAGGCAACACAGGTAGCTGTGCCCACCCAGCCCACCAAAGGCACCAATGCCACCAAGGGCACCAAGGCAGGGGCAGGGCAGCCAAGGCCAAACCGGCACCACAACCAGGCAGGTGGGTAGACAGGGACAGCAATGCAGCGCTGAACATGCAGCACAATGGGGAGTGCAAGCTGCACCAGCTGGAGTTGTGCCACCAGCCATGAGCAGGGAGGACCCTGGCCAGGGCTATGAGCAGCTGCGAGACCGAGCACCAGGGAGCAGCAGCAGCAGCAGCGGCAGCGGCAGCGGCGGCAGCAGCGGCAGCAGCAGCAGGAGCCTGTGGAACAGTAGTAATTGCCATGTGTCAGCTGTGTCAGCTTACATTAGTGCCACACATTAGGACCACCACAGCAGAAGTGGGGTACGCAAACACGTGATTCGGCTGGAGCCAAGTTACAGTATGCAAGGCTGGAGTGGAGCGATGGTGATCCCAACCCTGGCAATACGGCCCGCTCAGCCTGGCACACAAGTGCATCTGTGAGGCATCATTAAAGCTTGGGCTGACCTGCCGATTGATCCTGCCCGGAGGCTGCGTCAAGGTTGCGTACATGCTGCGTTGACGTGCAGCGGCAACTAATCCTGAAGAGCGCGGACGCTGCCAAGCCGCACAATGCGTCACACCATCGACGATTGGATTTTGCGGCTTTGCTCGCTTGCAGCAGCCCGACCCCCTCGCTGCCTTACTGAGCGCCATGCTGTCAAGTGGTTGCGCCTCCTGCCATCGCCTTCGAGGTCAGGCTGCGCCCTTACCATCGAGGACACGACAAGTAGCTGTGCGTGCGGTGGCAACCAGCTACAAGGTGACCGTGGAGCATGAAGGGAAATCGCATGTCCTGCAAGTACCCGAGGGCGAGACAGTGTTGTCTGTGGCGCTGGACCAAGGTGTGCGCAAACGATATCAAATCCCGTTGTCCGTTGACCCAGTCCCACAATGCTCCTCCTGCCCCCGTCTGGCACGGGATTTAGCTTGGTCAGCATCGACATGTGCCTGTTTGTGCAGCCTGCCTGCACTGCCTATGATCCAAATTCCCTACCTCTTTGTGCCGGGAGTGCATTGCAGCTAATGCAGAAGGCGAATGTTGCGTCAAGCATTCTGAGCCTGCCTTGGCAACCTGTATGCAGGCCTCTCCTTGCCGCATGACTGCAAACTTGGGGTCTGCATGACATGCCCTGCAAAACTGGTGGGCAGGAGTGCGGAGTGGTTGGCACCTCAGCAACACTGGTCAGCAACAGCGGAGTGGACAGCCTTGCAAGGCTGGTGGGCAGTGGGGTGGGGTCAGACAGGGGTGGGTCAGCGCAGCCAGCGCATGCACGTGCCGGCTTAACACAATGCAATCACCTGTCCAGACCTCTCACCCTCACCCCTCACGCATTACCCCTCACCCTTACTCCACATTCTGCAAACCCACTTGCGTGCTGCAGAGGTCTGGTACTGTGGATCAGAGCGGCTCTATGCTTTGTGAAGGTGAGGTGTGGCGCGCATTGTTTTCACTGCTGTGTGGTGATCCGTAAGCTCATACCTGCCCCATAACCACGGCCCCACATGTGGGTGTTTTCAAGGGATGGCCATGTCATGCAAACTGACTGGCAAAGTATAACAGCAGGACCTGGTGTTAGGTAGTAGATAATTGGCGGTCCGAGAGCATCATGCAGCAATTATGGCCGAGGCCGAGGTGGCAGCCTTGGTAGATTGACTTTAGTTAGAAAAAATACTTACGCCTATATTGTCCCCTACACCTCATATGCTTATGTGGATGCTGCTGCTGGATTATCAACATGCAAGCGTTTGTATGTGGTCGTCATGGCCATGGGCATTGCATGGATACGTCATGGGGCTTTGGAGTTGTCATTGCTGGGCAGAGGGTTGCATGCACCTAGCCCTAGTTTAGTTGCATGGCAGAGGTACACTGAGGGCTGGCAGCTAGGTCAGCAGCAGTGCCCCTGAGGTGCTTTGTCTAGAAATCCACTATGGGAGCTACAGCCCCTGGCTGCTAAGAGCTCGCTTCATAGATGCAGAGCATTGAAGTATCCGAAGCTGCAACAGCCAGGCAGTGGGGTGTCTGGGAACCCACGCTTGTCCCTCATGGTGTCTTGGTGGAGGCGGCAGGCCTCGCCACCTCCAGGCAGAAGCTCCTCCCTAAATGCACGCCGGTGACCACCAGCATAGCCTTGTTGATCTTCTTCTCTTCTTCCCCCATGACATCTCCATGGACAGTGACACGAGTGATGACGATGAAGGGTGATGGCATGTCTATGGTGGTCATGGCATGTCATAATGTGATGGTGATTAATGTGATGATGCCGTGGGTGCCCCTCCATGACATCTTCATGCGCAGATGTGGCAGAGAAGGGCTACGTCCTTATGTGCGTGGCTACGCCAACTTCTGACTGCTCCATCACCACAATTTCAGAGGTACGAGCACACCATGTGCTGCCAGGTGCCAGGCGCCACGGGTTCTGCTGCTGCTGCAGCTGCTGCCATTTTCTGCTGCTGGGATGCCATTAGGTTGCTCATTGCATGTGTGTCAATAGAGGGGTGCGGAAGGTTCATCAAGCATTGTGCGGGTGGAAAGCTCGTGGTGCCTCTCTCAGCGCCAGTGGTGAGACGGTGGCAGGGGTGGCAATCAGAGGAGCCGCAGCAGCAATGGCAAGGCAGGGGTGGCAGGGGTTGGCCTGAAACCGCATACCGCAACTGACCCCGAGTGCGCAATGAGACATGCGGCTGCCTCAGCACTTGGCAGCCCTGCCTCACTTCCTGACACTCCCTGACTCCTCCCCTTCCATGCACCAGGCAGTCACACTCTCTGCCTCTCCATAACCCATGACCGCTCTTATTCCATGCAATGGGTAGGACCACACACTCAGGGCAGATCGTGAGCAGAAGCACGGCTGGAAGCACAGGACCCTGGGGTAGACAGGAGTGGGTGTGGGTGGACCGGTGTAGGGTTAGGGTTAGGGTTAGGGTTCGATTCGTAAATCAATTGGTCAACCCTGACCCCATCGCCAGACTGTATGCTTGGTGGTTCGAGTCACTTGTGGTTGGCAAGACAGTGGCAGGGGTGGCCAGCTGCATGCTGTGCTGCTCACCCCATCATCACCGGCTGCTCCTGCCGCCAGCGCTGTTGGCGCTGCCGTGTTCTGCTGCGTGGTGTGTGGGTGTGCGGGTGCAGCCAGGGAGGAGGCAGGGGTGGCAAGACAGCAGTGATTTGCTGCTTTTAGGCTGATCACCCCTATCGCCAGCTGATGGCAGCCGCCCAGTGTGACGTGGCTGCCGATGGCTGCACACAACCATATGGCCATAGAAACAATTGAGTGTGGAGATTGACATTACTCTCAACTAGGTGCCAGACTGATGATGCAAGGATGCATGCATGCATGCATGCATGCATGCATGCATGCATGTGACTGGTGTTGCAGGATGAGCTCCTCACGCAGCAGTTTGGCATGTGATGCTGGCATCCTGGCCAAGCCAGGTCCCGGTGCAGCTACCTGGCAGCTTCCCCTCCCTGGCCATGCACATGCTGTCCCAGACCCCATCAGGTCCCATCAGGACCAGGCAATCGGGACCAAGGCAACCACCTCCTTGCCACCAGGAACCTCCCCTAAGCCGTCTGACGAGGGAAGCAGGGGAGGGTGGGCAGTAGGCTGGGGAGGGTGGCAGGGGAGGGTGACCTCCTCGGGCAGCCTGTGTGTGGAGGCAGGGGAGGGTGGGTTAATCAGCCGCCTGCCCTGCTGGCCTCCCCGGTGCCGAGTGGGGCCACCAGGAACCTCCCCTCAGCCGGAGCAACTGGCTACATGCCAGAGGTGGAGTCGGCTGAGTGAGTGCAGCACTCACCCACTTGCTCGTCATCCTTGGATGGCTAAGCCTGCCATGTAGCCTAGACAACAGGCTGGGTGTGCAGGGCTGTGCAGGGCTGTGCAGGGCTGTGCAGGGCTGTGCAGGGCTGCAGGGCTGCAGGGGTGCTGAGCTCGGCATGTACCCCAGTCACACATATGGCTGGAGTCTCAGACAGCTCTTACATTGTGAGCATGCGCTGTGGCCTGGGACGTAGCACGCATTGTGTTGTGACACAGGCAAGGCCACCTGGACGCCTTGAGCTTGAATCAACAAATTCTGGCAGGACAAGGGGTGTGGCGCATTGGTTTTTACATTCTTGACATCTGCTGGTGAACTCCTTCAATCCCGGGGAAAGCTTAGAACTCAACCTGTCTCAACTTAAGGCTTGACACAACGCACGGGCTGCCTGGCCACCCTCCTCCTCGAGGGGGTCAGGAGCCTCCTGCAACGCAGGTGTCCAAACAGAGGCGGCCAAGAGCTTTGAATGGAGGCATGCGAGTCTAGGGTTCGGGACATACTCTAGGGTCTGGTGTGCGACATGTCTAGTGTTAGGCCCCGAGTGCGTTCAGGTTGTTGAGGTGCCGCCCTCGACCTTCCCATTCTGGTGTCCTGTGTGAGGTATTTGCCGCGACTGGGCTTGTCGGTTGTCTGTTGTTGAGGGGGGAATACATGATCGCATCATGCAGAAACGGGAAGGCACGGACGCTGACACTGCAAGTCTGTAGGCCAGAATGTTCAGCCCTGTGTGGCAACTGTCGCCTGGGCAAGTCTGCGAGTTTATACCATGTGGGGGAGGGTGTAATCCTTAAGCCAATTACAGTTTGCGCAGCACCCTAGAGTACCACCTTCTGGAGTAGAGAGCCAGAGAGCTCTGGTGTTATTCAGCGTTGTGTAAGCGGATACCGATAGACAGTGATGGGTAATACAAGATACGTGTATCGATACCGATACGTATTTTTTGTATAATACAGAAATACACGTATCGTATCAAAAAATACAAGTGCCGGCCGGCAAGTTGCGTGGATGCCTTCGAAGCAGCTGCTGGCTGCTGCCACAACAAGAGTCCACGCTAAAGCCATGCCGCGCGGTGCTAAAGCCATCGGCCTGCTCCCGGAGCAGTCGGTCGCATGTGCCGGTTTTACATGCAAGAACATCAGAGTTGGGAGGCCCTGACTTTCCGCCGTCGCCGTCCTGTCAGCCATCAAGGACAGGCTGCGGGACTGGCTGCGCTGCTGCTAGCTGCTCTTTTCCATGACATGTTGCCTCTGAATCGCTGTATTGTATCGATACAGAAAATACACGTTTTTTCTTGTATTTTCTTGTATTTCCTGTATCGATACACGTATTACCCATCACTGCCGATAGAGCTTGGAGGCGTGTGAGGCTGTGTGGCATAAGAGTAGACTGTTTGCTATCGTTCATGGAGTGCTTGAATATTACGCCAATGCCCGTATTGGAAACAATGCTACCGCATGCCGGATGATGTTGCCGCATGCGTCATGCCGCCGCACACCGCAGCACCTTGCATTTAGCGACGCGCGAACACGTGATGAGCAAAAGACAGCAAGGCATATAAGCTTGGACATCCCTGCGTCGATCGCGAGCACTGCATCGCAAATGTCGCTCACTACTCCTACATCGAGGCATGCAGGCCGCAGGAAGTGAGCTGGGCGGCCCGACCATGTCAGACAGCCTCATCATCCGGCCCTGGGCACCGAAGGACACGCAAGCCGTGCAAGAGCTGTTCGCTCGTGGAATGTGGCACAACTACTCCGCCCTTGTGAAAGACGCATACATCGGTTGCCGCCTGCCCCACTTGCTTTCTGTGGGCCTTCCTCTCCTCGCCGCCAGAATCTCCTCCGGCCAGCACCTGGCCACCCGGCTGCTGGCAATGACTGGGGGCTTGTTAGCTCTTCCTGTGGCAGTGGCTGCCACGGTGTACAAGGAGCTGGGAGGGTACATCAAGCACAGCGTGCAGGGCGACCTCAGCAGCATCAGCCAGGTCTATGGCACGCCTGGCTCGGCCTTCTGGGTGGCTGAGCTAAACAACACTGTGGTGAGTGCTGGATGGGGAGTGGGGAGGGGTTGCCGTGAAGGCTGCATGGGGGAGGCTGGCAAGGTCATGGGGTGAGTGAGGGTGAGCAGGTGGGAGTGGGGGCAGGGCTAGGGGCAGGGGCGGAATACTTGGACATAGGCCTTGGCAATTGCCCCGGATCCTCCTCCCATGGTCTCTTCCCCACTCTCCAGCCTTACGCCTCCCAAGCCATTCTTTCCCAATAAAGCTTTTGTCAGTAGTGTCTATGGCGGCTTGACACCAATGTCAGGTGGGTTGCGTGGCGCTGGAACGAAAAAACGACAGCGAGGCGGAGCTTCGCCGCATGTCGGTGTCCACCACATTGCACCGGGGCGGGGTGGGCATGCGCCTTGCTAAGGTGGGTTTGCGCCGGGTTCGACTCGCCTTGTCGCGGTCACACCCACCACTCTCGTCCCCGCGCACAAATACTGCCGCCTACGGCAAGAACGGAAGCCACGCTTGGCCATCTGTGGGTACTTGATGCGCCGTGGCTTTCAGTAGGGTCTCTGCCCACGTAATGTTTATCTTTGTCGCACACGCGTCACGCGCTTTGCCCGTCCAGCGACGGCGGGGTGCCTCTGGGCGCAGGCGCTGATACTGCACGCTCACAAGGCCGGGTTCAAGTCGGTGTATCTCACCACGTCGGGCTCACAACGCGCCGCGCTTGCATTGTACCGGAAAATGGGATGGCGGGAGCGCAAGGTGGCCCGCGACGGCATGATCGCATTCTACGAGCTAGAACTGGACGTGGCCGCTGCTGCTCAACGGCAGCAGGCCAGCTCGTGATTGCAAGGTCAGGCGCATGTTTTTGAGGGGGGGCTTCGTACAATAGCAGAGTTCAACCAGGTGAAGCAAGGCATTGGTGGAGTCAGGAGTTGGGATATGGCCAAGGCAAAAAGTGCATCACGACAAACACAAGCCAAGTGGCCACAGGCTGCAAAGGGTCGTGTTTGTAGTCCCTGGGCATATGCCCATATGCGTTGCACGATGTGTATGCATACTGCTCGGAAAAGTATGTGCATGATGTGTGCATGGTGTATTTAATTAGTGTATACCGTACTGATACGCATTGTTGGTGATACGCTGATTTGGTGAAAATGCAAATCCCATGGTCAAACAATTGGTGACACAATTTGGTGACGAATTGATTTGGTGAAATTACCAACAAGGCGTATTAGTACGGTATGAAACAACTTTATGTTTGCATGATGTGTATGCATAACATCATCATAATGTCCAAAACAGTCATGGTGTGTACCATGGTGCAATATGCTGGTCATGGATGCAATGGTATAACATGCTTATGCTTGTGTTGCGTTCATCAGAAATGGCGATTTGATCAGCCTCATCAATTGCTACGGTAGCGCACTTCAGCATAATGACAACTTGAGCTTCTTGCGTGGCTGCCTCAATTGAGCAATCAAGCAATGGCAATGGTGATGACCACAGCTGCACGGTAAGGACCAATGCGACCTAATGCTATGTGCCTATTCTATGCTTAGCAGTAGCCTGTACATCATGGTGGGCTTGCTAATGGCTGTCGGCTTGTGCGGTGTGCGCTATCATTACCACCATCATTACCACCATCATTATCACCACCATCAGTATGACTATCAGCAGCATCGTCATCACAACCCTTATAATGATCCTTATCATCATGGTGAGATGAAAATCCTACTTGGTTCAGATTAGCTGCTAGCTGTATCACACTGTTCAGTTCCAGTCAGCTCTTGAGGCCGGCTGCCATGCTTGCAGGCTGTTGTCCAACACGCGCGCATGGCAGGGTTCGCGAAGGTGCGGCTTGCGACCGCTCGATCTCAAAGGGCTGCTCGCGCTCTGTATCGCAAGCTGGGTTGGCTGGAGGGTCGTGTGTATAACGACGGAGCGATTGTAATGCAAGCCATGGAACTTGACATGGCAAATGCTAGATGGTGACTCGCATCCTGGCATTAAGGATGGAGGCCCACATGCACTCCCTTAATGCACGCCCTTAATGCATTAAGGATGGAGGCCCACATGCACTCCCTTAATGCACGCCCTTAATGCATTAAGGATGGAGGCCCACATGCACTCCCTTAATGCACGCCGGTGAATACCGGCGTAGTCTTCTTCTTCCGGAGGCCCACATGTGCATGTAGGTAGTCACATGGGCATGGGATGCACCTTACTGGGCATGGACGCACCCACATAGGCATGGCAGCCATGTCGTTTCATGTGGTAAAGGATCCCAAGGGCTGTTGCCAGGTGGCCAACGGCACCTCGTCGCTTCTTTCGAAATTCATGTGATAACAGGGTTTATGAGCAAAAGGACATGCGAGCGAAGGTTTGTATGCAGGAGTGGTTTGTATGCAGAAGTGTGACAGTGTAACTCTCAGTGTGACGTTGCCTATTGCTATACCAGCAAACTCCGTTACGATTCGAGCTGCAACATGCACGACTTGCACACTGCTGCACTTGCAGCTTGCGCGTGTTGGGACGAGAGACCCAGACAGTGCATTCTCGTCACTCAACAGATGCAACGCGCTCTAGTGATGTAAGATGACATCGCACAATGTCTCGCCAAGCGCTGTATCGAGGACAGGGCTCGAGCTGCACAGCTGTCTCGGCTGCGCCCTGATCCAGTTTAGCGTTCCTCGCGACCCAGCCTCAACCGCCATGTTGTCATAACACCTTAAGCTCCGCCATTATATTGTTGCTTTGATAGTCCCAGCCATCCATTATACACAATGAAATGAAAGATCACGAAGGAATGAAAGATTACCTGGCAACACCTACAAGACGCCTGTCACTCAACGCCATGTGCTACGCCAGCATGATAGCGAACATGTGTGCGTCAATCTCTATGAATTCACTGCCCTGCTGGCTGCCAGCCTCAGCAGCGTGCACACAACTACCCTCTGACCATGCCACCCATGTGTGTGTGTGTGTGTGTGTTGCATGCTCTCCGAATGCCAAGTTGTAGTTGGGATGTAGGTGCAGTTCAAGCACTTCTGTCTCCATCCATGTATGCATTCAAATGCTGTGTCAAGACACAATGGCCGGCAAGGTGGTGCGCAAGGTGATGTGTTACAAGTTGTGATCAAAGCAATAGCTAGGTCCTGTGTGCACGGCCCTGCACAGGCGTCCATGGCCCCCTCTAACCCCCTACCATGGCTAGCAGCTTGGGTAGCCTGACCTGAAGGGCTGGCAGACTACCTTCCTTGCAGCTGCACTGCTTCCCACATGCATGCATGGATGTGTCATGCATGCATGCACGCACATGGCGATGCATGTGTTTCACTTGCGCCTACTCTTGTGTTATTAATCACACATCCTGCCCCCCCCTTTGTTGCCCACACTGTGCAGCCCTTCAGCAGCTGCAGCTACAGCTGCTGCCATCTCTCCAGCTGCTGCCTGACAAGGAACCACATGCGTTGGGTTGTGAACATGGTGGGAAGGGCAGCAAGGGGACTCACGCAATGCTACCCCCCTCCCTCACTTTACTTCACGGGTCCTAAGTCTTCCTTCCTTGAGTTGTGAAGGTGTGGGAAGATGGGCAGTGAGGTGGGCAGGCCGCAGAGCAATAGCGCTCAACTGATAGTGCACTGGCAGCCGCTGCAGCCCTGCCTCCCACCCCTAGGAGCCTCACAGGTGTCATCAAGGTAGGGGGCAGAGTGAGAGGCAGGGTAGCTTCCCCCTAGCTCCTCTGACTTGGTTTGCATGCCCACATGCTGCCCAGATTCGACTGCCCCTGCCTGCACCTCAGCCTTCTGCTGCTGCTGCTGCTCTTGCGTCCGCGTGTGCCGCTCATGCTTTTCCTTTGCATGCTGCAGCTGCTGCTGCTGCTTGTGCCAGAATGGCTGCTGCGGCTGCTGCTGTTGTGTCGAAGCTCTGCCTGCAGGTTCTGCCAGCACCAGGCCCTGACCCGGCTTCACCGCGGCTGGGCTGCAGGCAGGCAGCTGCGTGGCAGCTGGGTCCAGGCCAGGTGCATCAACATAACACCTGTCCTCAAAGCAGAGGGGTGGCCCCTGGCTCTGGCTCTGGCTGAGACTGCAGCTGCCACTCAGGCAGCTGCCCGGGGGTTGTGTTGGGGACATGCACTGCTGCCGTTTCTGGCCCTGCAGCGGGTCTGCCACCACCTCCTCCTCCTCCCCCTCCTCCTCCTCCCTGCCATGCACCAGGGGCTGCTGTGTGCCTTTGCAGTGTCCAGCGAGTGGCTTGACAGTGTGTGCCTCATGTGAGGGGATTGGAGGCTGCCCCTCCCACCTCCCCACTCTCCCCCCCTCCCCTACCCCATGCCCCCCCACCCACCCTTGCGCCACCACCACAGGTCCTAGCCCAGCCCTGCTGCCCCCATCTGCTGCCCCCGCCTTGGCTCCCTCCACCACCCTTGCGCCTGACAGCTGGACAGGCAGCTGCCCATCACCCCTTGCTGCTGCTGCTGCTGATGATGATGAGACAGAGCCCAGGCCAGCGTCAGAACCCACCCCCCGGCCCAGGCCCACAGTGATGGGGTGGGGTGGGTCCTGCTGCTCCGCCCCTGCCAGGGAGCCGTGGCGCCGGGGTCCTCCAGGGACCAAGCCCTCAGAGGGCAGGCTGGGCAGCGAGGCGTGCAGCTGAGAGGGAGAGAGCGCCAGGGGGGCAGCGGGTGGAGAGCCCTGTCCCTGCCCCTGCCCTGGCCGCAGTCCTGCCCCCCCTACCCACTCCCCCTGGCCATCTGCCTGCCCGCTGCTTCCACAGAGGTTCGGGTTTTTACCCAGCTCCTGACTCTGCTTGTCTCTTGAGGATCTGCGTGGGTGTGACGTCACAGTGTGACCTTTGCCGCCCTGAACTTTGCCGCCCTGGTCAGGGCTGGCCTGTTGGGGAGGTCCGTGGCCATGCCCACCCACAACCCAGGGAGCGGCAGCCAACACCTGCCCGGTCTGCTGCACTGCAGCAAACACCGACAGCAGCGGCTGGTCATGGCACCCCTGGGGCCTTTGGTCTGTTGCAGCGGCACCCGCCGCCAGACTCCCTGCCTTCACCACCGCAGCTCCCAGCATGCCGCCTGCACTGGTCAGCCCCGCTCCTGTTCCAGCAGGGAGGATGTCAGGGCAGTGGCTGGCACTAGTGGTGCTGCTGTCGTCCTGTGACCCAGCTGGCACAGCCCCGGGCAGGGCTGCAGCAGTGGCCAGGCCTGGGCCACGGCCAGGCACAGCACTGGTGGCAGTTTGGGGTGGGAGGAGTGAAGGAGGGGGGCCTGGAGCGTCGGTGAGGGGAGGGTGTGGGGGTGCTAGGGAGGCAAGGGGGCTGACTGGGACGCTGGGTACAGGCAGGGAGGGCTGACAGGAGCCGGCCAGGAGAGGGAGGTCGGAGTCGGAACCCCACCCACCCCCTGCTCCCCCTTGCCCACCCCCCTCCTCTCCCACTCCCTCTTCGCCCTCAGCCTCGCTGGCTTCCAGCTCGGCTGCTTTGCTGGCTGCCATGCGGGCGGCGATGCGTTGGAAGGCGGGGAAGAAGAGCAGGTGGGGGATGGAGGGGCGGAGCACGGGGTCAGCGGCCAGGCAGGCGGCCAGCCACTGCTGGGTGTCCTACACCAGGGGGCAGGAGTTAAGCCTGGTTTTGGGGGCTGATCCTTCCCCCACTTTCTGCCTGCCGTCATCCCCCCTCCCCCACCTCGACACCAGGCCCTGCCCTCCCACCTCCCCACCCTCCCTCCCACCTCCCATCCTCCTTCCCACCCTTTCCCTTTCTCTTGCCCAGCCCGCCTTCCTTCTTTGCCTCGCCCCTCTTGTCCCGCTGCAGGCACTCACCTCTGGCAGGTAGTCTGGGATGAAGCCAGAGCTGGGCAGGGCCAGGGTGCGCACGCCTTGAATGCTGTTGTCGTACTTGGGGTCGCTGCCCGTCACCAGCTCTATGTAGGTGATGGCCAGGGAAAACACGTCAGAGGCAAAGCCGTGAGGCAGGCCCTGGCGAAGAAGCAGCAGGCAGGCAGGCAAGCGGGTAAGGGGCAGAGGGGCAGGCAAGCAAGCAGGAGGGAAAAGAGTGGGAGGGCAGGCAGGCAGGCAGGAAGGTGAGGGGCAGGAGGGCAGACAGGTAAGCAGGAGGGAAAAGAGCGGGAGGGCAGGCAGGTAGGCAGGCAGGCAGAAGGGTCAGGGTAGGAGGGTAAGGGGCACAAGGGCAGGCAGGCAGGCAGGCGCATTAGGGGCAGGAGGGCAGATAGGCAGGCAGGCAGGCAGGAGGGTGAGGGGAAGGGGGATCTACAACTCCCACCCCCTCTCACCATGCTCCCTGCCTGCTACCCACAGCTTGCTGCATATGCACAGTCATCCCTGCCCTGCCATAAATGCCTGACACTTCATTGCCAACTGGCCTCAACCACCGCACCCAGCCCCTCACACTTCTCGCCCTCTAACTGGATGGGCTCCCCTCCCTGCTTCCACCTGCTGGGCCCCAGCAGCTGCCCCACACCTGGTGCTCCCAGCTCACTGCACATGCCCACTTATCCCCACCCTGATGCTGCCAAGCGGATGATGCTGTCTCTACCTGAGGCACACATGGCTGCTGCTAACCCTACTCGGCCTGACCCATGCCTTAACCCTACTCATCACGACTCCTGCCTCGACCCTACTCAACCCTACCATCACCAGTGCACACTGTTTCGCAGCCTACTCCTTACCCATGCTACGGGCAACAGTTGCAAGGCGTATGTAGCAATTGCAAGTGTGATGCTGGTCACTTCCAAGCACCCTCGGCCACTCACCGCTGGCACTCACCGCTGCCAGTGGCAAGCACACTGTAACAGTTGTAGGTGATGCTGTAGTTGCAATTGTATGTGGTGCCGTATGTGATGCTGTTGTTGCAACTGTAATGCTGGCCAAAAGGTACCCTGGACCCCGTACAGTAAACAGCTACCCTGTTTGAAGCTCGTATACTTGGCATGTGCTTTACTCCTTTCCCCTTGCGCATGTACAGCAGAGTTGCTGTTACTGACGTGCTGCAATGGGCGCTAGGCAAGGCCCTGACACAGCCCAGGCCCCTCTTAAGCAGCAGGTCATGGTCCCAATAGCGGCAACCCAACACCTACTGGCGCAACTCGAGACCTGAACCCCGCGTGGCCCTCCCCTCCTAGACACACCTGTAGACACACACACCTGTAGACACAGCTCTAGACACAGCTCTAGACTTTAGCCCACCAGCACCATTTGTGACCTTCCGGGTGGCTGGCCCTCCACTCCTTACCCCACCTGCTGCTGCTCCCCGCCTGCTGCCCCCCACCCAGCCTCTCAGTGTCAGTCCAGGCCAGGCCAGGGCACCCACCCGCTCAATCTCAGGCGCACACCAGAACTCTGTACCCACAGAGCCCGGCATGCGCTCCCGGGTGCCGCCGGTGCTCATGCGCGAAGCCGCCTCCTCCACCGGCACACTGATGCCCCAGTCGGCCAGACGCACCTGCAGGCCAGCCAGCAGTGCTGCAAGGTCAGGCCAGGCCAGGCCAGGCCAGGCCAGGCCAGGCCAGGCCAGGTCAGGTCAGGTCAGGTCAGGTCAGGTCAGGTCAGGTCAGGTCAGGTCAGGTCAGGTCAGGTCAGGTCAGGTCAGGTCAGGTCAGGTCAGGTCAGGTCAGGTCAGGTCAGGTCAGGTCAGGTCAGGTCAGGTCAGGTCAGGTCAGGTCAGGTCAGGTCAGGTCAGGTCAGGTCAGGTCAGGTCAGGTCAGGTCAGGTCAGGTCAGGTCAGGGTCACCACATGGCGTTGTGTGTGGCGGTGTGTATGCGTGCGCCTCTGTCATGACTTGTGAGCTGGTGCCACGCCCCACATTGCCCACGCCGTGGTCCAGCAGTGCATTGCCTGCCTTGACGTCCCGGTGGACAAACCCCGCCCTGCAGGCAACCCAGGGGTGAGTAGGTGGGTGGGGTGAGTGGGGTGGGGTGTGGGGGGCCCCGCAGGGTGGGTGAGGGGTGGGTTGCATGGTGCATGGTGGTGCCTTACATCTCATCCTGCCTTACATCCTGTCATCCTGCCTTACATCCTGCCTGTCAAGGTGCCAGGAGGGTCGGGGTTATGCTGGAGCCCCCAACCTGCCCATGCCATCTCCCTCACCCGCACAGCCCCCTTGGTCAGCACAGCACAGCCTCGTCTGCCGGGTGCCCTGCCCTGGTTGAGAATGCTGGACATCAAGCTGGGGAGGGGCAGGGCCATGCTTCTTCCCAGAGCACAGCGGGACCTCTTGAAGTGGCTAGCCAGACCCTTAAGGCTCCTGGGGCCCTGGACCTTGGCAGCAGGATGCGTCAGGGCTGGTCCCTCAAGCTGGGGAGGAACAATGCCATGCTACCAGAGCATGTCTGAACTCTGAACTCATACCTACCTCATCACCCCACACCTCCCCACAATCGCCATCACGCTATCACTCACATGCACCTAGCCATGAGTGTGAGTTGCAAAACCAGTCTCAGAACCCCGTAGGGAGAGAGCGGCCAAGCAGCCTTATGACTGACAGTACAAGCACAGTGCACTTAAGAGCCCATTAACAGCAGCAGCCCTCGACCACCCCACTTCCCTCTCACCCCTCATCTCACCACAGCTGCCATCACAGCGCCAATTCCTAACCCACTTGTGTGCTGCTTCCAGCGCTAGCGCCAGGGGCAGGATGAGGCTGTCTGCTGCCTGGGGGTCCATGGGGCGCATGGCCTGGTCCAACAGGGTGCGGGCGTCGCCCCCATGCATCCACTCCAGCATGATGACTCGCCGGCTGCTGCCCAGCACCTCCACTTCGCCCAGACCCAGCAAGCTGCGCAGGAGGGAGGGCAGGGGAGAGGGAAGCATGTGTCGAAGCCTGGAGCAGCTCTGCACTTCCACCCAGCCCACCATTCTTGTATGGAATGGTATGGAAGCTTCCACATGTATTGAAGCTGCCACATGTATTGAAGCTTCCAGGAGGTTCCATACATGTCCATATCCCTCCCGGCCAACGCTACATTAGGTGCCATCCCTGCACCCTGACCCCCTGAGCCTTGACGAGCCCCCTGCATCCAGACACAGTCACCAGCATTCAGACACAGTCACCAGCACGCCACCTTCAGGGACACCCCTGCATCTGACGCAAGATCCCTGATACACGTACCCAGCCCCCCTGCCTTCTTACATCCAAACACACAAGTACCCTCTCAAGGGCATCTCTAGCTTTGCCCCTGCGCCCTGACCACGACCTCTGACCAGGCCATGTAGGCAAACAAACTGCACGTGGGAAAGGCCAGCTGAGCGCCATACGCTGGTCACCCTTTAGACAGGGTGGTGCATACCAAGTCAAGCAAGGTGTGTCCCTTGCCTAACCCCCTCACCCCAGGTTCAATCCCGGCCCTGACGCCAGCTTAAGCCTGAGCTTTGACCCAGTTCCACCACCACAAGCCCTAGCCTCAGCCACACAGTTTTCACTCAATTTCAGTTCAAGCCTGAGCATCAGCTCCAATCCCAGCTCTGGCTCTGGGGCCTGATGAGCCCACCCAGCCCACCTGCCTTTTTGCAAGGACACATGCAACCAAACTTGGTTCACCTCAAGCTTTGCCCCTGCGCCCTGACCAGGAACCCTGGTTTCAGCCTGGGCCTGATCCCTAAGCCCAGCTCAGGCTCTTAGCTCTGCCCAATCAGACGTGCCGGTTCTGATGCAGCCCAGGGTCGTTGGGTTGGGAGTCAGCATCAGACGTAAGACCCCATGCCACAGCCATGCACATGGCCAAGCAAACCATCCAAGCAAGCGTGCAGGTAGCAGCGCCTTGAGCTGAGGCAGGCTGTCCTCTTGCAGGCAGGCAGGTGCTCCCAGGACTACCAGGGCTGGCTGCTAGTGGGCATGACTCGCTAGTCATAGCATAGAGCATCCCTGCCCTCGCCATAGCCATGCCACAGGACCAGACAACACGCAGCAGCACAGCAGAGTAGCAGGGTGGCCAGGTTGAGCACACGGCACTTGCCCTGCCAATGTCGCTGCTGCTGCCAAGTGCTGCCACATGCACTGCTGCAGTTGGCTGTGCCACTGTGGCTGGCGCTACTGCCGCTGCCGCCACCCTACTGCCCCCACCCTGCTGCCAAAGCTGCTTCCACTGCCATCAGGTACTGACGTCAGGCACTGCTGCCATTGGCTGTGCCACTGTGGCTGGCGCTACTGCCCGCACCACTCCTTCTTCTGCCCTGCTGCCCTACCTGCTGCCGCAGCTGCTTCCACTGCCACTTCTGAGGCCAGGCACTGCTGGCCAGCTCAGGCTGCGGACTGTCACAGGAAGCATTATGAGGTGAGCCGCCTGGGTGTCACATGTGTGAGTGCCACACTACTCAGGCTGCAGACTGTCACATGAGGCCTAGTGCCGCATGCCACAGCCACAGCTCCATCATCAAACAACCCTGGATCCGTGTAGTCTTCAGCTGTATGTGCCGCGGCAATGCTGGTGGTTTCCAATTGGAAAGAAGGAAAGAAAGACTACGCCCTCGCCGGGAAGAAAGCAGCCTTGGGGCGAGCCCTTGCTACCCTCCCACCGGAGACAAGTGGGGGGGGGGGGCCAATTGGACCACAAACTGCCATGTCATGATGATGATGAACCTCAGCATGAAGCTTCCAGGTACCCAGCTTCCAGGTACCTCTGCTGTGCAGCCTGCCTTCTACTGTGTTGCTGTTTCACCTTCTGTGCCCTCATGTGTGGCAATTTTCTACTGTTGCTGCTGCCTTGAATGCTGCTACCTCCTCTGCTCCTGCAAGTGCTGCAGCCGCTGCCTTCAATGCTGCCGCCATCACTGCCTCAGCTACTGCTGCCTCTCCAGCAATTGCGGTCCCTGTCTTGTCGACCCTGACAGGGCCGCTCCTGCACCCAGGCCAAACTCCCAAGCTGCCGCTCAACTACAGCCCCAGACCACTGCCAGCTCTGCTGACAGCACCTAACACCTGCCTTGACCCCAGCCCCGGCACTAGACCTGCAGGCTGCCCTGCCTGCTCAGGTCCTGGTTGATAGATTGCTACTTCACTCTTGCACTGGGCGGCTGCACTGAGCAGCTGGGGTCAGGGTTAGCTACTTTCAACCTGAACCCACCGTTCCTGCTTGCTGGCCTGCTTCCTCCCAGCTGCACAGGGCGGGTCAACGTCGGGCTTAGGTCAGGGTTGGGACCCAGCTGCAGCCAGCCATCTAGGCAAAGACAGCAGCCTGGCCCCCACACCCTGTCACAACTCCAGCCAGCTACTCTCACAACCAGGTACCATCGGCTGGAGCATGCAAGGTCAGCGAGCCCACGGGCTGGGGCATGCTCAATAGCTGCCCTGCTGCATCTGCTGCTGCCATGCCCTGCATGGCCTTACATGATACCCACAAGGTTTGGGCAGCCCAGCTGGGAGTGTTAGCAGCCCAGCCAGGTGAGGGTATTGGCATCCCAGCTGAGCCCATGAAGGTGTTCACAGCCCGGCCGTGAGGAGGCAGCAGGCAGCGCATAGCTCATGATACTGGTGGCTGGGTCAGGCTAAGCTGGGGCTGGGCTGGGGCTGGGCTGCGGCTGGGTTGGGGCAGAGGGCTGCACAGGGTGCTCTGACGCACCTGATGACGTTTGGATGGTTCAGCATGCTCAGCGCCCGCACCTCCCTCTGGTACAGCTGCTCCAGCAGCACCCGGGCCTGCACACAACCCCAGCAGACCACTGGCGTCCAACAGCCTGGATGAGCAGGAGGCTGTGAGGAAAAGGCTGTTACAGACCGGCCAGCTCAATAGATCGGTGAGCAACAGCTAAGCTCCTGGTGCACTGTAAGCTTGTGTGCAGGGGCTGCCATGATCACCTGGCTCATGCTTAGTGACAAGCTGGCTCATGTGCCTGGCACTGCCTGCTTGATCTGCTGGGTCCCATTATGCTACCGCGCTCCTTGCTGTCTGTCCTGGCAGGTTGCGCGCATGTTTGTTCGGGCACCTTGTCATGAGTGTGGGAGTACCCAGTCGTCAGGATCTTGGCTGCTCCTAGCTCCCCCTCCATAGGGCCAGACGTGAAGTAGACCTTGTACACGTGACTAAATCTTGCGAAAGCAACCTGAACGTAAGCAGCAGTGTCGGCAGCGTTTGGCTGGACTGCAATTGCAGCATGGAAGCTCCGATGCACGGGCGAAGAATTGTGCAGAGTCAGCATGGCATCGCTGCACTGCCGCAGAAGGTCACCTGCTCTACGCACACCGCTGTGCCCACGAATTCCCCCTCTGTCGATGAGTACTCAATCTCGCTGCCCGTGAAATCCTCGTCAGGCCCCCCTGCGCACGACGTGGGCTTTAAGCTAGAGAGTTAGGCATCCTGTCTCGACAAGAGCACTATGTTGAGGATACCTCACCGATGGAGACGCTCATCTGGCGCGACAAGAAGGACGACATCCCAGTAAGGCTCATTTCCCAACTTGTTAATGTGGAAACGGCGCGTCAAGGGTGCACACGCAATGTTTAGCAAACGGTTCTATCCCGGAGTAGGTCATTGAGCCCCAGGGGCAGAGGGTCGTGAGAAGGGTCGTGCGGTGCACAGTGCGCTTATCAACTGACCCCATGTGGTGCCGCGCTGCATTGCACGGCTACCCCTAGTGATTACGGTCGCGTCTCATTTCAGTGTTGCATGCAAGCACTATTTCATATTGTTAAATTATGGTCACCCCCGCCATTGGTTGCACCCCTGACAAAATCTTACTGGTCATCACTAGGTTTGTCGTTACGGAATTGTACCGACTGACCGATGAATGCTCCTGATAGACAAAGTTGCAGGATTGCAGAGTTCGGTGGCAGCAGTATAGCTGTTGTTGACGCGTTGTACCCAGGGCGGTGACTACGTGAGACGAGACAAAGAGAGACGAAAGACACCTTCTAGTTTGCTAGGCTACGGCAAGCGATACGTAGGCTACATTTTTTGCTGCATGCGACAATTACTCTGGCATATCAAGTTATTCTGTTATTCTGAGCTACCGTTCGCCTGTAACACACCACCCCATAGAAAACCTGCCCGCCCCCCGGGACCTCAGCACTTCAGCTGCCCACCTCCACCCTAACACCCATGAGCAGCCGAAGCAAGCAGCCCACAACCCTCCCAAGCCGCACGAGGCATCTCTCACCCTACACCAGGGGTACATGTCAGGCGTTCCCAACTACCTGAAAACCACCCCCCTGTGATACGAAGCCCGTATCTCCGCAGCCACTCAGTCAAAAATATATGTAAACAGTGCTTTGAACAGAGGAGAGTCATATCTACGAAATGGCAGACGCAGCAAAAACTATCTCGCTCTCAGCGGTGCTCAGTGCCTGTCCAAAGATAAGCATTTGAATTCATGCGATTTCGCCACATGCGAGGCGCGCCGCACTAGCACGCTTCGCCACGCTGTTGTGAGTGGCACCTGCAACACGCAGCAGCAGTCGGAACATGTTTTGCTTTTGGCATGTGGACGCGACGACTCTTGGCCTTGCTTAATCTCTTCTTGGTTCTCTTCATGGTTAGGGATTGAGAGGTGGGTGGGTGAGTGGCTGAGCGGGGCTACGGGCTTGGCTCGGTGGTCAGGGTGATGGGGGGTGATGTATACGGAGATGGGTGAAGGAGAGGTAGGGGGGAGATGGGTGAAGGAGAGGTTGGGAGATGGTGGGTTAAGGTGTGTTGGTGGTGGCCATGTGGCGGAGTGGTCAGCCAAGCTCAGTCGGCTCCTCATGCACCTGTAGCCATCAGCATGTGTACCTTGTAAGCGGTATAACTTGTCACATACAGACCCAATGATTGAGTTGCATAGTGCCATGGACGCGTTAATGAGTATGCTACAAAAGATTCGTGTGCGGCCAGGCTGTTGTTCAGTGGTTGAAAACATATAGCGGGTCATAGCTGGAGGGGGTGTCTAGTCCCTACTGTGCCGCCCACCAATACAGCGATACAGCGATGTCGCACACGAATTCGGGTTTCTTCACATCCTCGCCAAGCGGCCTGCACCATCAGGAACCTCGCGCAGCCATGTTTGCCGGACTTCAGTGGTGTGCGCCACCGACATGTCGTGCATCGCTAACGGATAGCCAAGGACGTAGCTTACCGGTGTAGCTAACCACGGTCTGCGATTGGGACACATTCGGGGTCACATGTGGCTGCCCGCATCGAAAGACTCCGATGGCAATTCCAGTCTTACATTAAACGCGCAATATCACATCGCAGCAGACGCAACAAACGTTACATCAAAAGATTGAGTAGGTGGGCTGCAGTTGCATGAAGATTGCCAACCCCATGTTGGGAACGCATGAGTACATGACTTAAACGACCAAACTAGTCAGTTATCACACTTAACCTTTAATTTTTTAGTTTAAGGCCACCTCGCCGAGTTAAACGAACCCAGTTTAACTAGTGTGGGACCAACATGTACCTAGGTCAGAGGAAGAGGCTCCGGCGATGCACAGCAAACCAGCCCAAGGTTCTGTGCTTGTGCAAGCTATGTTACAGCCTCAAATCCTTGGTGCCTGTGCAAGTCCGATGCGCCAACGCGCACGCCAAAGCTGAAGGCTGCGACCCTCCGGTCAACTACGTCTATCCCGAAAGCCTTGGGCGCGACAGGCAGCTACCAACACCTGAAGGTAGCTAGTCTTAACGCTTGACGCTTGACGCTTGACGCCTAACGCTTGACGCTTGACGCTTGACGTCTTGATGTATGTAATCGCCGTAATCGTAATTTCAAACTGTCGCAATTTCATATTGTCCATGCATGGATGCAGATCTTCAGCCTCCTGTCGAAGAGGAACAGGAGGAGGCTGTGGAGGAGCCGTTGCCAGCTGACCCTGACCTAGAGCAGGTGCCAGGTGGCAATGAGATGGACGTGGAGGCCGCTGAGCGTAAGTTGCTAAGCATGCTCATGCATGATCAGATGCTAGGTATAAGCTGGCCTAAGCTGACCACACTATTTTGCTTGTGCGCCTACAGGTGCTTTTGATCTAAAGTGTGTGCCCGGTCAAGATGGGGGCAGGTGGTCAAAGCGGCAGCAAGGCCACTTTAGATATGACCCCAGCCTGCCGGGTGCAGACCGGGCGAGGCTGGCCAAGCTGATGACAGACCTGCAAGCCAAGCAGGTTGCGCACCACGCCTCAGATGAGCACACCACAGCTATGCTAGAGCTCTTGGCATCGACATCGACCGTGCCAAACATCCCAGCGTCAGCTTCAACCATGCGCACAGCTATGGAGCAGCTGGGTCAGCCACAAGAAGAATACTTGGTATATGACATGTGTCCGTGTGGTCATATCTACCGTGGGCCTTTGGCTCAGCGTGCAGACTCCTGTAGGTACTGCAGCAAGCCACGTACTTCAGCTCTTGAGCTGAAGTACAGGCCTGTCAGGCAGTGGCTGCAACGTATGTATGCGTATCCAGCCCTGGCAGAGCAGTTGACCCTGTGGCGGGATCTCCGGGCTGAGTACACGCGCGACAGCCACACCATGTCTGACGCATGGCACAACCCTGCATTTGAGAGAGTGTTGGAGAGGTGAGTGGGGTAATCCTCGGGGTGGCCTACAATGTGTTGCAGTTGCCCGTATGGCACACCCTTATAGACCCGGATGCCCCTACCCCTGACCCTTCCCTGACACTGACACTGACACTGACACTGACACTGACACTGACACTGACACTGACACTGACACTGACACTGACACTGACACTGACACTGACACTGACACTGACACTGACACTGACACTGACACTGACACTGACACTGACCCTGACCCTGACCTGACCCTGACCCTGACCCTGACCTGACCCCTCCCCCACCACCCCAACAGGGATGGTGACTGTTTGTCGTGGTGTTGTCTTGCAGGCATGGAGACGGGACAGTGCCCATGTCCCTCTCCTTTGACAGCTTCCAACCCCACAAGGACGACGC
This sequence comes from Haematococcus lacustris, assembly GCA_030144725.1. Taxonomy (NCBI): domain Eukaryota; kingdom Viridiplantae; phylum Chlorophyta; class Chlorophyceae; order Chlamydomonadales; family Haematococcaceae; genus Haematococcus; species Haematococcus lacustris. The sequence goes on from JASKMD010000016.1 coordinate 1,194,993, forward strand.
AAAGGACTCTACTACAACATTTGTGTTGGCTCCCCTCACCGCGGCAGCTGAGCATAGATCTGTACCAGGAGTTTCACACCTTGTAGTTTCACTGCCCCATCCCCATCCTGCCCATCCTGCCACACCATGCCACACCATGCTGAGCCTGCCCACCATGCCCACCATGCATGAGAACATGTGAGCATGACACTTGAGCTTGTTGTTGCAGGTTCCTTGCGGAGCACGACCAATGGCTGAAAGAAAAACTCTGTGGCGTCAAGCTCCCGGTCCCTGATACCAATGGCATCCGGAAGAGGCACCCCAAAGAGGTACACCAGAACAGATTCCCCATGCCACTGTCATACTGAAGTTGCCAATGCTTGTGCTGATCATGCAGCTGAGGACCGTGCCAATGCTAAACTTAATGCAGCAAAGAGAAAGAGAAGGTACAAAGCTTCATAGTCACCTGGGTGAGTGAGCCAATTGCATGAGCCAAACTCATGTGATGAGAGTATCATCGTGTTATGAACGTATGCTACATGTTTGTTGTATGTGTAGGAAGGGAAGGTATGCACACATTGAAGTGACCTGCCCTCCCTGCAGGAAATATGGGGAAGCTTCACTGGAGCTTTGGAGCAGCTTGGAACAGCTTTGGAGCCACTCAGCAGCAGCCAGTCATGGGCAACAACCAGTTAGTTGATGGCAGCTTGGAACAGCTGTGAGCAGCTGGGTGCATTGCGCGCGTTGAGTTTGCTGTAGCCGTGTGATCGCCTTGTGATTGTGCCTTGTCATATGCAAGCTAGGCTAGGAGATGACGATGCTAGTTTACCTTGTCGTTTACCTGCTGGTTGAACCTGTTGCCATGGCCTGATTCAGTTTAACTTAGATCCTAAACCAGGAGGTAAACTCAGAATTGAACTAGTTTATGGTCGACGTCGTTCACCGAGCCTAAAACGAGTTTAGCAAGAGTTCAACTACCAGTTAAACTGGCTGCCATGGTTAAACCTGGTTTGGCGAGCCCCTCGATAAACCCCGGCCTGATTCAGTTTAACTCCTGGTTTAATTCCTAAACCAGGAGGTTAACTCAGAATCAAACTAGTTTATGGTCGACGTCGTTCACCGAGCAGTTTAGGCAGTTTAACGCCTAAACTAGTCGTTTAACTGATGTACCCCTGGTGTAGGGTCAAGGAGGGGCACCGTCCAACAGGCGTCCTTTGCAGCGCTTGAGCAGCATGAGAGGGAGAACACACGTCACATGTACAAGTTACACCCAGCACAACACCACAGTACAAGTAACAACTTATATACACAGTGAGAACTTCTCTACCAGCACTACCTCAACTGCTCTACCAGCACTACCTCAACCGCCCAGCTTCATCAGCCGCATGTTTCCCCTACTTTTATGGGCAGGGGCTGCGTTATATGACACTGCAGCTGCCGCTGGTGCCGCCGCTGCCACTTCCGCAGCACGCCTCTGTCGCGCACTTGCACCCACTCCTGGCCTGGTCTGCCTGGGTTAGGCATGGCGGGGCGGCCCAGCCAGCTGCTGAGCTCGCGTGGGCGGCCCGGCCCGGCTGCAATGCGGCGGATGTTCAGCGCGGCTGACACGTCTCGGTCGTGAACCTGCTTGATTTGCGTGACAATCCGCGCCTCGACCACTTCGGACGCCACGACCGCTCCTGCCTCTAGACCCGCAGCGGACACTCCCCTCATAACGGTGGCAATTTGGCCTTCTTCGAGTGCCAGGTATTGTTCTTGTGTCGGTCCCAGCGCGCTTCACCGTTGGCCTTCATGTTCTTCTGCGCCAGGCTTGGCTCTGGCTGAGCCTCGAGCTCGCGGTCAACTTCGCTGCCTGTGTGCGCTATCTGTTACGTTGCATCCCCTACCAAGCACTACGGCGATACATTAAAGCTATGTTACATGCGTACTTACCGTCAGTATACTAAAACTAAATACTAAAAACGAAAAGCCACGAGCAGGCGAGGCATGGTAGGCTTTAAGTGGCGTGTACAAGTACACTGCCCTTTCCCCTGATCCTCACCCCTTCTCTGCCGCCCTCCCCCCCTCCTCCTCCTTCCCCTTCCCCTCCTCCTTTGCTCCTTACCCCTTCTGCTTTGGGTGGCGTGTACATTCACCGCGTGCTGTTGCTTGCCACACTCCATCCAAGTTTGCCAAGCAGGTTTGACCATTGGCCTTGGACCCACAACGACCCACGAGGGACGACGGTCAGAACTGTTCCGCTTCACACCCGCCCTTTCGCCTCAACTGTTCCGCCGCACCACCCGCACTGCCCACAACCACGACCACACTGCTGCCTGACAACACACCCAAGGCACAATGTTGACCCCTACAGTGTTGACCAGCAGCAGCCTCACTGCTGCTGGGTCGCATGACCTCTGTCCGGCGACCTCTGCCGGCTCAATGGCTTGACTAGAGCAATAAGGCAGGGAGCAGCAGGGCCGCCGCCTGCACAGCCTGCACTGCGCATGCCATGAGCTGGGGCGCTCCACCCAGCACCGCCAGGATCACCAGGACAGCCAGGCTGGCCAGCAGCCCAGCCCGCATCCTGGCTGCAGACTGCCAAGCGTGCTCGCACCTGGCTGTGGCCATCAACAGCAACTGGGAAGCCTCCTGGAGCCTGTTTAGGACAGCTTGCCTGTTTAGGACACCTTGCCTGGCGGCCTGGGCATGTCCTGGTCCAGAGGGGCTTGAAGAGGAGCCTCCATCAAAGCATCCCTGGGAGCAGCCGGGCACAGCACAGGGCGGTGAGTCTGGCTGGGGCAGCCACCAGAGCCACCCTCCCCACTTGCTAAATCCACGCTTGTTGCAACGACGCCCTTCCTTTTACTCTTTAAAACAGTAGTTGACATGTCAGCCGGCCAAACAGCATGGGCCAGTCAAGCCCACTTCTTCCTTGCTTGCTTGCTGGCGTCTCCCGCCTCCCCATCCCCATCACCATGATGACATGCCATGCTTACAGCGCCATGGGTGAACATGTGGGGCAGGTGCAGCCACACATGAGTGTACATCAACACGTGCATACCGTGCAGAAGGACGTGCACATGTGGTAGCGTGTGCCAGGTAAGCCAAGGGCTAAGACCCTGGCCCCTGTTCCCCTCCCTTGTGGGGGCTGGGTGCTGCATATGAGCGAGTGTTGTTCCAGACAGTGTGATAGTGGCCCTGCCGCCGGTGCTGTAAGGCTTGCATACGCCTTGCATATGCCCTTGCATACTCCCTCATAGTTCCCCAGGGATGGTGTTGTGTAGCACATGCAGCACAGGAGTGATCACCACCCCATGTATACTCCCACCGGGTCACAAGCCTTGCAACCCAGGTTCAAATCCAGATGCTGGTTCAGTTGCAGGTCTATCAAACCCAGAAGCCCAAGAAACCCAGACATACAGACATTACCCCACCTGTCTGGTTGTCCAGGTTTCTACTGCGGACAGAGCAGCCTGCACCAGGGTCAGGGCCAGCACTGCAGCCTCCAGGGGCTGGCCATCCACCCCTGCCAGCTGCATACCCCACTCCCCTCCCTGACTGCATGCTGCCAGCCTCCTGGCTGCATGGGCCACCCAATGCCTGGCGGCAGCTGCCCAGAAGGCGGCAGCTGCCCAGAAGGTGGTGTTGGCCGGGTGTGGGCCCAGGTGGTTGTTGGTGGGACCAGGTGCATGCAGCTGCTGCCCAGCTGTAAAACAAGTGGCTACATGGTGGGCTGTGGCTACGGCGGAGGTGGCAGCAGCAGCGAGGGAAAAGGTGAGGAACAAGCAGCCCAGTTGAGGTGCCCCAGGCAGCAGGATCATTGAGCTGGAGCAGGTTGATGTGGTACCCCCTCCTGCAGGGTCTGCTGGCCCTCCTATGGCACCTCCTCCTCCTCCTCCTCCTCCTGCTGCTGCTGCCTCTGCTGCTCCTCCTCCTCCTCCTCCTCCTGCTGCTGCTGCTACCCTTCCTGCTGCCTTTGCTCCTCCTCCTCCTCTTCCTCCTCCTGCTGCTGCCACCGCTGCCGCAGGGCTTGTACTCTGCCCTGAAGCTTGCCCTGGAGCTTCAGTGCTTTGTCCAGTGGGTGTCAGGGAGCCAGCCCGGCCCCCACCTGCTCCACCCTGGTCTGGGCCAGACCCTGCTGCCTCGCTGCCCCTGCTGCGGGTCACAGCCGCCCGGGCATCCCCCGAGCTGCCATGAGCGGTGCGGGAGGGGCGGTAGGCTTGGAGGGCCATGGCCAGCCAGGCGATGGCCAGGCCCAGGGCCTGGTGCAGTGAGGCTGCTAAAGCCAGGCTGAGGGGAGAGAGGAGCTGGCGCCAGGGGGCAGGGGTAGGGGCAGGGGCTGAGGGCGGGGAGGGGGAGGGAACCTGGGGGAGGGTAGAGTCGTGGGTAAGGGCGTGAGGAAGGGCGGTGGGGAGGGGGGCTGGCCCTGGGTTTGGCCTAAAGCCAGGGTCACCACGCCTGCCTCCTGCTGATTTGCTGCTGCTGCTGCTGCTGCTGCTGCTACTGCTGCATGGTGACCCCATGGCCATTACCAGCCTTCGCCCCTTCGCCCCATACACCCCATGCACCAACTTCAGCCCTTGGCCCATGCCCCAGCCTAGCAAGCACAGCACTGCATGCACAGCTGCCACAGCCAGGCAGGCCGCTGGTAGCAGCAGCAGCAGCCACTCAGCCACGCTAGGACCCTGCAGGCCCCACCCCAGCTGGCTTCCCCTCCACGTACCCCCTGCCCCCTCCCCCTCCCCCCTGAAGCCCCCCATCAGCAGCGACTTCACAGGTTGCAGCCATCGCCACCCCCCTGGTGACCCCCTCTCCCCCCAGCCCTCCAGCAGCTGGCCCTCCAGGCCGCTAGAGGCCCCCCCTGACCCCAGCCCCAGCAGCGGCTGCCCTGCAGAGGGCCAGGGGCCGCCCTCCTTGACGTGTGGCAGCCAGCAGGCAGCCAGCAGCAGGCCTACCAGGAGCAACGGCCCCCGCAGCAGGGGGGAGGAGGGGGAGGGGGGGCGCAAGGGGGGCAGCCCGCCAGTATCCTCTCCTGGTGCCTGCAGGCCCTGCTGCTGCTGCTGCTGCCTTGGTGATGGAGCTGCGTGGAAACGGGCAGGACAGAGAGGCAGGGGCATGTCAGCATGCATCTTCAGCGCTGTTGCTATTCATGTGCACCTAAAACTCGAAAAGGTTAGTGTGATTATTACATGATATTACATATAGCGCTACACATGTTTACCTCTAGGTGGCCCTGTGCCAGTGTGACCTTCTCAGATGTATAAAAAGAAATATTTGAGGTATAGGGAAAAATATAGGCGTCAATATTTTTTCATAACTCCGGTCAGTATACCGAGGCCGCAAAGTGCTAGCAGCCAGATCCGCGTGTTCCGCAAGTGAAGCGCAAGTCGCGAGTGTGCTAGTTGCATGTATGGCTTGCACGTCGCAACTTGCAAGTCGCGAGTTATTCAAGAACAACTTCCTTCCGCGACTGATGCAACCTCAACGTAGCCAATGCGACGCTACGCGATAGCTTATCGAACATATTGCCAGGCTGGCATGTCTACTTATAAGTGCCAGGCTGGCATGTTGACTAGAAGCTACGTCTTTCGTCGTTTTTCAGGTCGGAGGAAGCCGCTTAGGAGAGGGATGAGGTTATAGGCTAGTTAAGGCAGTCGATATGTGTCGACCGGCAAAGCATAATGGTTGAGCGGCAAAACATAATGGTCGAGCGGCAACGCATAATGGTCGAGCGGCAAAAAGTACGATTCTCGCAATCAGTGTCGGGAAGCGTTTGTAGAGCGGCTGTGTTGAGAAGGGTTGGTGATAGCGTTGGTCAACGGGAGATATGGTGTTGGTCAACGGTGGAGGGGGGGCGGTTACGAGATTGGGGAACCTCAAATATACTAGATAACCGCCTTGACCTCGCGCACTATGCGAAATAATGGTCTCGTCCTCGGCTCTGCTACCATACATCCCTCGGCTACGCCTCGGCATGTATGTCCGCGCCACCTCGGCCTCGGCCATTAATTTCGCATAATGCTCTCGGACCGCCAATTATCTACTACGTAATGTTTACCGTTTTTGGGGCCTTGCGAAACCGGGAACGAGCAAACAATGCAATGTTTGACTGAACCGCGAACGAGTAAACAATGTGATGTTTGACTGCGTAAATGGTCCTGCGATGGACCGCTTCGTGGTCTGTGGCATCAGTGCCGACGACGCAGCCGAAAATCTGCTACGCTAGGTTGACCAACACGATGAAATGCTCCATCAAAGGGCTCTCAACTGTGAAGATGCGGCTGTCGAGAAGTGTGGGGATTTGCTCGGGAGGCTGGCTGCACCAAGTCAGCTAACTGGGGTGCTTGCCTTGGCCAAGGCTGCGGCATGGGTGACTGTTAGGGCACGCAGGCTTGAGTGTTCAGAGGAGGATGAAGAGATATGCCGGCATAGCAAGCAGCACAGGAGCACCATGACTTGATGGGGGGGGGGTCAGTGCCCTATCTAGTGTAAAGTCCAGATGGTGACTTGGTGCACAGTGACAATACCCTTGCACAATGGCTGAGACTTGGTGACCGGGTGGCTTGACTTGGTGACCTGTGCAAGAAGTGTGTAAACCACGGAGGATTGACATGTTATGCAAGGAATGGCTGTCTATAACACTTGTAAGCACACCCGCATCCGCATAACTGTAGTTTGCTGCAGTTTTTGCATCGAGGAAAAGTAAACAATGTTCTTTTTGGGTCGGGAAAGAGTATTTAGTTCTAAACTTCAGAGCCTCTTTAAACAAAAGAGGGAGTACGGTATGTGCATTAAATATCACCCCGTGTTGTAAGTATCGTTGTGAGAGTCAGTGTGCGTTCTCAGCAGTATTGATATTAATGGTCACCATAGTGATAGCAAGTGTCATCCAACTCCTACCACTAGTAAGTGTCAACCTTGAGGATCGCTATGCCAACCTGCCTTGCACCCTGACAAGCCCTCCCTGGCATGCAGTACCTGACGTGCAGCACATGAAACTCATGAGATGTGCTCCCCACCACCATGTGCTTTCCACACCAGCACTAGCTGAGCTGGGGCCACCAGTACAACATTACACTTGACGGTCCCGAATTTGAGACATGCCGGCAGAAAATGAACGAATGCCCCTGCCCCTGCCCCTGCCCCTGCCCCTGCCCCTGCCCCTGCCCCTGCCCCTGCCCCTGCCCCTGCCCCTGCCCCTGCCCCTGCCCCTGCCCCTGCCCCTGCCCCTGCCCGTGCCCACCTGGCCCTTGGTGCAAAGCATATGCAGATGGCTGGCCACTCAATGACAAGCTGCATGAGTAGGCAGGCCAGGCCCAGGCCAGAGCCAGCAGCAGCAGGGCCTGCAGGCATACATGGCCGGCAGGAAGGGAGGACATGGTGTGAGGTGTACCTGGTGTTCCTGTCGCATCGCATGGTGGGTGTCTCACCCATGTTGCGGCCACACTGCAGTCACTGTCTTTGAACTCCAACGCATGCATGCATGTGATTGAACACCGAACATGCGCCTGGTCAGCCCCATCACCCTCCCTTACAGCCTCTGTTTGCCTTTTTGTTTCCCTCTCCACACATGGCATGCTCTGGTCCACATGCCATGCCCTCCTCCCCTCCTCCCCTCCCCTCCCTCGCCCTGTTCCCACCCCCATCCCTGCCCCCTCTCTGCCCTCCCCCTCCCTGCCCTCACACCCTGCTGCGCCTCCCTTACAGCTCACCTGCACTGTCAGCCAGGTGGCGGTCAGATGTGTGACCAGCGTGGGCACGAAGTGTGACGCCAGGCCCAGGCCCAATGACAGGCAGTAGGAGCAGTCTGGGTCAAGCACCAAGGCCAGCCTGCGTGCAAGGGTGGGGTGGGTGGGGTGGGGTGAGGGTGGCTCCTGGATAAATGTGTTTGCATGTGTTGAATGTGTTCGCACGACCCACTGGTAATCCCTCTAAATGTCCTGTGAGTCACTTCATAATGTGATGTGCCAGCCGCCACCTGCCTTGTTACTTTGACTCTACCTACCCATATTACTATTTAAGATTGGCGGCATATTGGCTACAAGCACACCAGAGGAACGATGGAAATGTACTTAATCGTGTATTTTGCTTATATCTGAGGTGTATGCAAATTATAGGATCAATTATAGCTCCATGACTCGGATGACTATACCAAGGCTGCAAAGGGCGAACAGCTTGCTCCGCGTGTGCTCCGCAAGTGTTCAGATGCATGATGTAGAAATGTGCAAGTCGCGAGTCACCCGAAAAGAGCTCGCCTACGCAACTGGTGCGTCCTCAACGCTGCAAATGCGACAAAGCGCGGTAGCTTAGCGGACACGTTGCCAGGCTGGCATGTATACTTATAATTGCCAGGCTGGCATGTTGACTAAAAGCTTCGGGCTTCGGGCAGGCCGCGCTCGTTGGGGATGGACAAATAGAACGCTTCGTCGTTGCTGCTTAGCCGCTTTGATGTCAAAAACTTCAGATATTTGACCTAACGTTGACTGCGCTTTTGTATAATCGACGGGCCGCGGGAAGCACTTTTGTACTGATTGACGGGCCGCGGGGGAGCACTTTTGTATAAATTGACGGGCCGCGGACCTCAGATGTACCAAATAATCGCCTCCACCTCGCTGATTACGCGAATCTAATGGACTCGTCCTCGTCTTCGTGGCCATATACACCAAGGCTGCGCCTCGGTGTATATGTCCGCGTTGACTCGGACTCGGCCATTATTTTCGCATAATGTACTCGGCCCGCCGATAATCCATTACATAACTAAATCTAATACTATCTAGTATAATCTAAACTGAGCTGATCTACATTCTCGTATGTTGCCTGATCCACCTATTGACCTCCCCTCCTGACCTTCTCCCACCTACACCCCACTCTCACTCTTCGACCTCCCCCCTGAGTTAGCGCAGCTGATCATCCTTCCCACGCTCCCCTCCCCTCCCGTCCCCTCATGGCCCTACCTACCAGTGTTGTTTCGCGCTATTTATAGCGATCGCTATGAAATGCCATGTTTCAGATCTCGCTTTGCGCTATGAAACGCGACCGCTATGAATCGCGCATCGCGCTAAGAAAAGTAGCCTTTGACCTGCGAGTTCGCCAATAAATCGCTGAGTTGTGGACCTCACCAATGTGTCTAAGGAAAAGCGAGCTATGAATTCAAGGGTATGGACCTGGGGCGTGTCACTATAACTATAGCCTCTTCTCCCCCTCCCCCTCCCTCCCTTACCTCCCTCACAAATCCCTGCTGTCCCTCCCTTCACCTGCCCTCCCCTCCCTCATGTTCTGCCCCTCACCCCTCCTCCCATTCCTATCCATGCCCCCCCCTCCGCACCCCCCCACCCACCTGCACGACCCAGGACTCGACCCCCCGCCCTCCCCCATGCAGCCCCTCAGGGAAAAAACGGTATTGTTGGCCGCCATATGCACCCTGGCTGTGAGGGAGGTGGTTGGCTGCAGCAGCACGCTGTGACTGCACATGGCATGGCCCTGACCTGGCCCTGACCTTGACACAGGACGCTTGGGGGCACCCGCCCCTGCCGCCCCTGCTGCCCCTGCTGCTGCCCCTGCTGCCCTGGACTGGGGCAGCGCTGTGATGTGCAGCGTGAGCAGCTGCAGCAGCCCGGAGCTGGCCAGCAGCTGCAGTGATGAGCAGCGCAGCCCCCCAGGCCATGTGGCGGCAGCAGCAGGGGCAGAGGGCGTCCCCTCAGGCAGGGCAATGGAAACTGGTGTAGGGGGGGGGGCTGGGGTAAGGGGTAGGCTGGCTGCCTGCCTCCCCCCTGGCCCCTGCTGCTGCTTAGCAAGCGGGAGCCAGCCGTTCCACCACCCCAGCCCTGCTGCTTGTTGAGAGATGGAGGGCCCCCCCCCCCTGGCCGCCCCCCTGGCCGCCCCCCTGGCCGCCCCCCTGGCCGCCCCCCTGGCCGCCCCCCTGGCCGCCCCCCAGCAGCTGAATGTCCAGGAGCACCATGCCCATGTGTGGTGAGGGCAGCAGCAGGGGCTGCAAGAAACTGCCACAACCCTAGCTGCAGCCCTGAACCTCCCCCTGCTGTTGCTGCCGCCCCTTCATCCTCCCCAGCACCGACAGCAGCAGTAGCAGCAGCAGCAGGGGAGGGAGGGGGAGGGGGGAGGGGGGTGGGAGAGGGGGCTGTTGGGATTGGCCCCCCTGGGGTGCTGTCTGCCACAAGTGGGCGGTGATGCGGTAAGCAGCGGGGAGGGGACTGGGTCCTGCGGGCAGCAGGGGCAGCAGGGGGGTGGGAGGGGGGGAGCAGCAGGGGGTGGGAGGGGGGGGAGCAGCAGGGGGGTGGGAGGGGGGCAGCAGGGGGTGGGAGGGGGGCAGCAGGGGGTGGGAGGGGGGGGGGCCAACAGGGTAAGCACACGCTATCCGGCCCTCTCTAGCCATTCTGGCCACACCTCCCTGACCACCCCTGGTAGCTGGCAGAGCCTGCCAGGCGCACCCACCACATTGCACCAGGCTAGGCAAACGCTATCCGGTCCTCTCTAGCCCCCCACCCCACTACCCACAACAGTTACAACAGCCCCATCAGCAGCCAGTTGGCCTGGAGCCTTCCTGACTGCCCTTTGGTGTTGAAGGCTGCGGCAGCGAGCCTTGCCATCGCCCTACCTGCCCCACAGCCCTGCCCAGCATCAGCCGCCCCTCCTGCCTCACCCCCCTGGACCTGCACTACCAGGCCTCAGCCCCCCTGCCCCCCTGCCCCCCCCTGCCCCCCCGCCCCCCTGCCCCCCTGCCCCCCTGCCCCCCTGCCCCCCTGCCCCCCTGCCCCCCAGGCCTCCTGCCCCTCAGC
>JASKMD010000016.1:1207792-1279797 GCA_030144725.1 Haematococcus lacustris
GAGAGCAGGGTGGTGGGAGGGCTGGGAGGCGGAGGCAGCATCACCCAAGACCATCCGAGTGCTGGGTACCGGATGCCTGGTGCCTGGTCCTAGGTGCTGGGGGCTGTGATACAGGTTCAGGGATAGCGTTCAGGGTGCCCGGGGTAGGGCCCGAGCTGGGGTAAGACCAGGGCTGGGGGCTGGGTCCTGCCGGGTGGCGGGTGCCTGGGGTAGGAAGCCAAGGCCTGTGACTCAGATTCAGTCCTGTTGGCCCTCCGCCCCGCACCTGAAGCTGTGCCCCTTGTCGAAGGCCACCACCACAGCGCTGGGGTGCAGCTGCTGCAGCTCCAGGAACAGGGTGCTCAGGAAGGTGTGGCACACGGCGGTGGGTACCCCGCTGCTGGTGTGCAGGGCACTGCGGGCAGCAGCAGGGGCGGAGGCAGGGGGGAAGGCCAGGGGAGGGGCAGCGTGGTGGAGGGGGGCAGGGGAGCAGCAGGGGGGCAGGGCAAGGGCAGGGTAGGGAGATGCGGGCGGGGCCAAGGGCGGGGAGAGGCCCAACAGGTCAGTTCCCTAACTCACTCAAATATGTGTGAATGTCTGAGTGTGCTGCCCCTTGTTGACCCTTCATCCTGGCCCACTTACTGCCGCTGCTGCTCCCCCTCCCCTACTGCTGCTGCTGCTGCTGCTGCTGCTGCTGCTGCTGCTGCCACACTACACTGAGGGTGGCCACTGCAGCTGCGGGTTGCGGCTGGGCCCATAGTGCTGAGGGCCTACCCCAGCCACCCACCTGCCAGGACGGGTCTGCAGGGCATGGTAGCCGCGGTAGGCGAGGGAGTGGCCGTCCACCAGCAGCACTGGGCCAGGTGGCCCCCTGCCGCCCCCCTGATGCAGCCCAGCCGCTGCCCCTGACACAGGCCTGGCGGCAGGGGGGGTCCCGGGGGGGGTGGGGCAGAGGTGCCTGACCCAGAGGGTGGCTCAGCGGGGGGGTCAGCAGAGAGACGGGGGGGGAGGGGGGTGGCGGGGTGGGGAGGGGGGGCTTGGGGGTGACGGCATGGTAGGCTCAGCTGGCGGCTGGGTCAGGGGGGTCAGGGGGGTCAGGGGGGTCAGGGGGGGTCAGGGGGGTCAGCGTGGGGGAGGGGGTCGGAGGTTGGGGCCTGCCGGGGGGCCTCAAACGCAGGGGCGTCAGGGTCAATGTCAGGGAGAGGGGGGTGGGTGGGTTTGCGCCTTCTAGTGGTGGTTGGGGTGGTTGGGGTGGTGGTTGGGGTGGTTGGGAGGGAGAGCTGCTGATTATTGGCTGAGGGGGGGCGTGGGGAGGGCAGGTGGAGGAGGCGAGGCAGGCTTGCGCTTCCTGGCGGCAGGGCGGGCGGTACGGGTGAGGGGTGGGGTGGGTTGAGGGGTCGAGAGAGATGGATCACTGTCTGCTGCTGCTTCAATCGCTCGGCGCCCTGTCACTGGAGCTACTGTCACACCATTCAAACCCTGGGTCACTCTTTGAAGCGGATCACCAGAGACACGTTCGGGCGTGTTTAAAGTCACACTGCTGCTGCTAATGCTGCTGGTGATGCTGTCCATGGCAACTTCAGTTGACTCCAGCACAGTGCTCAGCTTCTTGACGCTGCGCCTAGGGTTGCGCACGGCTGCAGGGGGCTGGGTTAGGCTGGGATGGCTGGGTGCCCTGCTGCTGGGGGCAGAAGCAGTAGTGCTGTTGCTGTAGCTGTCCTCACCGCTGCTGTTCCTGTCCTTGTGGATGCTTCCATTGCCATTGCCATTGCCCCCCCTGCTGCTGCTGTTGCTGCTGCTGCTCCCGTTGCTGCTGCTGGGGTCCATGAAGTCCAGCTGCTGCTGGGGGTACAGACTTTTTTCGGCCCTTCTTGACTGTCTCCCCGTTTTTGTTGCTGCTGCTGCTGCTGCTGCTGCCGTTGCTGCTGCTGCCGTTGCTGCTGCTGCCGTTGCTGCTGCTGCCGTTGCTGCTGCTGCCGTTGCTGCTGCTGCCGTTGCTGCTGCTGCTGCTGCTGCTGCTGCTGCCGGCGCTGCTGTCCACCGTGTCGATGCTGGTGCTGGTAGAGATGGCCATAACAATGCCAGCCTTGCCCCGGCTGCAGTGGTACCAAAGAGGGATCTTGCTGCGCGGATGCAAGCACAGGCCCCTGGCATGGCTCCATGCAGCCTGCATGGGGCTTGCATGGAACACTTGCATGCGAAGATTTCCTTGGGTTAGATGGGTACTGCTGGCCTGCGCCTGGGGTGTGAGGGGGCTGCTCCCCCTGCTGCTGCTGCTGCTGCTGCTGCTGCTGCTGCTGCACCTGGCTTGATGTTTGAGCCAGAGGTTTTGCCCAAAGTACATGCTTTGGGGGGGAGACTTGTGTCTGGGGATGCTGCTGCTGCTGTAGCTAGGCTGGCAGCTGCTGGGCCTGGGTCTGAGCCTGCTAGTGCTGGGCGCAGAAGGAGTTGACTGCGGTACAGGGAGTTCCGGGCTGAGGTGACGAGCTAGGGGGATATGCAAGCACGGGAGAGGCGCAAGGCGATGTGCAAGCGTGAGCAGTCTGCGGGGTGTGACAGCTGAGCATGCACCAGCTGCCACTGTTCTGTGCTGGAGCTCCTAGCACCAACTGGGTGCCACCCTAGCTCCCCGTCCTTCGACCCCTTGTACTGCAGGCTGGACGCGAGTTTTCGAAAGTTGCTTCTGAGGCGGCTATGAGATGCGCTACTTCAATCCCTGGGCGTGATGGCTGTCGACACCAGCGGGCAGCCAATGACGTGGCGAGGACACTTTAAGCCGGTGGCCTGGCGCAACGCGGCGAGCCTGCTTCAGGCCGGCAGCGTCCGTGAACGAAAGAATGGGCGCAGGTTGGTTATGGTGGTTTCGCACATCGCAAGTCGCCACGTCGCAAGTCTTGCCTACCTTGCCATGTACGACTACTTCCAGCTTTTCCTATTACTGGTATGCTTCTAGCCCTACATGTCATCACAGTTGCAGTGAAGCACAAATGCTCATCATATAGCATCATTAACCACTTGTTAGGGTTCATTGCAGCGGTGGGTGAGGTGTTCGGCGAGTGATACAAAGAAAGTCACTAAGAGTGTGGCCCAAGCAGTGCAACATCTGCAAGCATTAGTCAGCCACGGTCAGCGGCTCGGAACAGTTCGGACCAGGCTTCTTGGGGGGGGGGGGCGGGCGGCCCAAGTCAATTTCATGGCATTGCGCGTTGCTGACGTCAGTCATCGCAGGAGGTCACCCCCGCCATTGGCTGTACCCCTGATAACTATCCGACCGGTCTTCAAGAGTTTACAGCGATTTCTGCGCAGGGCTGTGCAGCTCATCAAAGCGAAGCTAGCGGGCTGCTCGGGCTGATGTGCACCTGTGCCGGGGGCGGGCGGGGGGTGTTTGAGAATTCCTGTCGCGTTGTGCCGGGAATGGCCTGATTAGTGGGGCTGTGATCAGGCGCATAGCTATCGCGCTCAGCGGCCCAGCTTTTCAAAATTCTGAATTTCTTGTCGGGCGCAGTACCCCCCCTGAATAGAGCGTGACCCGGAATGTTAAACCATCTTTAACCATCTTTAACCAAGGGAAAAAGTTTAACCAATCTTTAACACAACCGCCAGGTCGCACTCCGTAGCCGTGATGGAAGGCGAAGCAACCGCGATGGCTAATGGCTACACTCCGACCCCATCAGGCCCTTAGCCTTTAGGTTGTAGCAGGCACTGTGACAAAGATGTCGATTGAGGAGGAAGCCCTACGGGTGCATTGTGTCTAGAGCGCGACTGGTTAAACTAACTTCCTGGTGTTTTGGGCCTTTAACGTGCTTTAACAAATCTTTAACCATCTTTAACCAGTCCAGCCTAACACCCTGACGACCCGGAGTGCAATTGGGGTTTGGCGATGGTAAGCCGACCAGTTGGTCACCCCCGATCTTACTGATCTTTAAGAGTTTTACAGCGACTCTTGCGCAGAGTGGTGCAGCTCACCAGCGCGAGGCTAGCGGGCTGCTCGGGCTGATGTGCGTTCCGATGCGCATGTTGAGACATGCACCGACAAGAGCCGGGGTCGGAGTGTAGCCATTAGCCATCGCGGTTGCTTCGCCTTCCATCACGGCTACGGAGTGGGACCTGGCGGTTGTGTTAAAGATTGGTTAAACTTTTTCCCTTGGTTAAAGATGGTTAAAGATGGTTTAACATTCCGGGTCACGCTCTAGTGCTGACCTAAAAATTTGAATTGTCCGTCGCGGGTTGGGGCCAGCCAGCCGGCAAATCGCTGTGGCTGGCTGCACTCATCGCACCAATCGGCGGCCTCATCCGTACAGAAATGAGTAAGAAAGTTATCTCTTGAGCCACGGGGGTGCAGCCAATGGCGGGGGTGACCTAACCTAAAAAATTCTGATGTAACCCAAACCACTAACTATAAGAACTGCTGCGATGCTGCGAGAAGCTGAAAAACATCACTCAATTGGCTGAAAGGCGCCTACGCCGCAATCTTTTGATTACAGCATGGTGACGGTTTGGGTGCCTGCTGTGTTACAGTAATGATACAAACTGACGGTTTTGGCCGCAAACGGACGCGTTGAGGCCTTGCGGATGGCAACTCCTGCGGACTACAAGTTTGCGTATAAGATTCTGTCGTGGTCGACGCCCTTTTGAGCTCAACCGCTTCGTCACCAGCGATGCCAGCTCGCCCATGCCTGGCGGAAAGCCCAGCAGTACGATTACGTCCGACATCTTCACCGTGAGACCTGCGCTGGCGGGCGCGGCAGTACAGGGCGGGGGACGCATCCCGCGACACACAACTGTGAAAGGCGGAGGCTGCGTGGGACAGAGCGGCAAGCAGCGTGGAGGGGGGGACAGGGGGGGGAGGTGGAGGGAGCAGGGAGGGGGGAGGGGGAGGGGGAGGGGGAGGGGGGAGAGGGAGGGGGAGGGGGAGGGGGGGGAGGGGGAGGGGGAGGGGGAGGGGGAGGGGGAGGGGGAGGGGGAGGGGAGGGGGAGGGGGAGGGGGGAGGGGGAGGGGGAGGGGGAGGGGGAGGGGGAGGGGGGGAGGGGGAGGGGGAGGGGGAGGGGAGGGGGGAGGGGGAGGGGGAGGGGGAGGGGGAGGGGAGGAGGGGGAGGGGGAGGGGGAGGGGGAGGGGAGGGGGAGGGGGAGGGGGAAGGAGGGGGAGGGGGAGGGGAGGGGATGAGTGGGTGGAGGATGCATCAGGGATGGGTGGGGGGTGAGGGGACGCACTCTGCAGGCCTCCCTCTCTTAAGAACAGCGCCTTATCCAGCAGCTCAGCGACCTGCAGCAGTCAAGGGGTAGGTGTCAACACCTGTGGATCAGGGGCCAGGCTCATGGTAACGGTTTTGGTGGTGGTCATATTGACAAGCGTGGTGGTGGTGGTGGTGGTGGTAGTCATGCTATTGATGATGGTGGCAGTGACCCCTGGGAACAATTTAGGCCACCCTCACACACATGGTTAGGCTTGAAGCACCAGTACAGGGCAGAGGGAAACATAGATTAGCACGAGAACTGTCAAATGATAACCAAGAGTCAGGGTCAAGGTCGGGGTCAGGGCCAGGCCAGGGCCAGGGCCAGGGTCAGGGTCAGGGTCAGGGTCAGGGTCAGGGTCAGGGTCAGGGTCAGGGTCAGGGTCAGGGTCAGGGTCAGGGTCAGGGTCAGGGGTGAGGGGCCTGGGTGAGGGGCAGGGTCACCTTTGCATGCTGTGAGCCATCACTGTTTGGGCGGACCGCCGCATCAACGTCCCAGCCCTCGGAGTACAGTGGCTGGAACCTGATCTGCTTGCCACACAGGAGCAGCAGGAGCAGCAGGGGCAGCAGGGGCAGCAGGGGCAGCAGGAGCAGCAGGGGCAGCAGGGGCAGCAGGGGCAGCAGGAGCAGCAGGGGGCAGCAGGAGCAGCAGGGGCAGCAGGGGCAGCAGGGGCAGCAGGGGCAGCAGGGCATCTTATGCCTCGAACCTTGCAACAATAGGTATGATATGGGTTGACTAGAGCAGGATACAAGTGGTACTGCTCCTAGTGGGGCATGTACTGTAACCTCCTCCGCCGCCCCTCCCCTCCGCCCCTCCCCTCCGCCCCGCCCCCTTCCCCCTCCTCCCCCCCCCCTCCCCCTCTAGATCTAAAGAAAGACCGCTCCCTCGCCATCGGGAGTGCAGTGGAAAGGAAGTGTAGTGAAGGGAGGACAGAAGCCTCAGGGCGTGCGCTTGCTACCATCCCACTAGGGCAGGCGTCCCTCCCCTTAGCTCAGGCTGCACCCCGTGGCCACTATTCCTCCCCCTCCCCCTCCCCCTCCCCCTCCCCCTCCCCCTCCCCCTCCCCCTCCCCCTCCCCCTCCCCCTCCCCCTCCCCCTCCCCCTCCCCCTCCCCCTCCCCCAACCCTCTCAACCTCACCTCATGTCACAACCCGTGGCCAGTCCCCTCCCCCTGGCAGCTCCCCCGCCCCCACTTCCTCCCCCTGCCCCTCACCCCAGGCCCCTCACCCAGGCCCCTCACCCCTGACCCTGACCCTGACCCTGACCCTGACCCTGACCCTGACCCTGACCCTGACCCTGACCCTGACCCTGACCCTGACCCTGACCCTGTGATCTGTGACCCTGCCCCTCCCCCATGCCCCTCACCCCAGCCTCACGCCAGACGTCCCACTCTGGCAGGAACACCGCGCTGGTGGGCGTGTGGGTGGCATACAGGCAGGTGACCCTGCAGTTGGTGGCATGGGCTAGGACGGGCGTCCAGCTCAGCAGGGCGCGCACAGGGACCATGCCCTGGGTGCCCACCGCGATGCACAGCAGGGGCCGCCCCAGCTGCAAGAGACAAAGACCAGGAGGGGTAGGGTGAGGAGGGCGGAGGGCGGAAGGCGGAGGGCGGAGCACCGGTGCAAGCAGCAGAGGGGGCTAGAGGGGGTTGGGCGGGCCTTAAAACTCCGGATGTGGGTCTTTAAAACCGGCTAACCCTTTTGGTGAAAGATCAAGGAGCACACGAGAAAAGGGGTGGCCAGATTCAGGCAGGTTGGTGTGTAGGGGTGACTGGGGCTGAGGCAGGCTGGCTAGGTGGAGTGTGGCAGGCAGGCAGGCTCACCTCCAGCGCTTGCTGCAAGGCGTCAGGGGGGCCCAGCAGGGAGGTGAAGCCGCGGCCAGTGACCTGGCTGACCTGCAGGCCCCTCACGAGACGCAGGAGACTCACGAGACTCACAAGACTCACGAGACTCACGAGACTCGCGAGACTCACGAGAGGCAGAGAGGGACAGGGAGAGGGAAAGGGAGGAGAATGGGGAGTGAGGGGATGGGGTGGGCGAGGGGGGGGAAGAGGAGGAGGGGTGTGTCAGTGTTTGAAGGCTGATGGTCACACCTCAGGTCTGTGTGGCAAAGGTCTGTGTGTCATATGTGTGATCGGTGGAGTGAGAGTGTAGAGTTGGGGAAAGGTGAGGAGTGCAGGGTGGGGGATGGGGGAAGGGAGGGTGGAAGTGAGGAGTGAGGTGGGAGGGGGGGCAGGGGAGATGGGAGGGTTGAGGTGAAGTGGGGAGGGAGGGGGTTGCGGTGGGTGGTGCAGGACCACCCACCGCCTCATGCGGGCCACCCACCTCCAGCTCAGAGCCAGGGGCCAGCTCAGCCAGCACTGCATCCTCCTCTGAAGCTCCACGCTCAGCCACCACCTGCACCATCACACCTGCCCGTCACACTTGCCCATCACACGGCCCGTCACACCTGCTTCTCACTCTCACCCATCACACGTGCTACTATGTTGGAGGCAGCTCCCAAGGCCGGGAGGGAAGTGGAGAAGGGGTGCTTGGAGCCCATGATGGGGTGATGAGGGGCATGACAGGGCAAGAGAGGGGGGAGTTCCAAGGCTCAGAGGCCTGCCCCCCTGCCCCCTCTCCACCCGGCCACCACCTCGCCCTAACCCTTGTGCCCGCCCTGCTCTAGCCACCCTCCCCCTCTATCACTCTGCCCCTGAGCCCCTACCCGCAGCCCCACCTCAATCAGGGAGGCGGACAGCAGCGACGAGTCCCGCCTGGACTCATAGGGTGTGGACGCTATGCTGCACAGCAGCAGGTCGGCACTGGCACCCCCCCTGTGACCCTGTGACCTGTGACTTGTGACCCTGTGACCCTGTGACCTGTGACCCTGTGACCTGTGACCCTGTGACCCTGTGACCCTGTGATCTGTGACCCTGTGATCTGTGACCTGTGACCCTGTGACCCTGTGACCTGTGACCTGTGACCCTGTGACCCTGTGATCTGTGACCCTGTGACCTGTGACCCTGTGACCCTGTGACCTGTGACCCTGTGACCCTGTGACCTGTGACCCTGTGACCCGTGACCCTGTGACCTGTGACCCTGTGACCCTGGGATCTGGCAGGGCGGTACACGCTGCGGGCAACACGGCCCTGGCATGCTCAGAGCTCAGGCCAGCTGCCACGCCACTGCCATCCTACACACTGCACCAGGTGCTGCTGCTGCTGCACCATGCTGTTGCTACACCACACCTGGACACGCTGCACCAGGGTGAATCAGGCACCAGGACACTCCCTGTGCCTCATGCTGCTGCTGCACCTCACCTGGTCAAACAGCTGCCACCCTATCGCCACATACTGCACCATCAGGTGAATCAGCTGCTCACTGTGTCTCATGCTGCTGCACTGCAGCTAATTCAACAGCTGCGTCACACTGCCCCACACCCTTGCTGCTGAGTAGGGGTGCTGAACAGGGGCTGCCTTGGCCGACATTGCAAAGCAGCTGAGCTGGCAGCCCCATAAGTATCCATCCTGCCAGCTCGTGCCAGCTGCCTTGTGAGCCGCTGCGCAGGTGGCCCTCAAGGTGTGACCCCCTAGGTGTGACCCCCTAGGTGTGACCACAGGTCCAGGTGTGACATCACACCTGTGCATGCGGGTAGGGCCTGAGCAGCCTGGCAGCTTCAGCATCACGCCCTGACCTGCCATTGTGTAGCTGCATGGCATCGACACAAAGACAGCGTGCAGCAGCAGCAGCAGCAGCAGCAGCAGCAGCAGCAGCAGGCCAGCATCAGTGCAGGCAAGACACATGCTTATCATCCACATCCGTGCAGTCACGACACATAAGGGGCTGCCCCCGCCCCCGCCCCCGCCCCCGCCCCCGGCCCCGCCCCCGGCCCCGCCTTGCCTGTCCAGCCACCGCGCCGGGCCCTTTGAGCCAGAGGAATCCTTGCGGTACAGCGCTGTGCTGTCCTGCTCATCACGCACGCTGATGTGCACCAGACGGGCTGACCCGTCTAGGTTCAGTGCGCTGCAGGCAGCAGGCCCCAGGAGGGTCAGGGGAGGCAACAGCAGGGCAGGGGCGACAAGAAGCAGCAGCAGCAGCAGCAGCAGCAGCGCACTAGGGCGGCAGCCAGCATCAAGTGGGTGATAGCCAAGGAGGACCCACAGGCTGGTTTCATAAGCTGGCTGCCATGGGATCCATGCACAGGTTGTTGGGTGATCAGGCAAACAATGGCTGTGCGTGCGATGTAATGCACTAACAGGTCAGACAGCGGCATGCGAACGAGGTAGGACAAGCATGCGATGTTTGTTACTGTCGGTGATTGCGATGGCCACCTACTCGTTCCGCGTTACGGTCGCAGGCGTCCAAATTACATCGGACCCGCGCTTGATCTGCGTCTGCTCAACGCCGTGACTGTGCGCTCGCAGCCTGTGCGCTCGCGCCGAGCCAGAGATGGTGCCGCACGCCCTCATTGGCACAGTTCGCGGGACCCAGAGCCAGTACAGGAGAAAGCGTCTACTGTGTACTTGTGGTTACGCCTGTGCTTAGTATACAAGCTAGTCAGAGGTGGCCTTTGCCTGCAATGGGGCAAGCCGATGAAATAAGTCTACAGAACATGGGTCTACAGAACATGGGTCTACAGAACAAACTGACACAAACAGATGGATGGGCAGATGATGAGATAAGCTAGGACGCACCTAGTGGCACTTGCGAAATAGCGTCACGCCACCTGCGAAACGCAAAAGCTCCAGGATTGCAAAAAGATGCCCGCCCACCGCGAGGTTGTAGCCCGGTGCGCAGCGTTGCAAAGCAATCCCGGATCAGGGGCTTGATGTGTCAAACGAGCAAGGGCATCAGGTTCTACGACCGAGATGTGTCCGTCGCGCTGAACATCCGCCGCTGTACAGCCGGGCCGGGGCCGCGCCCAAGGGAGCTGATCAGCTGGCCAAGCCACCCCGCCATGCCAAACCCAGGCAGTGAAGGCCAGAAGTGAGTGCGCGTGCGCGATAATGGTATGCTGCGAGGTTGGTAGCCGCGGCACCAGCGGCATCGATGATATGTGTATCATCCCAGAATTCACTAAACAGACAACTCGCAACCAACAAAGGGGGTTGTCATAACAGAAGTTGCCTGCATACATATTTCCGGCATGCATGTTGGGCGCACTTCGAGTCTTCGATACAGCGGAAGTGGGTGTTGTAGCGGAAGCGTGGGAGATTGATTTTCAACAAAAATCAGCCTGTACGCCGTCGGTTATGCATTTGACATAGTCGCACAGCCTGTGGCCTACGCGGCCATTCAAGATGCAGCACTACCCTTCCAGCTAGGTAATCACTTGGGGCAGAGCATGTTGCTCAACAAATGCAAACCTGCGTGACCACCCATTGGCACCGCATGCGAATCAAACCCCGCCCCCATTACTGCTGCTTGCACTCCGCGGGCTGTTCTGCGGGCGCGCCTTCGCCTGCCTTGCCTGGCTTGCCGCCCTTGCCCTTCTTTCCTTTCGGGGGTGGAGAGGGCTCCTCATCGTCGTCGTCGTCATCATCTTCGTCATCCTCCCCGTCCATGCTGCACATCAGCACCAGCACTGCTTCACGACTGCTCAGCCCGATCGGCACCATGCCCCATTGCAGCACAGACATCAGCAGTTGTCAGATCATGGAAGCTGCCGCCACCCCACCATCAGACATGTAGGTATGTACCTGACTTAGACCACCACTTTACGGCCTTCACACTTACTCGTCCTCATCATCGTACCCGTCCATCCCAAAGCCATCATCGTCATCAATGGCTTCGCCAGTGAACCAGCCCACGGCGTTGGGGATGATTTTCTCACGTATGATGGCTCCCACCTGCCGGCAGGCCAGGTGCAGCAGCTTTGCACAACAGGCACTGGGGCAGGCCAGGTGCAGCAGTTTTGGCTGGAGCTTGGCTAGGTCAGCAGGTATTGTTCACTTACACCCCTGAGCCGTCAGCCTGGTTTGGCTGCCAGGTCTTTCCTTGACATCCCGGAGCAGTGACACGACAGCTAAGAGCAGGCCAGCAGGCTCAGCAGCAGGCTGACCAGGCTGGCATGCAAAGAGGAAGCTGAGGGGGGAAGGTCAAGCCAGGTACTCCCACCGCACGCTGTTGAATTGTCCACACTTCGCTGCTGGGTCACCCCACCCCACCCCACCCCACCCCACCCCACCCCACCCCACCCCACCCCACCCCACCCCACCCCACCCCACCCCACCCCACCCCACCCCACCCCACCCCACCCTCGGCCTCTTTCTCCCCCTCCCCCTCCCCTTCCCCCTCCGCTCACCTCATAATCAGCCTCAATTGTGGCCTGCAGCTCGTCCATCGCCTCCTCCTCCATCTCCTCATCCTCCTGCGGCACCTCCGGCGGGCTGAAGAAGTTGAAGAAGCTGTCCACCTGCAGCACAGGCAGGGCGCCAGGGCCACCTCAGGCTGTAGCCAAAGCAGGCCACCTGGTCCTCCATGCACTATTAGCAAGACGCCCAGCTCTATCCTCCAGGCTCGTGAACACCAGCTGTTGGCAGCAGCTGGGGTTGACGTGGACTGCATCTTAAAGCCTGTGGGGCTAGCATCAAGTTAGGCTGCCATGGACTGCACCTGGCAGCGAGTGGGGCTGGCAGCAGCTGGGATTGCCATGGATTGCACCTGGCAGCCTGTGGGGCTAGCATCAGGTTAGGCAGTCTTCTCCCACCTTCTCTGTCTTGATTTGCGGCTTGGCATCTGGCTTGGCGCCCTTCTTTGGCTTCTTCTTCATGATCTTGATGGTGACGTCCTTGCCTGCCAGCCAGCCAGGAGCATCAGGCACAGGGCCAGGCAGGCTGACCAGCAGCAAAAACACACAGCGTAAGAGTGGGTGGCAGTGAGGGAGCGGGGAGCTGGTGTAGGGGTAGGCATGTAGGGGTAGCCGCACAGGTGGGTGCTTCGCCGCCACAACCACCCAGCCGTCTGCCTGGAGCACCAGCTGCTAGGTGCACAGGTGTGCAGCGGCCATCCCTCCCACTGACCACAACCCTCTCCCTCACCTCCCTGGCTGGGTTAGGGTTAGGGTTAGGCTTAGCTAACCCTTAGGGCGTAAACCCTAACCCTAACCCTAACCCTAACCCCCTTCCTCAACTCCCTGGCTGGCTGCTAGAAAGACAGAAAGAAGGAAAGACGACGCCCTGGCCGTCGGGCGTGCATCAAGGGAGGAGAGTAGCCTCGGGGCATGCCCTTGCTACCCTCCCACCAGAGCTGGCTGCTAGGTGCAGGCAGGACACCTCTCCTTGGACACCTCCACCTGAGACATTCTCAGCCCCCTGAATCACCTGCCCGCCCCACTCTGCTGCCTGGCTGGCTGCTCACTGCCTGCTGGGTGCAGTTGGGTGCAGCTGGGTGCAGGCGGCCTCACCAGCCTTCCACTCAATCTTGGTGCCCTCGGCTTTCTCCAGCACACCATCATCTTCAGGCAGCATGTGGTATGCCTTCTCCAGCACCTGCACCACAACACGACAGCCACAAGCCGGCCTGCACCACCAGCCTGCACTGCATCGCTGGCGACACAGCACCTCAACACTTTTGCACAGCAGCGTAAGATCAGCCCACTGAAAACCACAGCTTGACTCCTTGGCACGACAGTGATGGAAGCTGTGCCCACACCTGCCCCTGCTTGAATATCACACACTTTTCCGGTTCCAGGGTTGGTGCCACCCCTCCTCTGCCGACCCCTGACATGGGTGCAGCTGCCCCTGGCTGGCTCAGTGATGGGCTGGCTGCAGTGATGGCAAGCTGGGATGCCCTGATCTGCTGCTTTCTGGTGTTGACAGCACATGCTGGCTTTCTCCTGACAATGTGAGACAGGCTGCCTGGTTCTGACTCCATGCAGTGCCCATGCACTGACTCCATGCAATGCTTCATGCAATGCCTCCTGCCCATAGGCTGCCCTAGACCCCTCCTCCGCAATACCCAACACACTGCTCACTGCCTGACACTGGCTGCTGGCCCCTCAGGTACTCCTCCCAGCACCCACTGCTGCCTGACTGCTGCCTGACCGCTGCCTGACTGCTGCCTGATCGCTGCCTGACACTGGCTGATGGCCTCTCAGGCTGTGAAGCTGCCCTGCAGACCCATAACAGGGCCTGGGGGCCATCCTTATCAGCTGCGCCCCAGCCTACTTAGTGGGCTGCTGCAAGGTGGGTGTGCCCTACAGGAGCCCTGGAGTGTGACCTGCATGGGCCACAGGGTGTGACCTGCACTTGGCTGCCTCTCTGCACAATGCGTTGTCTGGCTAGCTGACATACAGGCTGACCAGCTGGCTTGTCAGACAGGCCAAGTGGGGGAGCATTGAACCAAAGGAGTTGGGCATGGGGCCAGGTGGGAGTAAAGCGGCGGCAATTGCAGGGGCTGAGGCAGGATCATGCAACCACCGCCCTGGGCAGCAGCTGAGAATGTCGCAGTGGTGTCAGTTGCATCAGGAGGAGCGAGTGTGGCCAGGTGTGAGGGTGAGGCAGGAGGCAAGGTAGGAAGCAAGGAAGCCCAGGCAAAGTCCCTGACTCACTGTGTTAGTGAAGTAGGGGTTCTCATTGAACACAAACTTCAGCTTGAAGCCGTGCAGCACTTCGTCTTCAACCAAAGGCTCTGACTGCAACAGCAGCAGCAGCAGCAGGATACAGGCTAATGCTGGGGTCCCTCTAGGGGCTGAGGGGCCTGCCCAGCAGCACTTAGCTGCACAGGTAGCCTGTACCCCTCCCTCTACCTGCTCCTCCACTACCCCTTATCCGCACTCCTCACCCCTCATCCGCTACCTGGCTTGCTTCCCATCACTCCCCTGCCATGCCTTGCCGCTGCTGGCTGACAGGGTGCTGCCACAAGGCACCGCTGCTGCTGCGCATGCAGCTACACCGGAGGCCACCATGCTGGCTTCCCTCTCCATCTTCACTAGATCATCATTTGCCCTTAGATGCTGGAGACCCCTGTTCTTGGGGAAGGTTATCCTTGGTAGAGTGGTGGTGGGCACTGCTGCTCATGCTGCTGCTGCTACTCCTGCTGCTGCTGCTACCACTATTGGTGCAGCCTCCCCGGCTTGGCCTGTTCATTATTGCCCCTGCTCCTTCTCCCTTGCTCACTGTGATGTCCTTCAGGTACTTCAAGACATCAATGTCTTTATCCTTGATGAGCTCCGCAGTGACGTCACACTTGAGCAGGGCAGTCAGCCAGAACTCTGGGATGCCCTTGTCTGCGTAGGTGACAGCAGGCGAGCAGTGTAGGATAGCAGAGGAGGGAGACACAGCCACAAGCAGGCAGAGAGGGAGCACCCTGCGCTCTGACACCACATGGTTTGCCACATGACTTGCCTTCACCCTCTGCCTTGTCTCCATCCTTCAAAGCGACTGCCTTGGCACCAGACACTACTTCAGAGCGTTCAGCATACAAGGGGCCTGTACATTGTTACGGGGGAATAGCAGAAACGAATGAGTTTTCCCACAACCGGCCACATGCCCTGGCGGCTTTGGCTGCGCATCCTGGCCTCACCGTACAGGCGCTCATACTTTGCTTCCAGGAGTGCCAGCTCTTTGCGAAACTCGCCAGCAAGCTCTTCGTGCTTCTCCTGAAGCGCTTGGAGAGCCTCAACGCGGCGCTTCACATGAGTAGGAAGTGAATCTACGAACTCCTCGGGCGAGGAGTGCAGGCCCAACCTTGCCTGCAATCACATGAAATTGCTGCCGTCACGACCGCGACGCGCGCGACAAAGAGGCGCGCAACATATACACGATCCGATGCACATGCGAGCAAGGCTGGGTCATCTACACTCCAAGGTCAGCAACCTCGATTGCTTCGGTGGCCATCCCGGTGATATGGATCGCAGCGACCCTATGTCCACGGGGAATAGAGCCGACGGATAGCCTACAACAGCGTGAGGTCGCACGGACAAGGTTTGAACTGGCATGGGACGAAGATGCCAGTTTATGTGTTCCAAAGCTGTGACATCCGTGGCATCAGCGGCAGAGGCATACAGTGCATGGTAGCTAGTACAGATATGTGGCATTACATAAAGACGTTTAGCCAAAGCCCCTGTTCAAGTTGCAGATATGCACATACCATTGTGTATGCTGCTAAAGCATGGCAGGCTGCTAGCCTACCTGCAGCTGTCCAGCGGGGAAGGCCAGGCAGGTACTATACTGGCATTCCAAAAAATCGGTGTGTCATGCGCATGTCACGAACATTGACATGTCACAAGGACGTAACGCAAGCGCATCTGCGACAGTTCCGGTTTATGTCTGACGGGGAGCCCACGGCTTCCGCCTGGCTCTTTCCACATTTCAGACGCAAATTCTTGAGTAGCGCTTCCCTGTGCGAGCCCACCAGCACCAGGGCATCGGTGCAGGGTGGTCCCCCCGACATGGGGGACCACAACCTGCAGCGACCCAATCTGCGAACACTTGACTTGAAAGCTTTACCCAAGGATGACGGCCCTCCTTCTGAGACCCAACTTCGCCGACAGAAATACCAGTTCTTTGAAAAACAGTGCTCGGAGGTGGCTAGTGGGCTGTTCCTCAGTGGCGACTGGGTAGCCAGGAACAGGGAGCTTCTGCACAACCATGGCATCACGCACGTCGTAAACTGCGTTGGGTTCGTGTGCCAGGAGTATTTCAAGGGCGAACTGGACTACAAAACGTACTTCCTCCAAGGTTTGCTTACGCTGCATGCGCATACATCTCGCAGATGTAACCGCTCACAACCTCGTCTGTCTGTCATGTGTCCTAATTTGCACCTGCGGTCGTACCTGTAGACACTCCTGCGGAAGACATCTTATGTGTGTTGTACGATGTCTTTGAATACATAGACACAGCCCTCAGCTCTGGCGGCAGGGTGCTGGTGCACTGCAGCCAGGTACGGTGACCAGCATCGCCATGAGAGGAGGCCCAGGCCCGTGCCATGAACAGCTGCATCGCTTTGCCTTCATTTCATCAGCAGTGTGCAGTGTTGACATGCAGGGGGTGTCACGTAGCGCCTCCCTCGTGATTGCGTACCTCATGTGGCGGGAAAAGGCCTCATATGACGACATCTTTGCTCGAGTCAAGGCTATCCGTGGCGTGGCCAACCCAAACATTGGCTTCACATGCCAGCTGCTGCAGTGGCAGAAGCGCAGGAACGCGCCCCCTGCCCGCACCCGCATGTACCGCATCGCCTCGCATTCCCAGCATGCACCCCTGCTGCTTGTGAGTGGAGGGACAGGGGGTCCACAGTGGGTGTGTAAGTTAGGTATATGGATGTGGGCCACTCAACACATGGCAGGTATCTGCAGTGGCAGGTTCCATGCTTGCTGCCCATGCGTCCTCCAGCCATGCATTTTCATGAGACATGTGATCCGTTTGTGACCTGTGTGGGGTGCACAAGGCATGGGGTGAACCGGGGAGTAGCTGGGTGCCCACCCCACAGGTTCCCCGCACAGTCACCCCGCCCAAGAAGTACGCGACCCACACGTGGAGGGAGCTGGACCCCCGCGGCGCCTTCATCATCCAGGCAAGGGGGGCCCACTGCGGTCACTCATGGCAGGGGCCTCAAATGCTCAACCTCAACGTAGCACAAGGACAATTAGATAGCTTGCAGCGCTTTGCATGTTCTCAGCTGTCTGGCTGTTTGGCCACGCTCCCCTGCTGAGGGACGTTCTGCGGTGGCAGACTGCATGGGGCTGCGTGACTGCAATGACATTCAAACCACATCCCAGCACCTGGATGCGAGATGGACAGTTTGGACGCATGTAGGGCATACACTGGCCCAGTGGCTCAGTAGCCCAGCTGTTAACCCTTTGTTAAACTTGATACACATGCACTAGAATAGAGCATAGCCAGGCCCAGAGGCCCATCCTGGTCTCAGCAGCTCAACAGCCCAATTTTTGACCCTTTGTTTGACATGATAAATGAATATATACGCAATTTCCTGGCTCGGTGGCACACTCTGGTCTCAGCAGCTCAACAGCCCCAGCATCCACTACGTCCACTAGAGTGTCCCTGAGCCTGAGGGAGCCGCCCCTCTGCAACAATGCCTGACCCGTAAGGAGCAAATAGCCAGGTTGGGCTAAAGCAACGCTGTTTATCCCAATCAGACCACATATTGGTCTATGCCATGTAATGTTGTTGATGATGATGATGATGATGATGATGATGACTGTCCCTACTGTCCTCACCGGCCTTGCCGCAGACCCCCACTCGGCTATACGTATGGCAAGGTTCGCAATGCCCGGACAGCCATGGAGCAGCGGCCCGGGCCGCTGCCCGGCTGCTGCCCAAGTATGAGACGCCTGGCTGCAGTGAGATCTCCGTGTTCCACCAAGGTGAGGTCGGGTGCTGGAGACCTGGGGCACTGGCACTGCCTGTTGGTTGCCAGAGCAGCTGCCAACATCTTGTCCGGCCTGGCCTGGACTGGAGCAAAACCTTGGAGCAGGCCTCTGCCAGGTGGCCTCCTCCCGTAGCTGGCTGTCACCCCACAGCTGACTGCCACCACCATCCATGACACCATCCACCACACAGCTGGCTGCCAATGCACTCAAGTGATACCTCAGTGGCAGTGCCTGGATGCACATGGCTGGGGTCAGCTGCAGGGGGGCTCTGGGGTCAGCTGCAGGGGGGCTCTGGGGTCAGCTGCAGGGGGGCTCTGGGGTCAGCTGCAGGGGGGCTCTGGGGTCAGCTGCAGGGGGGCTCTGGGGTTAGGAACACCCCTCAGGGGCTACCCAGCCATGCAGTATGTGAGCACAGCTGTGACTGATCATCATACATTGCTGACATCTCCAGGCACTTCCAGCCCCCAGTCAGGCAACTCCTCAGCGCATCAGAGCAGCAACGTATTATCTAGTTAGTGCCTAGAAGGTCAGCCAGGTCAGTGAGGTCAGTGGGCAGTTGCTTAAGGGGCTGGCAGTCAGCTGTGGGGTGACAGCCAGCTACGGGAGGGGGCCACCTGGCTGGGGACTGCTCCAAGGTTTTGCTCCAGTCGGGTAGGGGAGGCGGGCACCAAGTGGATCCAGTGCTGTCTGCCACAAGTGGGCATGAGGGTCTGGGCAGCTGATGCCCCAGCCCCCGACCTGGCTGCAGGCAGGGAGTCTGAGGAGTTCATCGCCCTGATGGACCCCCCAGCACTGGACCCTGATGCAGAGCGCCAGAACGCGCGCAGGGCCTCCATCACTGGTGAGCGCAGGGCAGGGCCATATAAATAGTGCAGGGACACACTACGTGGGCACACTGCAGGGGTGGTGTGGGCACACTGCAGGGGTGGTGTGGGCACACTGCAGGGGTGGTGTGGGCACACTGCAGGGGTGGTGTGGGCACACTGCAGGGGTGGTGTGGGCACACTGCAGGGGTGGTGTGGGCACACTGCAGGGGTGGTGTGGGCACACTGCAGGGGTGGTGTGGGCACACTGCAGGGGTGGTGTGGGCACACTGCAGGGGTGGTGTGGGCACACTGCAGGGGTGGTGTGGGCACACTGCAGGGGTGGTGTGGGCACACTGCAGGGGTGGTGTGGGCACACTGCAGGGGTGGTGTGGGCACACTGCAGGGGTGGTGTGGGCACACTGCAGGGGTGGTGTGGGCACACTGCAGGGGTGGTGTGGGCACACAGGCTATGGGCTCTGTGACTGGCAGGGGAATAGGCAGACAGGGAAGCAGCTTGCACGGGGATGGTAGCCTACTACTACCTTCAGACCAGGGTGCTTGGGCAGCGTGGGTAGGGGCAGGCACACCCTAGGGGTAGGAATAGGCACACCCTGGGCTCTATGGGACTCTGTGACTGGCAGGGGGATAGTGTGGAGGCACAACACCTGGCTGATGCGGAGAGGGCTGCTGGCAATCGGGGGTCATGTGTTTGCCTGAGATTCGTGGCTGGGCCTTGGTGGGTCCGTGAATCATCTGACACAGCTGTCCTGCCTGTCCATCCGCTGTGAACCTGCACTTCCCCCGCGTCACTTTGCATTCTGTATAGCTTTGCATGGAGCAAGCAAGTATTGTACCCTCTCACATGGAACAAGTACCGTTTGTAGCCACTCATGGTCCAAACTGTGAAATCTAACACATCTTAGCTGAGAGCTGGCCTTGGCACATGCAAACATAGCCCGCCCAGCCGCACTTCTCACACAGCAGTACGCTTTACTTGAGACCACACCGCTCAGCCTACACATCAGTTGCTCCCTAAACACCAGCAGCAGGACATCACAGCCCCTCTGCTGACGTCCCCAAGCTGCTGCCCGCCTGCAGGGGAGTTGGTGGGGGCTCTGTCGTTCGGACCCCTCAGCAATGGCGCCTCAGCTGCTGCCCCCCCTAATGAGACAACAGGGCCACCCCTCTTGCCCCACAGCACCTCCCTGGGGCCGCATGGGGGCAGCCGACTAGGCTCCATGTCCAGAGCCACGCCAGACAGCGGTGTGGCTACCCAGCCCTGTGCCGACGAAGGGTCAGGGTTAGGGGATCCAAACCCTAACCCTACCCAGCCCTGTGCCGACGCAGCAGCAGCAGCAGCTACAGCTGGCTGTGATGTGCACATGGCAGTCAGCCAGCCCCTTACAGAGGGGGCTGAGAAAGCAACAGCGGCTGAGGTGCCAGGGTGCGGGGCAGCTGCTGCCCAGCTTCCACCAGGTGTCAAAGCCAGGCAGCGCAGCCAGGGCTGCAGCACAGACTGGAGCCATGAGGATGGTGGTGAGCAGCCGGCGGCCATGGACCAGGACCAGCCTGGCAGGCAGGAGCACCTGATGGCAGGGTGCCAGACACGACAGCAGCAGCCAATGGAGCTGGAAGGGGATGGCCTGCAGCCTGCACTGCCAGGTGGGTGGGTGGCACCAGATGGGGGGGCATGGGGTGTGGGGGCATGGGGTGTGGGTCACTGGACGTGGGTGGCGGTGATGATTCTTGCTGGTCGCTGGCTGAGTGGGCCAGGCACTTACTCACTGGCCGCTAGCAACTCCAAATAGCGATACCGATGCAAGGCACGGGATGCAGGGCATTGGGTGTGGGTCAGTTGGTAACACTGTCTGCTGGCAATCGGTGATGTAACGATACCGGCAGTGGGTAGAGCAGCCAGGCGGGGGGCGGTGGTGAGGCTGAGGTGCGTGGCTAGGTCTGTGATGCACAGCTGCTGCCACACTGCCACACTGCTCCTGAGCTAAAGCCTGACAGAGGTTAAGACGCTGCCTCCCTGCCACCAACTAGCTGGGCGCTGCACTGGCCCATGCAACCGGCCCATGCATGCCGCCCCCCTCCTCACCCCGCCCAGGCCCTCACCCCCGCTGGTATGCCCAAGAGGTGGACGAGTACAGCCCTGATTTCCAGCTGTGGGCTGGGGCCATGCGGGTGGCCTCCGCCAGCACCACCAGCGGACTGCTGCTGGGCGTGTTTGGCAGCGACTCATTCTTCGACGTCCTGCCCGTGCTGCCCCTGGCCTCCCGCTCCCTTCTCGCCGCCAGCCCCACCCCTGACCGCACCATCAGCGCCCTGTACCCAGACCTGCCCTCCACTGCACCCCCAGGCCCCTCCACCACCCTGCTGCGCACCTCTGGGTCGTCTGGTGCTGCTGCGCTGGCGGCTGATTGGGGGACGGGGCGGACAGATGGCAGGTTGTCCCTGGCAGGTGACACCCGGCATGAGGGTGGGGTGCATGGCGCTATGGCCAAGGAGGCGCATGGCTGCATGCCACATGCGCCCTGTCCACACTCCCTCAGCAGCCCTATGCAGCCTGCCCTTGAGACACTGCTGCTGGACCAGCCGGTCTTGCCACTCTCCGCGCAGCACCAAGGTGGGGAGGATGTCTGTCAAGCGGTTGCTTGTGTCATTATCTGTCTTGGCTGTGCTGTGCTGACGTTAAACCAGCCTGATCAGATAAACCACATCTGGACAGAGACATCTTGACATCTTCACACAGGCACCCTGCAGCCTGCTTGCCTTGCTGCTGCCACCCTGGCATGGCATCAGCCCATCTGTGATACGTCCAGCACATGCTGCTGGCATGGCTGCCACACACGAGATGACACAAAGACTGCAGCAGGCATGTGATGCTAGGAATGACTAATGTGGCTGGCTGGCTGCTGCCGAGTTTCATCTTCCTTGTCAGCAACTTCACCAAGAGACACGTGGCGGACAGCCCCTAGTGGCCATGACCAGCTCCTAACCGCCGTCAACCACCTGCTCTGCCCCTGCAACTTGTCGCCTTCCCAGGTCCCAGCTTTGGCAGCCCGCTGCGTTCCAGCCAGTGGCCTGCGGTGGGTACTGGTCCGGGCTCCCCTTTCCTCGCGCCCTTCCAAGGCCAACCCCTGCCAGACTCCCCTGCCACTCTGGAGGGCAGGTCTCGAAAGATGAGCAAGTGGGTGTGGCTGGACGACCTATGCCCACAGCATTAAACACACAGGGCTGCTCTGCTAGCAGCCGCCTGGTAGGCTATCTTTTAGGCTAGGCTGTGCTGTGGCACTGGTACTTTGTTGCTGCTGGTAGGGTCTTTCATGCTCCCAGTAGAGTCTCTATTGTAACGGTTGTGAGTAGCGCCGCAGGCTGAAAATAGTCTGGGGTGATGTTGCAGGGCGTCCCTTGCCAGTGCCCCTTCTGAGGTCAAGTCCATGAATGCCACATGGCCTGCCCAATGCGCTCCTCATGCCTTGTGTCCTGACCATGCACCTCAGTAGCCTATGGCATTGTGCCCATACCGTGTATCACACTCTTTCAGCAAGTCCTGACATGCTCATAACACCTGCCTTCTTCCCTGTTGCTTTCCTCTGTCGGGTTGGTCACAGCCCACAGCACCAGACCCAACTGCTGCCACGTCAACCCTGTGACCTTGATGTCTGTTTCACACTGTGCCAGCCAGCCTGCTTGACATGAGCGCCAACAGCAGGGCAGCTGTCATCGCCAGCTGTCAGATGGTGTACACTTGTGCTCTTGCTGTTAAGCAGTCACCACTTGCTGTTGATGTTGTTGGTTGTGGTAGTGGTTTTCAAGCCGATTTGCTGCCAAGCTGGCAACGTTGCTGCTGGGCATTGTAAGGAGTGAAGCACCTGAACATTTGCCACCCCTGCCGCCCTGCAGACGAGGCATGGTTCTGGACAAACCCATGAAAAGCCACAGCCGCCTGGCCGAGTCCCTCCCATCACAAGACCTCATGTAGGGTGGCAAGGAAAACAATGAGTGCCAGGAGGCGGCTGCACAAGCCCACCTGTGCAGGGGCGGTGCTGGCCTATGCTATACTATGGACCTTGAGTACTCTTGGGGTAAACCCTGTGTCTCACCCTCTGCCACCATGCTAGCTTGCACTGCTACATTGACTCAGCACTCATCCCTCCAGTTATAAGCAATTCAACATGACCACCAAGAAGCAGTTGCCACATGCAGTCCATGGTCGGGTCAACATGTTTGTCAGGTGTGCAGTGGTGTTTTACTTTTGTGGCTGGAGCAGTTGTATGAGGCTTCGTTTGAAGAACGGGTCTTTTGCCTGGCGAGATGATGTTGTCATGACACTTGGCAGCATCCTGCAGTTGGGCTTGCGTTGTGGTAACAATGTAATTATGATGGGACATTCACACCGCAGGTATGCTGGACGCGAGGCTACTTGGCCGCCCTGTCCCTCTACGGGTTCTGAGTCCATAAAAACACATAACACGGCTAGGTGCACACCACAACCTGCCAAACCACAGAAAGCATGTCAACCACACCAGAAACATGAGAACAAGTGCGGTCTATGAAGATGAACCACTCAAACCTATGTTGCTTATGTTACCAATGCTTGCAGACCTTGGCACTGTCCTTTGTGTTTTTGGCCCTGCGCGGCCTTGACAAGTCGTGCAGTCTAATTTTGCAAGTATGCGAGCAACCATTGATTTCACAAGACAGTGAAAAGAGGGATTCAAACACCAAGCATATAGTAGCGTGCATGGACTGTGCATCATAGGATGGCGCAATGGCAGCACTTTGGCGTTTTCAAAGTTGTGAAAACTATGCTTGCATGTGACATGTCCAGTTGTTGCGAATGCGCTTCGAGGCAAGTGCGAGCAGAGCTAAAGCTGTGAGGCATACCCAAGCGAGTCCCACAATCCCGAGAAACAAATTGTCCAGGAGGAGCTCTATCTGTTGAACTTCTGACCTCTAGCGCTTGGGGGTTACAACCAGCGTCGCCAGTTGTCGCCGTGCCACGGGCTTTTGGAACTGAACCCAGTGATCAGGTTATGCCTCTGCATGCTAATGGCTTTGTCTCAGATGTTAGAAATGCTCTTACATGCACCTAGGCAAAATGTCTTTGCAGACATTGTGGCTCCACCTCCCCAGCCAACCTCCCTAGCTGACCGCATGGGCAGCTGACATGATTGCTTGGAAGGCCTCAGTCTCTTGCTGCAGCAGACCAGCACCAGATGCCCTGCCCGGGCCCCACCACACAGCCTTGCCATGGCCAGTAACGACAGCCAAGGTGTGCGCAAAATCCTGTCAGGAGCGCCTCTCAGCCCCCGAGGGCCCCGCCGTAGAGGTGCAGACACCTCTCCTAACCAGCCTCCTGCTCCCATGATTCCGCCTGGTGAGGTTCTGGCTGTAGCCCACCGTTTGCGGAGGGGTAGAGCGGCAGGGAGCATTGGTGGGGCCGAGGACATGCATGAGTACAAGGAGGGTGTATAGTACATGGGCAGCAGGGCATCAACACCCCTAGCTCCTTCCTTCGTCATCCTGGATGGGTCAGCTCTCAGTTTAACCCCACCCAACCCACCCTACCACTGGAAGCAGCTCAAGCAGGCTGAGGGTCACTGCTACCCAGTTTGGTGCAAGCTGCATGCCTGCTGACAGTGTTGCATCAGTCGGGTTTATAGCCATCACCACATGGAGTTACTGGCAGGCATTCGTCAGACTCCCAGCCCATACCTCCCATGCTTGGTTGTAAACAGAACACCACGCCAAGACCTTAGCTACTAGCCACTTGCAGGCATTAGACTTGCTCTCCCCCGCCGGTCGTCAAGCCTACCGCCCTCCTCTCCTCCTCCTTCCCCTCCTCCTTCTCCTCCCACCCCTCCCACTCCTCCTTGTTGCTACCCTCTTGTGTCATACCTGCTCCTTCCTTTCGTGCTTAAGCTCATGCACCTCCTCCTTCCTCCACAGCTGTGCCCCCTCTTGCCCCGACCCTGCCCGCTGCCCTGCCTGCCCCAGACTACCACTCTCCAGGGGGGAACGCCAGGCCTGCATGGGGCTCCCCTGCCCCTGGTGCCGGGCCCCTTGGTGGGCCCCGGCTGCCCCCCTTGGACAGCTTCAATGGGGGAGGTCCCCTGGCCGATGCCAGCCACCCCTACCTCACCCCTCAGCCGCTGTCAGCGGGGCGCATGCAGCTGGAGCCCATCAACATCGCGCTGGCAGGGGCAGCTGGCCGGAGCTCAGCCATAGAGGAGCGCTTGCTGTACTTGGAGCAGCGGCTGATCAACACGGAAAGAGCTGCCAACGAGGTGGGTCAGGGCACAGGAGGTCACCCCTGGCAGGCCCTGGACCCCGTGAGGGTGGCGAGTGACAGGTGGCACAGGGCGGGTGGCATGCCTATACTGAGCGAGCACGCACAGCATCAATATCATGTGTTGTGTCTATGAGCACGTAATCGTCATATAAGGCACTCGACGACCGGTTTTGCAGCTGCTGCTGCTGCTGCTGGTGAAACATCGTTAGCAGAATTACCACTCCCACTGCTGCTCCTGCTGCTGCCGCTGCTAGTGCCTCATCGTTACCAGAACCACCACCTCCACTGTTGCTGCTGCTGCTGCCATGTCTCAGGTGTCGCGTGCCTACGACCTGCAGTCGCAGCGCTTCAGCAGCCTCAGTAACGACCTAGCTCGCACTGGCGCCGACATGGCTGACCTGAAGCTGCGCTATGAAGCGGCGCTGTCAGGCTCGCAGTCGGCCCAGCAGGCGGCCCAACAACTCAACCAGCAGCTCATGGGGCTGATGCAGGAGGTCAGGTGAGCAGGTGGAAGGAGGAAGGAGCAGGTGAGAGGAGGAGGGTGGGTAGGTTGGCAGGCAGGCGCGAGGGTGGGAAGGTGGGAGGAGGGTGATGTGCTGATAGGTGATGTGGGCGGGTGGGTGAGTGCATTGGCAGGCAAGTGGGAGGGTGAGCAGCTGGCAGTAAGGTGGCAAGTGGGCGGGTGGGTGGGCGGGTGGGTGGGCGGGTGGGCGGGTGAGTGAAATGGCAAGCAGGCAGGAGGGTAGGGAGGGTGGGGAGGTTGGGGAGGGTAGGGGAGGGTAGGGGCAGGGTAGGGGGAGGGTAGGGGGAGGGTAGGGAGGGTGGGGAGGGTGGGGAGGGTAGGGGAGGGTAGGGGGAGGGTAGGGGGAGGGTAGGGAGGGTGGGGAGGGTGGGGAGGGTGACCAGTAGGCAGCAGGGTGGGCTGTATACAGTCGGGTGTGGGAGGGGCTTTCCACAGCTGTCAGATGAAGGTTCCAGCCGATGTGACAGGTGTCATCACCATTATCATTAGATAGCAATTGCCTGTCGGCGTCATGTCAGCTGCAACATACACAGATACACACATACAGATACACATGTACTATATACCGTAGTGATACGCCTTGTTGCTGATTTCACCAAATTAATTCGTCACCAAATTGTATCACCAATTGTTTGAGTATGAGATTTCGTTTTTTCCTATTAAATCAACGTATCACCATCTAGGCGTATCACTACAGTACATACACATACACCCATATACATATACTCATAGACTCGATATGTGCTGTGAGGGGTGTGAGAGGTTAGGGTTTAGGGGTTGGAAGTTATCCCGCCGCAGCAGTACAAAGGCCGGTGGGTGAGTAGGTAGCAAGCAACTACCATCCAGATTACCGTCAACGGAGTTGTAGAACGCGCCGCCTGCGCGCTCCCTGTTTAGGAGCCATGACAACAAAATGGCGCAAACCACCGCACAGCTCGCAGACGCGCGAAGCCAGCTGGCGATGGTGAACGAGGAGCTGGGACGCTCGGCGATGGAGCGATCTCAGCAGCAGACCGCCATTGGGCGCATGGCGCGACAGCTGCAGGTAGTTGCGACTCAACTTCTTTTGCGATGTTCCAGTTTCGTGACGTATGCCAGTCAGTGTCAGATTGCTTGGCTACAGCCCGTACCCTGGGTAAGCCAGGTCTCCTAAATAGGCTTGAGCCAACCAAATTACTGCGCATCACCGCCAGCATGAGGCAGGGAGCGTTGACAAGAGCAGCACATGCACATGCACAAGGAAGTAGCAGAGGACAGGCAGCAGCAGCGCATGAGCCCCTGACCTGACCAGACCTGAATGGGCATGAATGGCCAGGTCAGGGCAGGGCAGGGCATGAGCGCCTGAGGTCCCTTGCCTTAAATGCAGGACGGGGCAGCCCAGATGCTGAATGAGCAGCGGCGCGCCGCAGAGGCCGCAGAGGCTGGCTGGCGGGAGGACGCAAGGCAGCGTCAGGCCGCCCACATGGCGGAGCTCCAGGTGAGCTGGCTGGCAGCAGGTAGTGCTCCCTGCCTGCTCTGTAAGGACAAAGAGCTGAAGGCTAGGAGGGGCCTAGTCAGAAGCTGAAGAGGCTGCCAGGGGCTGCCAGGGGCTGCCCAGAAGCTGTCGGATGATTGTCAGGGGCTGCCCAGAAGCTGTCGGATGATTGTCAGGGGCTGGGTGGGTCAGGGGCTGGGTGAAAGCTGGCGTAGGGCTGGTCAGGGACAGCTGTGTAGGAGCTAACGTTGAGGATTATATATGCCAGCAACGAATGATGCGGCGGCGCCCTTTGAGCGCCGCAGGCGCTGAACCGCGAAGTCGAGTCGTACCGGGCGGAGGCCGCGGCCGCCGGCGCTGCGCTGCACAGCGCGGTGGAGCGCATCAACGCCCGGTTACACTCGGAGGAGGCGCAGATGGACCGACTTCGCGCGGACACGTCCAGCCAGGTGCTGTACCGCAAGCGCAGCTGCCGTTGGTTGGCGGTTGCGTTGTTCGGACTTCGTTTCACACTCACTTTTTCAGTTCGACGCGATGTGGCTCACGGGAACAAGACGTCGTTGGTTCCGCCGATGCATGTGCATCCAGACATTGGGTTCGTCTGCCATGCTCCCCCTTTGTTGTTGGCTCGCAGGCCAACAACGAAGCAGCAGTGTTGGGGTCGCTGCGAGGTCAAGTGGCTGACCTGCAGCAAGTGCTGGCAGGGCTGACCCACCAGGTGGCGGCTGAGCAGGCCATGCGCCGGAGTGAGGCGCAGGTGATGAGCCAGGGCATGGGCAGCATGGTTATAGTGGAGGTAGTCAGGGGAGGGCAGGGCTGGCCTCCCCTGCTGCAGCTGCTGTTGCCCCTGCTGCCCATTAAGTCAGGAGAGGGGCAGGGCTGGCCTCCCCTGCTGCTGCTGCTGCTGCCCCTGCTGCGTGTCTACTATGTGTCCGGTCGTCACATATGATCCTGGCCAGTCTTGCTACCCGTGTTGCTGACAGGCCCTGGAGCACACCATGAAGAGCATGGAGAGCCAGCTGTTGGCCGCCCAGGACGCGGTGGTGAAGCGAACCTTGGCTGCAGTGGAGGCCAAGGTGCAGCATGTGTCGCGCGCTATGCAGGTCAGTGAGCCCCAGCTGGTTAGTGGTGAGTCCCACATGGCTAGGTGAGGCGTTAGGAGGCTGTTGGTTTTGTTGTTATTAGGCCTGATGAAATCTTTTGTTAGTCGGCGATTAGTCTCATTAGAACGTCTTGTCAATCGTGGCTGGACATGAGTGTGGCTTGCCACAGGTTGCAGGTCAGTCAGCCACAGCCGACACTTGCCCAGCAGATGGATCCCTCAGCACCCCTTTCTGCTAAGGTGGAGTATGAGAGGTGTTTGTGTGCCATACCACCATCATGATCTTCATCGGCAGCAGCAGCACCTGCCATCCTCCTGGGTGACACGCAATGAACAAACCACCCCATGTTCAGTCTTGCTTCTACTAACAGGGTCGTCACCTTTGTCCTCACTAGGGCCTTAGTGTGGACATCTACAACACGGTGTTTTTGTCTGTGTGGAGTTCCCATGCACATGGCATGCACATGGCATACACATGGGCATGGTCGCCTACCACCTACACTATTACAGCAGCGATGTGAGCTCACAGCATAGCACAGTTGGAGCGGACCACACCATGACGAACCTTGTTTTTGCGGGCTTTTTGTTGGGTGCGGCTTTTGCTTGGCGGTACTTTTCCACTTCTTCGTAGGCATTGCGCCACTAGGCTCATACCAGCTACCAGCTCATACCTGCTCATACCAGTGTGTCACTCCACCACATCACTCTCGCACCTCCAGGAGGCAGGCATTGGGAGTGAGTGATGCAGCGGACTGGCTCAGCAGGAGCTAGCACGCGGGCGGGCTGATGGCTAACGCGTGCCACCTGCCCGGTGGCTTGCTATAGTTTAGGTATAAGCTCAAGAAGGTGCTTGTGCTGCTTGAATACTCCAATAATTTGCATCCAGGCGTTTCATCAGGGTTTGACAAGGGCTCATCAGGCTTGTGAGCCAGGGATATAGGTAGAGAGATGTACTTCTTCTAGCAGAGAGGAAGCGATTCCCTACGTTTCGATCTGGGTCAGCACCGGGCATGATGCTGCTGCCTTTTTGCTCCGCAGGACGTGGATGTCGCCGCTGCTCAACGGGACGACGAGCTGAAGTTCGCTGGGGAGCAGCAGCTGACTGCCTTTGTGCGCGCTAATGCAAGGAAAGAGAAAGGTAGGCCAGAGACCAGGCCAGAGACCCTGAGGCCCTGAGTAGGTGGCCACTGTGGTCAGGGTGATCTCGGTAACAAGCCAGAGGGGACGCCAGGTTAAGCAGAGGGCAGCTGCCTGCCCTCTGAGTGCCAGCTCCACATCCATCACCATGTACCCACCACAACGTTGTCCCTTTCTACCCATACCCCAGAACGTGAGATGGGCCACACTGGCTACTTGAGCCCAGTGCAGCAACACGATCTATGAGCTCCAGGTGCCTGGCAGCCGGGACAATGCAATGTGAGTTGCCTGGACAAGACGCCGGCCGTGTTTGCTGCGCTGTGCAGTTGGATTGGAGAGGCTCATGGTCATTGAAGGGGCGGTGAGGGAGGTGGCGACGGCCAGCACCTCCGCTTTGAGCCAGCTGCAGGAGAGACTCGATTCTGGGGTTGCGAAGGTAGGGCAATCATTGTTGTGCTCCTGACTGCATCTTCCTGGTCGCACATGACATACGAGGCAGCCAAAGACGCGAACGGCCACACATGTAGCAAAAGGCCAGTTGCGGCGTGCAGGTGGCGACGATGGTAGAGTCTGCTCGCCGGCAAACCGAAGACCGTGAGGCGGGGTTGCGGGAGCAGATAAATGCAGCTCTGCAAACCATCCGAGCCTACGCCCGCGACATGGAGGTGAGGGCACACTGTTGGTGAGTGCACAACACGACGCACTGTGATAATTCCCGGTTGCGGCCATCTACCAAATTGCGCACCGCACTATCCCTCAGGATTCCCCGTCCCAAGTCGGAACCGGGATTTTATGCAAGACTACCGGGAACCGGGGTTCTATGCAAGGCCTAGTTGTAGCTCGTGGCATTTGCCTGCATCTTGCAAATCTGGTGACAATTAGTGGAGCACAACAAAGAGCCCAACCCCATAGTGTCCCACTGGGTCACGGGTTCAATCCCCAGCATCAGCCAGCAGTCCTTGGTAACCCATCAGCCAGCAATGTTATTTCTTAGGGGGGCAGGAAATTTGAAGGTTAGTCTGGTGGACGTGTTGAAGATGCCCAGTCCAATCTAAGTGCAACCAAGTCCAAAGTTGGGATAGGATGAGAAAGGACACCTTGTTAATGGCCCTCTGCTCAGGAGTCGTTGGAGCAGGAGCGGATGAAGTTGGAAGCCGTGGTGAAGATGGAGATCAAGGCTCGACTCACCACAAACGAGGCGCTCCGAGCCGACCTCGATGCTG
The DNA here is from genome assembly GCA_030144725.1 of Haematococcus lacustris. Lineage (NCBI taxonomy): Eukaryota > Viridiplantae > Chlorophyta > Chlorophyceae > Chlamydomonadales > Haematococcaceae > Haematococcus > Haematococcus lacustris. Next base: position 1,237,886 of record JASKMD010000016.1, read on the forward strand.
TGGCCGCCCGCGTGACCAGCAGCGAGGCAGCGCACGCACAGCTGGCGGGCCGCACGGCCAACGCATCGTTCTCGGCGGACGTCAAAGCAAAGGCAGGGCCCGTGTTTACAGCAAAGTGACGGTGCTACTGCACCCCCAAGGCTCGTCTCAGCTAGCCTTGTCCACGTTTCAATATCCTCCACAGCCACACTTTCCAAGTCACACTATACCTACGCTATGCAACCACCACAGGGCATGCCCCACCCCACCCCATCACCATCCACGATCCACCACGCTGATGCCACGGTCCACCATCCACCACCATGCTGTTGGTGCTGACAACACACCAAAGCTTGCTTAGTCAGCACAGGCGCTTGTTCACTGCCCCAGGCGCTGCTCACTGCCCCTGCCCCTCCCAGGTGGACAGCCTGCAGTCAGAGTTGGGCCGGCTGAGGGACAGAGTGGAGGAGGAGGCGCGGTCTAGAGAGTCCCTGGCTGCTGAGGTGCAGGTGAGGTGGCACGGCCTGCACTGCCTTACCCTGGCAGACGCAAGTAGAGAAAAGGTAGCCTACTGCGAGGGGCAACCAGGTCAGGGGAGCCCAGGCGGCTCAAGGGGCTGCCGGGCCCGCGCCGTCTGGGTGAGGGGCGGCCGGGGGACCGCCTGCCATCTGGGCTGCCTCGTGCGCTGCCCGCAGGTGAGCATTCCAGGGGTCCTGTGTCCTTAGGCGGGGGCTGCTGGGGCGTGAGCTGTCAGCTATCAGGCTAGTTACAGGGGAAAAGGGGGCTTCTTGATGTCTCCCCTGCTTGATGTTTGGGCCATGAACCCTGAACCCCCTCATCTCCGCTGCTGCTCTTCGACAAGTGGCTCCGCGCCCCTGTCGCCACCTTCTGCCGCTGCCGCCTGCAGGCCCACACCAGCAGCCTGACCTCCACCGCCCTCAAGCTCCACAGCCTGCAGGCGCGAGTGCAGACGTCAGAGAGCAGCCTGGCAGCGCATGTGGACAGCATGGCAGGCCAGCTCACTGACATGCAGGCCTCCCTTACTGCGGCTGGGCAAGCCGCCAAGAAGGTGGGTGCTCCGTGGGTCAACGAACACATTACAATACTTAGGGGGGAGATGGGGGGTTCGACTCCTGGGTTGTACTCGGTGCTTGGGTGGATGAAGGAGCTGGCAGAGCAGCTGTAAAGAGCTTACGGCTGAGAAAGAGTGGTGGGTTCTAGTCCCGCGTCGGCGTCAGGGTAGGTGTTCGAAGCTCTGATGAATAGAAATTGACATGTGGACGGTGATGGCTGTGTGGAAAGGAGAAGGGCCTGGTTCAAAACCTATCACCCCAAATGATTAACTCTAGAGCTACAAGTTGGAGTGAGCATGGAGCATGGCGCACTTTGCAGCCACTGCTGCATGGAGCACCTTGCATTGGTGGTGTTTTGGCTGGCTGCAGGACCTGGCGGCTGCCAAGGCGGAGGTGTTGGACATCCTGCAGGACAGTGAAGACGCAGCCGCAGCATCCCTGGAGGATGCCGTCCACCAGCTTGACAAGAAACTGACCACTGACCTGTCAGAGGTGATCTCAACCCCTTTGCCCCTCCATGCCAACTACTCAGCAGCGGCAGCAGGACAGCAGCAGCAGCAACAGCGGCCTCTCATCTGTGACAAATGCACAGTGCTGTTCGTTGTTACAGGTGGCAGTCACTGCTGTTAGCTCTGTCAGCTTGATGATTTGTCACATCCATCATTACCTTGTTGTTGCCGTGGCCTAGTCACATCTCTCAAGATGCCTATCTAGGAAAGCTGTACGTACCATGATACCATGAAACCTGCTGTGCTTGTCTTGGGTCGACATCTTGAGGTGTGCTTTGTTTGCATAGGTGTGCAGGAGTGTTTGCCTAAGTAGCCAGGTGTGGTCGATGAGTGATCAAAGTATGACAGGTGGGTAATAACAGTGTGACTCAAATGAGGCCAGGGCATGACCGGTACCCATCTGGCCTATTGTGCCTGCTGCAGTTGTCCACCTGCACGGCTAGTGAGCTGGCAGAGTTGGCCAAGAAGGTGGATACTAACCAGACGGTGTTGGAGAATGTGATGGCAGAGATGGAGGAGGAGCTGGAGCAGGGAATTGAGGTGCTGGGTGACAAGGTCATCGAGTTGCAGGTGGGGACTGGCAGGGGCCAGCAGGCAGGTGGCTCTGAACGGGAGGGCCTTGAGAAGATGCTGCCAGGCAGCAGGCAGCAGCAAGGGTGAGAGACCAGGCATGCCCTGTACAGTCCAGAGCCTCCAGGTGGCAGCGCTGCCTGGGCCCTGACACTGGATAGGGCACAGTGGGAGGGAGCGTGAGACCATCAAGTGGCCAGGCCAGGCATGCCCTCCTCCTGCAGGCCATGATTGAGGAGGAGGTGCACCAGATGGACGTCTTGGTACATGACAAGCTGCAGCAGGTGCGGTTTGGCAGGGAGGGGAAAGAGGGCGGTGGGGCTGGGCATGGGGATGGGCACTGAGGCAGGTACAGAGGGCAGGGAGGACTTAGTCAGGGTATGGTATGGTAGGGGTATGGTAGGGGTACTTGGGCATTGGGGCAGGGGAGGACAGTTTAGGCAGGGTGTTGACAGAGGTGATTGAGGGGGAGGGTGATGGAGCAGGGCGCTGGAGCTGGGGCGGTAGGCTGGGGCTGGGCAGTAGGTGTGTAGTGTGCACACAGTGCTGCTGCTGTGCTTTCTATCACCATGCCGTCACACAGGACCTTGTTTAGCCTAGCCTGGTAAACCACTGTTTGGCTGGGCTTATTTGCGCAGGAGGCAGCCAGTACCACTGCCAGGCTGGCTGAGGTGGAGGAGAAAGCCACTTTAGCGCTGGGGGCTGCTGTAGCACAAATGACTGACCAGCTGGCAACGTCGACTGCCAAGACAGAGAGCGGGCTGGGAGACCTGAGTGCCAGCCTTCAAATGCACAAAGAAGAAGCTAGTCAGAAGCTCCAGGCTATTAGCACCAGCTTGGAGCAGCAGTTGCTGGGTGTACGGCAGGAAGTCAACAGTCAGCTGGCGGACGCGGCACAGCAGCAGCAGGCCGGGCTGGCAGAAGCTGCCTCGCACACGGCCAGTCGGCTTGCGGAGGTGTCGGAGCAGCACGCAGCGGGGCTAGCGTCCCTTGAGGGAAAGCTTGTCGCGGGAACAGACGCGAAGCTGACTACGCTTTCTGACAACATCGCTTCAGAGCAGGCCCTCATTCAAACCGACCTGGCTGAGCTACACGCCGCACGCGCAACCCTCAGTGCGGCAATGGAGACTGCGCAACAAGAGGCGTCAAACGCGCTGTCCTCCGCGGTGGTTGAGTTGGAGCAGCAGCTTGCGGCACAGGCGGTGCAGTCAGATCAGCGCCTGGCCGCAGCGGTTGAGCGGCAGCGCAGTGCCGCGGAGGCGCAGGAAGCGGAGGTGGAGGAGCTGCGCAAGACGCTGGAGCTTGCGCTGGAGGAACTCAAGGCAAGCACCTCTGAGTGGGAACTAGACACTTGGGCGGAAATCGAGGCCCAGTTTGCCGCGATGAAAGCCGAGGTGGTTGCGCGAGCAGAACAGGCGGAAACGCGGGTGACGGAGCACGAGGCACGGGTCGATGCGCATCTTGCGCAGCGCGACGCACAGCACTCTGCGGAGTGGCAGGAACTCAGCACTAAAAGCCAGGCTGCGCTTGCCGCGCTTGCCACCTCCTTGGCCCAGCAAGCCTCGCTCGAGGACCAGCACTACGCTGACATGCAGGCGGCTGTGGAAGCTCAAGGCGCGAACCATCGCGCCGCTTTGGATGCCCTGGCCGAGAAGCTGCACTCGGACTTGGCCAGCCACAGCGCGGAGCAGCAGGAAGCACTGGCTCGCGAAACGGAGATGTTAAGAGCAGCGGTGAAAGCCGAGGTGCAGCAGCTGACCCGACGGGTCGGGGACGGAATGCAAGCAGTTGCAGAAGAGCAGGCGTTCCTGCGACAGAGGCTGCACCAAGTCGACGAGCAACTGACTGACAGCAAGCTGGTGCTGCAGCAGCAGATCGATCGAGTGGATCACCAGCAGGCAGAGGCCAACGCCAGCCTTACAGCGCTGCAGCAGCATGTGGAGGAGCAGCAGGCAGAGGGCAAAGCCAGCCTTGCAGCCTTGCAGCAGCATGTGGAGGAGCAGCAGGCAGAGGCCAATGCCAGCCTGACAGCCTTGCAGCAGCAAGTGAAGGAGCAGCAGGCAGAGGGCAAAACCAGCCTTGCAGCCTTGCAGCAGCATGTGGAGGAGCAGCAGGCAGAGAGCAAAGCCAGCCTGACAGCCTTGCAGCAGCATGTGGAGGAGCAGCAGGCAGAGGGCAAAGCCAGCCTGGCCGCCTTGCAGCAGCATGTGGAACAGGTGCAGGTGCAGCAAAGTGAAGACAAAGCTAGCCAAGCAGCTCTGCAGCAAGAGGTGAAGAAGCTTGATGAAGCGCACCAGGCAATCACAACAGCAGCTGCTGCAAATGGTGCCACAGCAGAGCAGCGAGCACAAGACATGCAACAGGTGGTGGACGCACATACTGCCAGCACCAGCGAACAGCTGTCGGCCATGAAAGCAAGCACTGAACAGCTAGTCACCTCAACTCAGGCAGCACACCAAGAGCTGTTGCAGGTGTGTGTGTATGTGGGTGTGACCACGGCGTTTGTAGGTTTGACCGTGGTGTGTGTGGGTGTGACCATGACGTGTGTGGGTGTGTATGGAAGTAGGTTCCCGTGGCAGTTATTTGCAGTGGCACTGCCACAGCCCTAACCCATGCATTTGCTGCTGCACATGCAGCAACATCCCACATGAAGCCTCAAATGCCTTGTATCAAGCCAAACATGCAGCCCTGAGGAAGGCATGCTGTTGCCATCAGGCCTGCCTTGTAGCTTGTTGCGTGCCAGCCATCATAAGCAGCTGATGCGTTGGCTCTCAGTACACAGTGACCTCCTCTCAGTCTGCCACTCAAGGCCCACAGCCCCTGGGCCCCCTCACCCAGCCTTGGACATCAGCAGCAGCAGCCCCTGAGGCATGAGGAGCAGCAGCAGCAGCAGCCCCTGAGGCATGAGGAGCAGCAGCAGCAGCAGCCCCTGAGCCACTCCAGGCCCCTAAGCCAGATCTTGCGTTGGTAGAAACTTGCTTGCCATCCCAGCATCCCTTGTGTGCTATCCTATCGTCCCTTGCAGCTACACATGTGTAGCCAAGCCCAGCCTGCACTGCCGCCCTGCTTCCAGCAGAGCCTAGAAGCCGTCCAGCAGCAGCGTGTTAGGGCACTGTCATGAAGGCTGAAGCTGCTGGTTTCTCATCAGGCTCTTTCTCTGCTGGCACCCGCATGGCCTCCTCTGACCTCCTCTGGCCTGCTCTGGCCTGCTCTGGTCTCTGCAAGGCCCCATCTGGCCTCCTCTGGCCCCTGCATGGTCCCATCTTGACACCTCTAGGCAACCAGGTTGAGGGCGACCACCACTTGCCAGTCCAACACACTGGGGTCACACACGCCGAATCTCACACTTTGCACCACCGTCAGCACCTTGGCCCTCACTTGGGCCTTCATTGCCGGGGACCACTAACCACGCTTGTAGCAATAACCGGGACTCTGCACTGACCCCTTCTCTCCTCCACTTTATGAGGCTTAGCCCGTTTACTAGCTGCATCGTTCAAAGTTAGAGCAACTGGTCATTATCATCATCAGCAGCTGCACCACCACCACATGAGTCGCACCAAGCGGCTCATCCTACTCAGTGGCAATGCTGGGTGGTGGCAGCATCTTGTGCTGAACCTATGTCTGAAATGGTACGCTGTGTTGTACCAGGCTCAAGAAAAGCTGGGTGAGCGTGTGGATGAGCTGAAGGAGGAGCTTAAGCAGCAGGTGAGCAGGAGAGACGTGGGATCAAGTTGTACTATTGTTTTTTTTCTCGCTTGAGCACCAGTATTCTGCTTTATCAGCAGTGTATTTTCCAGCTCAAGCAACAGTGTTATTGATTAAGCGCAAACAGTTTATACGGTGAACACTGCAACGCCACAAGGTAGCCCTCGTCTCTGTGCTCTGCTCCAGGATGTTTGCTTTCCGTGCTGTGTTGGTCCAGGTTGAGGCGCTGGTCAGCAGGGTGGATGACGTGGACACTCTGGCCCAGAGCACCAGCCATACTGCAGACGCCCTGGGCAGCAGGTAAGACCAGTAGCAGGGAAGCAGGCAAGACCAGCAGCAGGGTAGGGCAACAAACCTAGCTGACCCCTGACTGCATGCTGTCTGCAGTGTGGAGGCAGCTGAGCAGAAGCTGGCTGCTGCAGATGGCCGACTTGCTGAGGTGGCCAAGCAAGTGGAGGAAGCCATGGAAAGCTTAAAGGTGGGGACAGGCTGGTGCGGGAGCAGCACTGCCTGCCTGCCTGCCTTCCGGTCTGCCTCGTCTAATCAAAACACAGGCCTGCTTCTGTTTCCCACTCCTTCCCATCACCTCCTTCTTTCACCTGAACAGCAGAAGACAGGAAGTAGATAGAGAACGACACAAAGACAAACACTCAAGACCTGCTGTGTTGAACAGTGGCTGAAAAACTCCTCACTGCATCCCTACTCCTTCCCTTCCCACTGCACATCAGCCTTTTCTAGTCGTGCTGCTTACCTCCCAAGCCACATAGGCAGTGGTCCCCTCTCCCTCAGCGCCCTCAGCCTCCTCTGGCTGCCTTGCTGCAGGCGGCTGAGGTGCGGCAGGCGCAGCTGTCCGACAACCTGTCTGCCCGCATTGACCAGCTGGGTGTGGGTGCGGTGGAGGCCTCCCTCAAGCAGCAGCAGGCGGCAGTGCAAGCGCTGCAAACCAAGGTAGGCAGGGCAGCGGTGCATGCAGTGCATGCAAGACACTTATTGCTGTTGCAGCACACTGCGAGCAATCTGCCTTAGTGCCACGGAGGGCCTACAGGCAGCAGGGCAGCGGCAGCCAAGAGGCAGCAGGGCAGCGGCAGCCAAGAAGCAGCAGGGCATCAGGCTTAGCACATGCTGGACATGCACACCATTTCTACACGACGGTTCTGAGCCAATGATGATGTGGTGGGGACTGTAGTCTGTTGGGGTTCGGATTCATTGGCCCAACTGCCTTTGACATGCAGTCGACATGCAACTACAAGGGTCAGGGTCGATAAATGGTCAAACTGCTTGCAGCATGCAACTACAAGGGTCAGGGTGTGCATTGGTTGTGGTTGCGGTGCAGGTGGAGGAGCTGGCAACGTCAGCTCAATCAGGCGCCGAGGCAGCTCTGCAGGTTCCCAAGGTAAGTACTTCCCTAGGAGTTTGACGGCAACCAAGATGACAGCTCACTAATCAGCCTGGCGGGCAGCAAATACCAACGCAAAGGCAGTGTTATGTCCCCTCCCTGGAGGTGTTGTTAGATGTGAAGTATAGTATAATGTCGGAGGCCGAGCTGTTACGGGAAAATAACGGTCGAGGCTGGGTCGAGAGTTGCGGTAAACGTCGAGGCGCAGCCGAGACGTTTACGCAACTCGAGACCTGGCCGAGACTGTTATTTGGACGTGAACAGCGCTGGCCGAGACATTATGCGATATCCCTTTACATTACGGGTACCTTCTTTCTAGCTTGCTAGCTGTCGCGGCTAGCCTTGCCGTTGCCTAAGCATCGCGCTGCTACCGCGGACACCTTTGACTTGCAAGACACTTTTCCAGTAATTGGGGTCAAGGCTCGCACTTTTCCCGTAATTTTGACCAAGGCTCGCACTTTTCCCGTAATTTTGACCAAGGCTCGCACTTTTTCAGTAATTTTGAGAAGGGCCGCACTTTTCCCGTAATTGTTGCAAGGCGCGCACTTTTCCCACTTCTCCCAAGCTCTTGTCCCAGTCTTCATCGTAGTCTCAGCCATCATACCCGATAGCACATACACGACCGGCAGCAAGAACAGTGGACGACGATGTTGAGCACGAGTCCCTCGATTTAACTTGCCGCCCCCTCCGCTGGAGATTGCAGCACGTCGTGCAGCAGCAAGACTGTCAGGTGAGAAAAGTAGAATAACCGCGTTGACCATGGTGACCGCCTTGACCAACATTGACCTTACTTTGCTGCCAACATTGACGACAACGACTACCGCCTAAATGACCACCCCAAGTAAGCTAGCTCACTTCACCACAACAGCTTGCGGACGCGACAGCCAAGTCAAGCCAAGCTTTGCTGATGCGACAATGGAGCTCTTGGACTCCGCGGTTTGGGGTCTTTAACGGGTGGGCCTTGCAAAGCCACGCAAGCAATATGCGGATGCTGCCGCTTAGCCTGACTTCTACCATTATTCAGCTTTGTGCGATAGTTGTCTACCTTGCATAGCAGGAACTTGCATATTGCCGCTACCTGCAATCACGCATATCATATTCTACCTAGCTGCTGCCCTTGCTTCACCCTATGTAGTTGCCCGCATCCTGCCCCTGGCTGCTGCCTACTGTTGACCCTGTTGCTGTCCCTGCGGCCTACTGCCCTCATTGCTTAGGTACTAGTGCATATGGCTGCTGCCGCACGCGTCATGTTGCCATTGCTACCGCCCATGCCACGTGCTACGCCCAGCTGCTGCTGACTGCTGACCTTGCTACCCCTGGCTGCTGCCCTTCCGTGCGGCCTACTGCCCCTCATTGCCTAGGTAGTAGTGCATATGGCTGCTGCCAGACGCGTCATGTTGCCATTGCTACCGCCCATGCCACGTGCTACGCCCAGCTGCTACCGACTGCTGACCTTGTTACCCTTGGCTGCTGCCCTTCCGTGTGGCATACTGCCCCTCATTGCCTAGGTGCATGTGGCTTCTTCAGGATGCGTTATGTAGCTATAGCTACCGCCCTTGCCGCGTGCTGCGCCCAGCTGCTGCCGACTGCTGACCTTGTTACCCCTGGCTGCTGCCCTTCCGTGCGGCCTACTGCCCTCATTGCCTAGGTAGTAGTGCATATGGTTGCTGCCAGACGCGTCATGTTGCCATTGCTACCGCCCATGCCGCGTGCTACGCCTAGCTGCTGCTGACCTTGCTGCCCCTGGCTGCTGCCCTTCCGTGCGGCCTACTGCCCCTCATTGCCTAGGTTGTAATGCATATGGCTGCTGCCGGACGCGTCAAGTTGCCATTGCTGCCGCCCATGCGGCGTGCTACGCCCAGCTGCTGCCGACTTCTGACCTTGTTACCCTTGGCTGCTGCCCTTCCCTGCGGCCTACTGCCCCTCATTGCCTTGGTAGTAGTGCATATGGCTGCTGCCGGACGCGTCATGTTGCCATTGCTACCGCCCATGCCGCGTGCTACGCCCAGCTGCTACCGACTGCTGACCTTGTTACCCTTGGCTGCTGCCCTTCCGTGTGGCATACTGCCCCTCATTGCCTAGGTGCATGTGGCTTCTGCAGGACGCGTTGTGTAGCTATAGCTGCCGCCCATGCCTCAACATCCCTAGCTGACCGACCTACTCCCTGGTGTTTTGCTCGACGCTCTGGGCCCTGGGCAGACTGCTCCAAACTGCCGTATTGCCCTCGCCAATGTTGTCGCCAATCGCGCATTTTGTGCAGATTGTTACAACTGGACGAAGTATGTTTTTATTTGTGTGGCAGGGTTAGCGCATTGCGTCGTAATTTGTAGGGTGCTGGTCGGTTGAGTTCAGTGTGGTGCACGTTTTTTGTCTTTCCTGTAAAAGCTGTAATTGTGGTAATCGACCCCGTAATAGCCCTCTCACGTCCCGACGTCTGTATAATGTCAACTTTACGACTATATAACGATTTGTGATTTTCTCGTAATGTAATGGGATGCTATATTCATGTTCATTTGTTTTTAGAGTCATGTTCACACACATATGGCATGGGTGCCTCCCCATGCATTCCACAAGGTGCTTGCACAGCTCTTCCATCGTGGGCCAGAGGCAGCTTACAAAGGGCGTGCGTTTGGGGCGGAGGATGGCTCTGGAGTCATCCCTGCTTAAGAAGGCCCCCCACCATTGCCAGTGCACATCAATTCAAGTATCAATCTAAAAAAAGTGAATTCAAATGACATGGGGTAGCTCATGTCGCTCATCCTGTTCATGATGTGTGTCTCAGCTCAGGCATCCATCCTTGTGTCCACGCCTGTGCAGCAGCCGGCTGTGCTGTTATGCCTCATCTTATGCTTCATCTGCTTCATGTCCTGTGGGCACTGCATGGTCAGCACGTGCTGCATGGACATGAGCTATCAAGTATGCTGCTGCCCCTGCAGGTTCAGTCCCTTGTGGAGGCCCAGCAGCAAGCACACCAGGCCCTGGCTGCCCGGCTGGACGGGGCTGAGAAGGCGCTGGCTGAGGTGGAGAAGGCCCAGGGTGTGGATGACGGCAAGGCGGCGCTGCAGCAGCAGGTGGAGCAGGCTGAGGCGCGGCTGAAGCAGCTGGTGGAGCAGGTGGGCCAGGGCTTGCTGGGGCCACAGGCGGCTGGGGCAGGCCAGGGCGGTGTTGGCCATGGTGATGGTGCTTGGCTCCAGCTTGCAGTGCTTGCATCATCTTCCTACTCTGGAGCTCTTCTCAAACCTGGCTGCACTGGTACTGCTACTGGCTGCACCTTAACACTCAGTCGCGGGGACGGGCCTGACCCACTGAGCCACCAGCAATAGCTAAAGAGCTCAATTGTTGAGGCGTGGGGCAACACACAGGCATGGGGTGCCTGGAATGCATCGTGATGCTACTTCCTCTTGGCTCCACTGCCCTGCGACACTGTCATATCATCAGCCCCGCACACCATTTGCAGCTCCATCCAGACCAATGCACAAGAGTCCATGGATAGAAGCCAGCTGGACGGCCTAGACGGCCTAGACGAATTGCGTAGGGTGCAGGCCACGCTGTGTTGGGTGCATTGCCGTCCTGTCCACAAAGTCATTGGTAAATGAGATGCTTTGGCGATGCACCTCAAGTAGAGATCTGTGCAGATGTCAGCCTGATGCTTTAGCAGCTGCTGTATGATTTGCTTGTGGCTGCTCTGGTCCATAGACCTGCCGGCTTGGCCGCTGCTGGCTTGGCTGCATCTGCTATGTGAGGGTTGCCTGGCTGACATCAGACACACATGGCAGATGCGGACACACAAGAGTGTGTGCCTGTTTTGGCATAACAGCACAGCTTACTGTTTGTGGTTGTTTCTTTTCCCTGGTGCTCAGCAATCCAAGTACGGGCCTGCCCCGCCCTGCCCCGCCCCGGCCCGGCTCTCAGGAACCCGAGTGGACACCAGCACCTGTCACATGGCAGATGCGAACACACAAGGCCACCTTTTTGGTTCATGTTCTGGCGTTCCAGCGCAGCTTACTGTATGTGGATGTTCCTCTGATGCTGCTTGTGCTTCTTTTGTGTTGGGCCACAGGAAAGAGCTCTGCTGTGTTGTGCTGTGTTGTGCTGTGTTGTGTTGTGTTGGTCCAGGTTGAGGCGCTGGGCAGCAGGGTGGATGACGTGGACACTCTGGCCCAGAGCACCAGCCATACTGCAGACGCCCTGGGCAGCAGGTCAGACCAGTAGCAGGGCAGCAGGCAAGGCCAGCAGCAGGGCAGCAGGCAAGACCAACAGCGAGGCAGCAGGCAAGACCAGCAGCAGGGCAGCAGGCAAGGCCTGCAGCAGGGCAGCAGGCAAGACTTGGGGCGACATAACTTCTCCACCATTACACCGCCTGTAAACCCTATCTGACCCCTGACTGCCTGCTGTCTGCAGTGTGGAGGCAGCTGAGCAGAAGCTGGCTGCTGCAGATGGCCGGCTTGCTCAGGTGGCCAAGCAAGTGGAGGAAGCCATGGAAAGCCTGAAGGTGGGGAGGGAGGCTGAGGCAAAAGCAATTGCAAGCAAAGCGGCCTTACTTCACCCTGACAACCTCAGCTGTGGCTCACCCCACCCTCGACTCCCAAAAGTCCCTAACTCCTTGAACATTTGGAATTCCTGAACATCCTTGAAAACTCCCTGAAATCCCTGAACCCTCTCCCTCAGCGCCCTGAGCCTCCTCTGGCTGCCTTGCTGCAGGCCGCTGAGGTGCGGCAGGCGCAGCTGTCCGACAACCTGTCTGCCCGCATTGACCAGCTGGGTGTGGGTGCGGTAGAGGCCTCCCTCAAGCAGCAGGAGGCGGCAGTGCAAGCGCTGCAAACCAAGGTAGGCAGGGCAGCAGTGCATGCAGTGCATGCAAGACAGCTACGGCAAATGATGATGAGCTGGGGTGCTCACTTGCTGGGGGGTGCTCCTACTGGTACATCGATGTAAAGTGCATGCACTTCCTCAAGTGTACATGACTCAACACAGGGACTAGGCTCACACTTCAATGGCAGGCGGTGATGCTTGGTACGCCCTCGTCCTCGTCTCCGCGGCCTTACACACCTTGGCTGTGCATCGTCTCAGATTTGTCCATTGGTTCTGCATAAAGTACTCGACCCGTCGATTATCTATTACATATAGTGGCATGACACAAAGTGTGGAGTGGGTGACCTGCTGCATGGATGCATGGGGATGCTGAGCCCCAGCTATCCATTCTTCAAGCTTGCTGCTTGGCCAGGTTCAGGGTCCTGGCACATGATCTGGCATGCATGCAATCAGCAACCTCTCTGCCATACTGTATGGGTCTGCTGTAGGTGGATGAGTTGGCGGCAGCCACCCAACAAAGCGCTGAAGCGGCCCTGCAAGTGAATAAGGTGCCTCTAGTCATAGTCCCTTGCTTGGCACCCAGGTTGTGTTTTTGTAGAAGCAACGCTGCAACTGTGTCTGCTACAGCAACACTGCAGCCGTGGTGCTGGAAGGCGAATGCCATGTGATGATGACGGTGCTGGCAAAGTTGGTTATGATGGCGTCTTGCTTTGCACCACAAACGGACCAGGCCATATCTAGCTGCCCAGCACAATGCTGTTCTGCACCAGATCCAGGCCATGCATGCTTGCCATTGCAGCAGCAGGCTGTGCTGTACTTGTTCATGGGGTCGATTCCACCAAGGCTTCACCCTTGCCTTTACTTCCTCACGGCTTTACACACATGTGGGCCTTCATAGTACATGCATGCTGCATGGACTTCATGGGGTCCATTCCAGCAATGGGACCAGGAGGTGCCTAGTGCTGCAGCACCCAACCCTCACCCTGTGAAGCCTGTACAGGGAACGTCCCATGGAGGTGGGCACTGCATGGTCAGCACATGCTCTACCTCACATGAGTCTGCTGCTGCCCTGTAGGTTCAGTCCCTTGTGGAGGCCCAGCAGCAGGCACACCAGGCCCTGGCTGCCCGGCTGGACGGGGCTGAGAAGGCGCTGGCTGAGGTGGAGAAGGCCCAGGGTGTGGATGACGGCAAGGCGGCGCTGCAGCAGCAGGTGGAGCAGGCTGAGGCGCGGCTGAAGCAGCTGGTGGAGCAGGTGGGTCAGGGCTTGCTGGGGCCACAGGTGGCTGGGGCAGGCCAGGCCGGTGTTGGCCATGGTGATGGTGCTCGACTCCGACTTGGAGTGCTTGCATCATCTTTCTGCTCTAGAGTTCCTCTCAAACCTGCCTGCACTTTGACACTCAGTCGCGGGGACGGACCACTGAGCCACCAGCAGTAGCTCGAGAGATCAGTTTTTTGAGGCGTGGGGCAACACACAGGCATTGTGTGCCTGGGGTGCCTGGAGTGCATCGTGATGCTACTTCCTCTTGGCTCCACTGCCCTGCGACACTGTCATATCATCAGCCCCGCACACCATTTGCAGCTCCACCCAGACCAATGCACCAGAGTCCATGGATAGAAGCCAGCTGCTGATTTTGTACCTAGACGGCCTAGACAGATTGCGTAGGGTGCAGGCCACGCTGTGTTGGGTACATTACCGTCCTGTCCACAAAGTCATTGGTGAGATGCCTGTGATGCACCTCAAGTAGAGATCTGTACAGATATCAGCCTGATGCTTTAGCAGCTGCTGTATGATTTGCTTGTGGCTGCTCTGGTCCATAGACCTGCCGGCTTGGCTGCTGCTGGCTTGGCCGCATCTGCCATGTGAGGGTTGCTTGGCTGACATCAGACACACATGGCAGATGCGGACACATAAGGGTGTGTGCCTGTTTTGGCATAACAGCGCAGCTTACTGTTTGTGGTTGTTTCTTTTCCCTGGTTCTCAGCAATCCAAGCACTGGCCTGCCCCGCCCTGCCCCGCCCTGCCCCGCCCTGCCCCGCCCTGCCCCGGCCCAGCTCTCAGGACCTTGAGTGGACACCAGCACCTCTCACTTGGCAGATGCGAACACACAAGGCCACCTTGTTTGTTCATGTTCTGGCGTTCAAGCGCAGCTTACGATGTGTGGATGTTCCTCTGATGCTGCTTGTGCTTCTTTTGTGTTGGGTCACTGTGACGAGCTGTGCTGTGTTGTGTTGTGTTGTGTTGTGTTGTGTTGTGTTGTGTTGGTCCAGGTTGAGGCGCTGGGCAGCAGGGTGGATGACGTGGACACTCTGGCCCAGAGCACCAGCCATACTGCAGACGCCCTGGGCAGCAGGTAAGACCAGTAGCAGGGCAGCAGGCAAGACCAGCAGCAGGGTAGGGCAACAAACCTAGTTGACCCCTGACTGCATGCTGTCTGCAGTGTGGAGGCAGCTGAGCAGAAGCTGGCTGCTGCAGATGGCCGACTTGCTGAGGTGGCCAAGCAAGTGGAGGAAGCCATGGGAAGCCTGAAGGTGGGGAGGGAGGCTGAGGCAAAAGCAGTTGCAAGCAAAGCGGCCTTACTCCACCCTGACAACCTGAGCTGTGGCTCACCCCACCCGTCACTCCCCATCCATTGCTCCACTCTCCTCTAATTCTCCTTTCTCCCTAATCTCCTGAAAATTCCTTAAACATTTGGAATTCATAAAATCTCCAAAAATCCCTGAACCCTCCCCCTCAGCGCCCTCATCCTTCTCTGGCTGCCTTGCTGCAGGCGGCTGAGGTGCGGCAGGCGCAGCTGTCCGACAACCTGTCTGCTCGCATTGACCAGCTGGGTGTGGGTGCGGTGGAGGCCTCCCTCAAGCAGCAGGAGGCGGCAGTGCAAGCGCTGCAAACCAAGGTAGGCAGGGCAGCGGTGCATGCAGTGCATGCACGACAGCTATGGCAGATATAATGATAAGCTGGGGTGCTCACTTGCTCATCTGCTGGGGTTGCCCATACTAGAACATCGATGCAGAGTGCATGCACTTCCTCAAGTGTACATGACTCAACACAGGGACTAGGTCCACACTTCAATGGCAGGCGGCAGGGCCACAGGTGGCTGGGGCAGGCCAGGAGGGTGTTGGCCATGGTGAATGGTGCTTGGCTCCGGCTTGCAGTGTTTGCATCATTGGAAGGCAGGCAGGTCCTCTACCAGCCAGGCAAGGCTGTCAGGGGTGAGAGCTGGGTGCTGCCCGACACACATGGAAGGTGGGCAGGGGAGGTGGGGCAGCTCTGTACTGGGATGGGATGGCATGGTGCATGGCAGTGTTTTTTTTTTCAAAAGCCCGCTTGTCAGTTTCATAGCTCAAAATGACATGGACCAAATGTGGACCTTCAAGTTCATAGCTCTGACCTACTTGTGTCCATAGCTCAGGTACACAAAGGTTAAGAAAGATGGCACAGGCGGTTAGAGGCGGTAGCGCCCACGCACGGCAGCGTCATCCAACCACTTGCTAATGGCACGCTCGAATGGGAACGTGTCCAACTCAAAGTGCTTGCTGCTGAAGACACGGGCACATACATTCAGGTGGCACTCCTGCAGCCTATTGCGAGTGTCATCTTTGAGGTATGCCATGGCTGAAAACATGCGCTGCTCTTCCACTGAGCCTGGCGTCATGACCAGTGCCAGCTCTGCCAGCTTGATGTACTCTGAGATGTCTGCCTTTGTGATAGGCTGGCCATCTAGGTAGCGCCAGAGCTTGGTGGTCTGCTCTGCTGGGCTGGAAGCTGATGAGCTGATGAGCTCTCTCTTGAGCTCTCTTGGCAAGCACAGCATACTGACCTGCAGCAACACGTTGCGTCTGTCATCCCGCTGGTGTCTTGCGGTGGTGATGGCATCAACCAGCTGACGTTTGTTGGATTGCTGCCTCTTGAACCTCTCCACACAGTTTTTGTGGCCAGCGGTCGCCTCATGGGTCTTAATGGTGTGTAAGTTAGATACGAAGTCCTTGTTGCAGCGCTCGCAACGCGCCTTGTATATGCTACAGCCGGCTTCAAGCCCCAAATCCTTGAGCCAGAGGGCTCGATCGCCCTGCAAGAGCCAGCTGTCCTGGAATTTGTTGCTGTTGCCGTGAGGCCTCGTCTGTGTGTAGGCACCATCGCTGTTGCCTCTGCGGGCACGGCCCTCAGCCATCGCGGTTACGGCTCAAAGCCGAGATGCGGCTGTCAGGTCAAAGTTCACTTTTCATAGCGCGAGCCCGATAGCCCCGCAAGCCTATCATTTCATAGCGCGAAACGGCCTCCCAAATAGTGCTTTTCATAGCGAACGCTATCAATAGCGCAAAAAAACAAACACTGGTGCATGGTGCATGGGAGGATTAGGACAGATGGCCAGCAACAGGGACCGCTGGTCACCTTGGTGCAAGTTGGCACTGTGTGAGTTGTGAGGGTGAGAGGGTGATCATAGATTGCATTACTGTGTGTCACAGCAGCTTGCAAGGGCTCAGGGCAAGGGCAGGGCTCAGGGCAAGGGCAGGGCTCAGGGCAAGGGCAGGGCTCAGGGCAAGGGCAGGGCTCAGGGCAGGCAGGGGTGGTGCCCAGGGCTCAGGGCAGGGAAGGGCCAGGGCATAGCATGGCAAGTGGTGTAAAAGTTGGCGCTGTTTGGTGAAGAACGTCACAGTCCCATCATGGTCCAGTGATTGCACTAAAGTGTGTCGTTTGTCGCTTATGGCTGTGTCCAATGCGTGTGCAGAAGGTGCAAGAGCTGCAGCAGCAGCTGTCAACCCAGGCAGCTGCCCTTGCAGAGGCTAAGGAGCAGGTGGCAAAGCAGGCTGGCGGGCTCACTCAGGCTGGCCTAGACGAGCGGTTGCAGCAGGTACGGCCAGGCTGGGCAGTGGCAGGGCAGGGCAGCGCAGGGCAGGGCAGGGCAGGGCGGGGCAGGGCAGGGCAGGGCGGGGCAGGGCAGGGCGGGGCGGGGCAGGGCAGGGCAGGGCGGGGCGGGGCAGGGCAGGGCAGGGCAGGGCAGGGCAGGGCAGGGCAGGGCGGGGCAGGGCAGGGCGGGGCGGGGCGGGGCAGGGCAGGGCGGGGCAGGGCAGGGCGGGGTGGGGCCTGAACAGTCCACATGACTCGGTGCAGACCAATGTCATGCCTACCTAAGGAGAGGCTCAGTGCTTTACCAGCTGGCTTGTCGGGCAAAGAGCAGGGGAGAGGTAGGGTCCCGCCATGATGTCCAGCAGGGCACCCACCACCCTGCTCATGGTCCTGCCCTCTCTCTATGCTCAATTTCAGTAGTGGACTTGTGTGTTTCAGTGGTGGACTAGTGTGTTTCAGTGGTAGTGTGGTGCTGGGGCCTGGCCCTTCACAGGAGCGTGCAGAGACCGGGCAGCAGCTGGACACCATGCATGAGCAGCTCAAGGCAGAGATGAAGGGCGTCATAGAGGAGATAGTGAAGACCAGTGTGGACAAGCTCACAGACCAACAGGTCAAGGTGAGGAGATGCGCCAATCCTTTGCATGCACATGTTCACATGCAAAAGGGCCAGCATGGGGCATCATGGGCCAGCAGCATCAGCAGCAGCAGCAGCAGCAGCAGCATGAGTTGCATGAGCTGGCATGTCAACGTGAGGATCATGCATCAGGTGACAGTGCTTCGCAATGCCATCACGCCCAGTGTGGCTGTGAAAGAGCATGGTGGCAGGCTGCATGGCAACGCCTCACAGGCAGGCAGGCAGGCACCTGACAGGCCTTGGCGTCATGTGGCTGTGAAAGAGCTATGGAGCGCTGCACTCGACCACTGATCAGCATTACATGGCATTTGCCTGTCGGCACGGCTGCACAACACATATCCAAAGCTTAAAAGTGTGAGAGCACGCCAAGTTGCTAAGGAGTACTGGGCGCCAAGCTCTCATCACTTTGCATGGCATGGCTCCATGTGGCATGGCTCCATTTTGATGGCTGCTAATGGCTCCTGTGTGCTGCAGGACAAGGTTGGAGACGTGGTAAAGCACCAGGCGGTTGGCCAGCTGGAAAAACGTATGCACACAGCACTTGACGATGCCTTGGTAAGCAGCTGGGTAGCAGCTGGGTAGCAGCTGGGTAGCAGCTGGGTAGCAGCTGATGGTCTCAAGGTGTCCACCTTGTCCTTGCAACACTCTACCGAGGTGTCAGGTGCCAGGTACAGCACTCAGTGGAGCTTCACAAAGGTGCCAGGTTCAACACCCTGTGGGAGCTTTCTTTTGGGTGCAAGGGCCATCACCCTATGAACCTGCTCCGGCCTGCTGCACAGGAGAAGATCCTGGCACAAGTCAAAAAAGACATGCAACCAATGCAAGAGGAGTTGCGAGAACTGAAGAAGGCTAAGCCTGGAGGTCCTTGAGCGAACGCAGCTCAAGGCTGCCAGGGTCAAATAATAAACATTGTTAGGATTAGATAAGCACATCGTTATTAAGAGCCTCGTTGGGAGCCTCCTTGGCGACCCTGTTTCAGACCATGGCCTCTTTGTGACATATTTCATCATGTACCTCGCATGCAAGCGCTGACAACTGTCAAGTTGCCAGCAAATCTTCTATGGGTTTCTTACTACTCAAGTGTTCAGAATCCTTACATCTGTGATGACCTGCCAGGCTTTCAACTTGGGCGCATGCATGATACTGTCGTTTCGTGCAAATTTAACCATTCTTCATCATACACATTGGACGTGCAACCCATAGCGCAAGCCAGCAGCGTCAGAGCCAGGGCCCAGCACTCCCCTGCCAGCCAAGCGCAGCAAGCGCACTGAGGCTGAGCAGGCAGCTGAGCCCAAACAGCCCACCAGGGGCAAAGGCAAGGGCAAGGCTGCTAAAGCCAAGCCAGCACCACAGCCAAGCAGGTGGCTGGACCGAGACTGCATTGCAGCATTGAACATGCAGCGCATTGGGGAGAGCAGGTGGCGCCCGCTGGAGCTGTGCTACTGGCCAGAGAAGGGGAAGCTGCCAGCTAAGGGCAAGGAGTACCCAGGCCTGAAATACAAGCGGCTGCGAGACAAGCCACCCAAGGCCCAGCAGCAGCAGCAGCAGCAGCAGTAGCCTGCAGTGGCACAGTAATGTGGTGCCCCCTATCTTGAGCTGTCACAAGCTTACAATAAGTGCATGGGTGTCATGCCAACTCTACATTATAGCCCTCTGGGTCAGGCAATAGTGTAGGTGGTAGGCGACCATGCCCATGTGTATGCCATGTGTATGCCATGTGCATGCCATGTGCATGGGAACTCCACACAGACAAAAGCACTGTTTTGTGGTGGTCCACGCTTAGTGTTCCACGGCAATGAAGGTGCTGGCAAATGTTCAGTACTGGGAACCCACTCTATGAAATCTGTGTTCAGAGCTTGGAAAGCTTGATGCGCAGCACAATGTACCGACCTACAAACAATTCAGACAGTGGCTCTGCGACCAAAACGTCCAGCGATGTTATCTTGCTCGCCTGGCCTAGCCAGGTGAAGCTGAGATGCAAGGGCTTACATTTCACGTTTTTCGTCATATTTATACATCAGACTATCAATAATGAAAGTGCAACCCATAGCGCACTCTATAGCAACACGTCCTTATCCAGGGCTATAAAGAATTCTCTAGCATGCAAAACGGTGAACATACGCGTTACACGCACATCACGACAATCCCTTGCCCCCTTCACTTCGCTGCTTTGTGTGATGCACCATTGTGCTGGCTCCTTTGCCAGGCCTTATGGTGGACACAGCATGGAGCAGCAGCAAAGACATACCTGGCTTGACTGATTCAGTTTTGCAGTGCTAGTGTGATAAATGCATGCATGAGAAAGAGGACACCCCCGGGGCGTCATGTACTCACTAAGGTACTACGAAGGCCACCAACAGGCAGCAAGGTCATATGTGTGATATGGGTCGGGCGCTTGACTGTTCATGTGTGCTCCAGCCAAGCATGAATCTCTGGCTCTGTCTCTCGCTGTCCTCCCCCTACACATAAGCACCATCAGCTGCTCAAGCAGGCACCCAGGCCAGCAGCCGGCCCTGAGGCAGCCAGGTGCAGCCGTGCAGGGCCACAATACATGCTCAACATGTGCTCAGCACAGGCAAAGCCCTGCTTCTGCTTTGCTGCTACTCACATGCACCTCATTACCATCATATGCCCAGGCAGCCAAACGGGCTTGGACTCAAGATCAAGGCTGGCAGCTGCACAGGCTGCCACCACGAGTGTGTAAGACCGTCATCATGGTCACTCACTCAGTCACCATCGCCAGGCAGAGGGGGAGACATGATACAGGCAGGGCAGGCATGGGGCATGATGCACACCCAGTTTGTAGCCTAAACAGGCAGCCAAGGACTGGCCAGCAGCTAGGAGGTCAAGGGTGGAGGCTGAAGGTTGGGCTCATCAGGGCTGGCCCTAGATACAAGGTGGCGGCAGACAATCGTGTTCACGCACTGCGGGCTGGCTGGCTGGCTGTCCAGGGCTCAGTCCTCATGGAAGTCCTTGACCGCATCCACTGCAGGCACAGCCCGGGAGCCGGCGCCCTGGACGCCCTCACCCACCCCAGCACACAGGACAGCCCCGGCTGCAGCCGGCGCACGGGGGGAGGGCTGCCGCGGTTCAGGGCGCCAGGCTGGAGGGGTGGGCTGGATGGCTGGCTGCAGGACGTCGGTGGCAGCAAGGGGTGCCTGGCTTGCCTGCTGCCGTGTTGTGTCAGCAGGAGTGCCAGTGCCCACACCACCTGCAGTCAGCACACACGGCATGGCATGCATGAGCCCAAGTTGGCCTGCAGCTGCAGCTCCTGGTCTTGCCACAGGGCACTGTGCCCCTGACTAAACACTGGCCATGCCATCAGCTGCCGCCAGCAAGTGTGCAGACTTGCAGCCGAGCCAGGCAGCTGTGGTGCTGCCGCCTCACCTTCAGCCCCGGACCCACAAGGGTACAGGGCAGGGGTGTCGGGAGGGAGAGACACGCGCACACTCGTCAGGGTCGTGTCCTTGCCTGGTTGGCTCCTGCACACAGCCCAACAGAGTCGGGCCTTGGTGACTAACACGCAGGGCTTGCATCTACTTGCAGCAGCCAACCACCAACTACCATGGCACACAAAGGAGTGGTGGTGTGGGGGCCTTGATGCATGCATGCTGAAGCAAGATTTGTTGGGGACCGCAAGGTCATAGGGTCAGGTACTTGCACTCTAGAATACGTAAACTTCCACCTGAACGGGCTTGCACTCACTTCCTTGGCTTGGTTGGGGAGTAGGCAGAGCTGCATGTCCCTGACACCACAGTGCTGATGACGTCCAGTCGTTGCTCAATGGCGCAGTACATGCGCTGCATGCGTGTGTCCATCAGCTTAACGTGCCCCTCCAGCACCTACAGAGCAGGCTGGTCTTTGGAGGTGGCCTTGGCATCAAAATGTGAGCAGCGGCGCTGCAGAGGGCATCACCCATGCGCCGCTGTTCAAAGGGCCTGATGCTCTTTAATGCCCTTAAACCCTTTGGAGGTGCCCTTTATAGGTGCAAGAGTGATGTGGCGGAGTGACACACTGGTATGAGCAGGTTTGAGCTGGTAGCTGGTATGAGCCCAGTGGCGCAATGCCTCCGAAGAAGCGGAAGAACACCGCCAAGCAAGCCCACGAAAACAAGGTCAGTCGTGGCTGTGCTGTGCTGTGAGCATCGCGCGGGATGCCATGTGAGGTCACCTTGCTATTGCTATTGCTGGTGCTTGCCTGTTATCCGAGCTAGTCAAGCTGCAGGCTACCCCACACCACTGCATGCTGCATGCAGGCGAGCACCTACAATGAGCTGGGGCCGGCACTAGGGGTAAGCTACACGAAGCTAAGGCCCGCAGGATGCCCAGCAAGGTAACGTGAGCTCTACAGCTGCACTGCCGTCAGGGTTGCCAGTCACATAGCTGCCAAGATATGGCTTGTGTTTGCTTGTGTTTGCAGAGTATTGCTTGTGTTTGCTTGTGTTTGCAGAGTATTGGTCTATGGCTATGGTCTGGTCTGTGTCTATGGCTTGTGTTTGCAGAGTATCGGTCGCAGAGCGAGCAGAGTGAGACAGGCGTGGCAGAAGCTGGGGTGAGGGTGGGACCCACGTGTCCCAGCTTAGGTGCTTGTCAATGGACCTCACCTCCATGGTGTTTGTCAACAAAACTTACCTCCATGGCCTCTTCGGCAGTGCTGGCTTCAGCGACACTGAGCCATCCAAGTTCCGGGTTGGTCATGGCAAACGACTTTGAGCGCCCCTGGATGCTCCCAGAGCTGGAGCGTCCCTGGCATTGAGGCAAACATGGGCAAAAGTAGGCAGGTGCCCATGTCAAATGCACGCAACAGCACATGTTTGGGTGCAGCATGCTCGACATGCATCGCGTGCATGGCAGCTTGAGGGGCAGTAGAAGCGTTGGGGGTTGTCTGGGGAGGGTGTGGCAGGCCCTACCATGCCGCTGCCGTCATTTGAGACCCGGGTCTCAAATAGAGCTGCTTTCTCCTCCTGGGCCAGCTGGTACCTGCACCGGTGTTGGCAGAGTGTTGAGAGAGGCAAGGCAACCTGGATGAATGCAGAGGCAAGGCAACCTGGATGAATGCAGAGAAGACTCAGGCAGCAATGAAAGACATGAAAAACTCAGACACAAAGCGACCCAGACATGAATGCCAGGTGATAAAAAGGCAGCCTCGGGCTTTACAACACTTATGTCTGTCATGCCTCTGTCATGACTGACAGCTTTACCCACATAGAGCGTGGGGGTGCAAGGGAGGGCCCATTTGCCATAGAGGCACTGCCATGCTTACTGCATAGGGGGATGAAGGACAGTGCAGCTGCCGCCACTGACCTGCCCCACAGCCATGCAGCAATGTTGCATGCAAAGCCGGCAGCAGTAGTGGCGCCAAGGAATATCCAGAGGCCAGCCACCTGGGGGTGCAGAGGGGAGGGTGCATGGCTGGATGGGCTGGCAGGCGGGCAGGCTGGCGGGCGGGCGGGCGGGCGGGCAGGCGGGCGGGCGGGCGGGCGGGCGGGCGGGCGGGCGGGCGGGCGGGCGGGCGGGCGGGCGGGCGGGCGGGCGGGCGGGCGGGCGGGCGGGCGGGCGGGCGGGCGGGCGGGCGGGCGGGCGGGCGGGCGGGCGGGCGGGCGGGCGGGCGGGCGGGCGGGCGGGCGGGCGGGCGGGCGGGCGGGCGGGCGGGCGGGCGGGCGGGCGGGCGGGCGGGCACCTTGGGGATGGAGATGACAGATGTGGCCAGAGCTGAGGCGTCCTTCACGCAATTGCTGACAGGGGTAAGGTATTCAGCCCTGTAGCCGCACAAACAAGCACACAGGGCAGCAGCGCAACACCACCCATTACAGTTCAACTGCCAATGCTGGTGTTGATGCTACCAGTGCTGCTGGCACGCCACAACACTAGCAGCACTGACAGGCCTACTGAAGTGTGCGTCACCCCTGCCATCACTGTTCCTTGCCATTGCTGCCTTTGCTCTTCCAAGACCGCCAGACCTGAGCCTTTTCTTTACGCCCATCTCCTCCATGAAGATCAGCGCCTCCTCCCAAGCGCTGATGTAGTTCTGCAACGTGTCACAAAAGCCGCTGAGCACAAAAGCAGCTGGGCACAAAAGCAGCTGGGCACAAAAGCAGCCGGGCACAAAAGCAGCTGGGCACAAAATCAGCTGGGCACAAAAGCAGCCGGGCACAGAAGCAGCTGGGCGCAAAAGTATTGGCACGAGCACATGGCTGTCACGCCGCGCATGTGTGTCACTCGCTGAGGCAATGAGACCGGCAGGGTGTTCTGAGTAGGAGTGCTAAGTAGCTCAGCCACCCAACACAAGATACAAAAAGGGGTGGAGAACCATGTGCATGCCACAGCGCTGACAGTGGTGTCGAAATAGCAGCAGCAAGCTCAGCCGGCACCTCCTTGGTGGCCAACCTGAAGCACATCACCGTCACCCTGGCCACCTGGGATGCGGTGTGGGAGGTGTCCCTGGACCCCAAGTGGGTACGGCAGCGGCTGCGGCTCTACGAAGCCCAGGACCGTGCGCTGGAGCAGTTCTTCAAGAGGGTGAAGGTGGGTGGGAAGGTTATGTACTGAGCCTTGGTGCATGACGCCTTGGGCATGAAGCCATGGTGCCACCATGTCAGCCACCCTGCGTGCCTTGTGTGCATGGCTGCAGTTGGAGGAGATGGCGGAGGTGGCCATGCAGCGCCATGGGCGTGCCAAGCAGCTGGTGGTGTTCTTTGGTGCAACTACCATTGGCACCAGGGGAGGTTGGGGTGCTGATGCGGTGCTGCGGGCCTGCTGCAAGGTGGTGTGCAGGCCCAGGGGCACAGACCAGCGGCGGGGCAGGGTGGTGCTAGTGGATGAGCACCGCACCAGCCGGGTCAGCTCCGCAGTGATTGGCCAGCAGCCCTGTGAGAGCCGGCTAAGCAAACGCAGGGCCACCAGGCCTGCAGACTGGAGGCCCACAGCAGGGCAGGTGAAACAGCGCTTGCTGCGCCCAGCCTGGAGCCAGCAGCGTGACCAGCCAGTGCAGGGCCTGATGTGGTGCCCTGCAGTGGCCCCACGCAAGCCCCCACAGGCCCCATGCAGCAGCCAGCAGCCTCAGAGCCTTTGCCCAGCACTTTCCTGCCAGCCAAGCGCAGCAAGCGCACTAAGGCTGAGCAGGCAGCTGAGCCCAGCCAGCCTACCAGGGGCAAAGCAAGCACCACAGCCAGGCAGGTGGCTGGACCGAGACTGCAATGCAGCATTGAACATGCAGCGCATTGGGGAGAGCAGGTGGCGCCCGCTGGAGCTGTGCTACTGGCCAGAGCAGGGAGCTTTGCCAGCCAAGGGCAAGGAGTACCCAGGCCTGGGGTACAAGCGGCTGCGAGACAAGCCACCCAAGGCCCAGCAGCAGCAGCAGCAGCCTGTTGTGGCACAGTAATGTGGTGCCCCCTATCTTGAGCTGTCACAAGCTTACAATTAGTGCATGTTTGTCATGCCAACTATGCATCATAGCCCTCTGGGTCAGGCAATAATGTAGGTGGTAGGCGACCATGCCCATGTGTATACCATGTGCATGCCATGTGCATGGAAACTCCACGCAGACAAAAACACAGTTTTGTTGTGGTCCACGCTTAGTGGTCCACGGCATTGAAGGCCCTAGTGAGGGCCAAGGTGCTGAGCCTGTCCAGAGCCTTCTCGCTTGTTACCAAGGCCTACCCTGACCCACAGTGGCCACCCGCCATTACCTTAGGGTCTCTGGCATACCCCTGACCTCAGCGGCCCCCCGGCGTCTTTACCAGGACAGGGACAACAATGTGGCGCTGAACATTGGGCGTGGTGAGGAGAGGCGGTGCCCTCCTGACATTGTGTTGGTGGCTTGGCCATGAGGGCACTGTGGCATCCAGTTCATACCAGCAGTCGAGCAAGCAACTGCACTGCCGGCCATTCAAGCTACAGTGCTGATGAGCTTCTACGTTGGGTAAGGTATTGTGCTGCTAATGTGTAATGTAGCCATGCGATTGTTTGGTGCCCACGTGCAATGTCCATGCACCAAGTCAGCGAGGGTCAGGAGGCGTTTTAACATTCAGCTGAAGTACCCTGCTTCAGGGTTCCCTCAAACCTCAAAGTGCTCTTACCAAGCTTGTTCCATTTGTAAAGGCGAACGCATCATCGTATGGCTTGTAAGGGATGCCAGCCTGCGTGCATTCAGTGCGGCAGGTGTGTTGTCTTGATGGAACTGGCTGATGCTGAGCCTGTCCTGATATTCATTGTCGATGCCTGCCTCCTGGAGGTGCGAGAGTGATGTGGCGGAGTGACACACTGGTATGAGCAGGTATGAGCTGGTAGCTGGTATGAGCCTAGTGGCGCAATGCCTCCGAAGAAGCGGAAGAGCACCGACAAGCAAGAGCCACGCCCAACTAAAATCAAGGTTCATTGTGGTGTGGTCCACTCCTACTGTGCTGTGCTGTGAGCTTTACCCTGTGTGAGCTCACATCGCTGCTGTTCTTGCCAGCGCAGGTCCTCGCACGCCTCAAGGCTAGCAACATGAGGAGCGGAGGGAGGGATGGAAGACCCAACATCGCCAGGCACGCACGGGGCCGCATACCGTCCCCGTGAGCGGCTGCTAAGCCTTTTCTCCTGACACAAGGAGCAGCCTGACCTCAGCCTGGTCACTGCTAGACAGTAGCCTCAGTTAAGGGTGTGACCTGACATTCTATCTCGAGAGCCCAGGGCCGCTGCTGAGCCTCACACATGGGATGCATGGCACTTCCCGGGTGCACATGGACGCTAAGGTCTCATCATCACTGCCTTGATACGGCTATCACATGGCATGACATGGGAGTGATATGGCGATGGCATGGCCTAACATGGCAATGACATGGCGACTGCATGGCAATGACATGGCAATGACATGACAACGTCATGGCAATGACATGGCGACTGCATGGTAATGGCATGGCATTGCCAGCGCAGGTAATCACACGCAATTTCAAGGCATGACATGGCAATGATGATGTCAGGTCTACGGCCAGGTCTGCAGTAATAGTAGGTCAGGCTTACATTGAGGCCACGCATGTCAAAAGCTAGGGCACCAAAGTGGCAAGGTCTTATGGTGTGCATGGGTGTGGGTGCTTGAACACCTTGAGCACCAGCTTGCTCAGCCAAGGGGGTATCCTCAAAGATGAGGGCGTCCAGGGTGCCATTGCGCAGCATCTGCAACATTTGGGCCTCATCCTGTGGACAACAGGGCAGCCCAGCGGGGAGCATTGAATGCCTGGAATGTACAGCCATGCGGACTGTGCTCAGCTCTGTGATTTGACACTTGCTTCAGACGCAAGCGATGTACATCTGATACTGCAGCCTACTCGCCAGCTGTGGTGAGCCCTGTTGAGCTTTTGTTCAAGCCCTAGCTAGAGGAAAGCGATGGCTATCATGGCCTAATCTCTAGCCAAGAGAGAAGAAAGTAAACAGCACAAGCACATTGCGCCTGGCCCTGGAGCTGGTGAGCATGAAGTTGAACATCATGGCATACAGACATGCCCAGCCTCCTTACCGCTCTGCATGTGATAGCAGCACCCTTACACTCATAGAGGCGGCATTCCCTCTCCTCTCTCCCACTCCTTTCCTTCCTCTCCTCCCTCTCCACTCCCTCCTTCTACATCCCACTCCTCCCTCTCCTCCCTCTCCTCCTTCTCCCTTCCTCTCCTCCCACTCCTCCTTCTCCCTTCATCTTCTCCCACTCCTCCCTGTCCTCCTTCTCCCTCCCTCTCCTCCCTCTCCCTCCCTCTCCTTCTTCTCCCTCCCTCTCCTCCCTCTCCCCCTTCTCCCTCCCTCTCCTCCTTCTCCCTCCCTCTCCTCCTTCTCTCTCCCTCTCCTCCTTCTCCCTCTCCTCCTCCTTCTCCCTCCCTCTCCTCCCTCTCCTACTTCTCCCTCCCCTCCCCTACCTCTTGAGTGTTCCAGGGGAGCAGGGTGACGACATTGAGGTTCAGCCCCTTCAGCTGTACATCAGTGTCCTTCACGCATGATGTAGTGGCAGGCAGACAATGTTAGCGCTTGATGCTTGATGAGGTGCTAGATGAGGTAGTGACGCTGCAAGCTCTTGCTGCTTGGACAAGTGCCACACAGTATGTGTCAATGGATGCTCCACTCTCTCTCCCTATCTCTTGGCCCACTCAGCGCATACACAAAACTGGCCTGCAGCGTTGACACTGATGAGCTCACAGCACAGCACAGGGTATGCCATGCCCTGCCATAGTCTGGTATGCGTCAGCCTCGTATAACACACACGTGGTGCAGGTTCCAGTGGGAGGGTAGCAAGACCACGCCCCAAGGCTACTCTCCTCCCTTAATGCACGCCCGACGGCCAGGGCGGTGTCTTTCTTTCTTTCTTTCCGATTGGAAACCACCAGCATTGCCGCGGCACATAAAGCTGAAGACTACACGGATCCAGGGTTGCTTGATGATGGAGCTAGGGCTGTGGCATGCGGCATTAAGCCTCATGTGACAGTCTGCAGCCAGGGCGTAGTCTTTCTTTCTTTCTTTCTTTCTTTCTTTCACGTGGTGCAGCATACCAGCATCATCAACAGCAGATGTGCAAGATGGCTTTGCAAGATACGCAGTGATTGGCCAACAACTCCCAGCCTGTGTGTCACGCCTCCCCATGCTGTGGGTGTGGCATGCTGCTGCTGCCTCCGGGCCTCCGGGCCTCACCTCCCAGATGCCCACTGGCCTGTTGACCAGGCTGGAGGCATCTTGGATGTTCCTGCAGGTCATGGCAGTCTGGAGTGCTTACCGCATGTGGCAATGACGCAAAGGCTGGCGCTAAGCTTCCGACCTGAAGCGCATGAGTGGCTGCCTGGCTGTGCAGCTTGGTAGCAGTTTGGCAACAGCTTGGCAACAGCTTGGCACCAGCTTGGCAACAGCTTGGCAACAGCTTGGCAACAGCTTGGCAACAGCTTGGCAACAGCTTGGCAACAGCTTGGCAACAGCTTGGCAACAGCTTGGCAGCAGCTTGGCAACAGCTTGGTAGCAGCTTGGCAACAGCTTGGTAGCAGTTTGGCAACAGTTTGGCAACAGCTTGGCAACAGCTTGGCAGCAGCTTGGCAACAGCTTCGCAGCAGCCAAGCTCCTGGTGTCCTGGGGATTACTATGTTCATGGTCTCTTGCTTAGAAGAGAAGCCTGTCAGACAGGCTCCAGTATCTGCCAGCAGCCTTGTTGCAGCTTGGCCAGGAGCCTGACCTCAGCCTGGTCGCTGCTTGTCAGTAGCCAGAGCCACACAGGCTGGCTCACAATGCCTGCATCCTGTGCCCAAGGCATAAGCTGCGACTGGTACTATGTTGAGGGAGCGGGGACCAGGCTGGCTGCTTAGGTTGGCAGGTGATGGTGGCTGGGCAGCCCATGCAGGCAGTGGCAGGCACCAGAGCCTGTATGGCAGGCTTCTCTTCTAAGCAAGAGACCATGCACACAGTATTGCCCAGAACATCGGCAGCACTCACATGTTGATGCTGGTGATGGTCAGCTGGGAAGCCAGCACCGCTGTGTATCTGCATGTGAGCAGGCCAGAGCACATGACACAACCCTTGTGCATGCCGCCTTCACAGGCAGGTAGTTTAGCCAGGTATGCCAGGCATGCCGCCTTGGCCAAGGCAGGTGGCTACTCAGTGTTTAGGCCGGGCCCGGCCATGGGAATCCTGTAGGGCGTGCCAGGCGTGTTGTCTTGGTCTAGGGTGTGCATGTCTAGGCTTCAGTGGTCTACTTGATTCTTGTTAAACATGTCTGCCTGTTGTCTGGCAGCAGCTGGGGCAGCCTTTGTGCATGCTGCTGCTCGGCAGTGATCCTCACCCACATGTTGATCAGGATGAGTTGAAGGAAGCCAAACCTGTGACAGCAGGAAAGATAGACAGGCTCGTGGTCACGGAACCAAGCTTGGGCAGGCTCAAAACAGCGACAGCAGCAGCAGCACGTGCAGAGGCAGCTGCGTACCCCAATACAATGATGCGGCCGCCAGTGCTCTTGACGTTAAATTGCTGGAGCGCCTGCATGTTTTGCGCACAGCACAAACAAGGTGTTGCCATTGATGAATGCATGTGTACTAAAAAGAAACGGGGACCTTTGGTAAAGAAAGAAGAGAATACAAGAAACCGCTCACTTGCATTCAACATAAACTGCATACCATGGCACGTCCTTGCCTGGCACATCAACATTGCCCACAACATCGCAAGAGTAGTGCGTCATGCTGAGCACATAGAAAATGGATAGTACTAGACAACGCTACATGTACAATCAACATGGACTGCTTAGTAAGTAGCAGTGCTTACCATGCACCATGCTAACCATATGTCATAGTTGCATCTGACATTGACTATTGACCATGGCATGGACATGGCTGTCATACTTCTCCCACAGAGGGTCTCGTGTCAAATGGCCTTGTGAGCCTGATGTGGCCTTAATGGCGGCTGCCAAGCTTGTCACATGTGGTCCTTGCATGTCCACACCTGTCATACTGCCCACAGCAACATCGCAGTATTAGTGCGGCATGACCCTAACACCCACCTTGAGCATGAGTGCAGTGGCAGCCCACTGCAAGTTGCAGTACTTGTCAAAGGCTGGCTGTGGCCTTGCTATGATGCGGCGAACAGGGACCTGGCAAAGCAAGCCGGCACAAAACATAGTTATATGCACCCATGCAATTGCATGCATGCCCCATATGCACTCCATGTGCAACCTGTGCTCTGCCAGTGCTGCATGTCTATGCCCCATGCACCCACATACCTCAGCAAGCAGCACAGCTACACCAACTACCACTGATGTGGCAAACATGAGGATCCAGACGTTGGGGTCGAAAGGGCGTAGGAAAGAGAACATATCTATCTTTGAAGGCACGTGTATGAGGATGCTGAAGCCTGAAGTGTGGGCAAATGAGCGGCAAGTGTAATAAACGTGTCAGAGGATGTGATGGCAAGTGGGATCCAACAATGCCAGGATTATTTCAATGAATGCCGGATCAACAAGCTGGGATTGCAGTTGCAAAGATTTACACCCCTTCTGGCCCTGCAACAATAAAAAGCGAGGATGTGATGACAAGTGTGATGATACAAAGGTCCACAAGCTGCTGGCCATGCATGACCGCCATGTGCACCTGTTTCAGCCACCAATGCGTTCAACGCCTCAGGAAAAAGCACTACCAGGACCAGGACAGTGGGCTGTCAATACGTGTGACAAATCTCATGGTTTCATGGCAGCTGGGTCTACATTTGACGTGTGTGTAGGGCTGTAGTGTCAGCCTCATGTGAGGGGAGGAGCTGGCTGCAATGCTGTCTAGTGCAGTCTCGTGCCTGGCGCTGGGCCACCTGACCTGACTCTGTAGTTGTCCCGGCCATTGCCAGACCTGCAGCGCAGCATGTACAGCCACATCACTTCACAAACCACGCGATGCACTTTGTTTCTCGAGGGTTGCAACAAGGGTTGCCAGCTGGTTCCCACATGCATATGGACACTGCACCACCACCACACGCAGATGCTGCAGTGCTAATGTTCAAGGTGGGCTGTTTGCTGTTGAAGGCGCAGTGCCTATGTCATGGGTGCGAACCCACCTTCGTCCATGTAGTCGGTTGAGAGGCGGATGCCTCCAAACGCAACGTCACATTGTGTAGGATCACCATTGGGCTTCTTCAGTGCCGCTAGCAAAGGGTCCCAATCCTGTGGCCCAAACCACCATGACCAGCCACAACGCATGCAAGCCACATGCAATGATTGCAAAGAGGCATCCAGGCACCTCCACAGTTTGTACACATTTCAAAAGTGGGCATGGCATGTTGTCACACACATGGGCACAATGGCCTTCCCTCATGGGCGGCTAATGGGTATCTAATGGGCACACTGACTCCCTACACCTTCTTTGGCACCTCCCAGCGAAGAAGTGGGAAGCGGTGGTAGCAGATGCATGCGTAGGGGAGGTCCAGGTGCATGGCAAGGTCAGGGAGGGGTAGTGGCAGGTTCAGTTTGACCATCTAGCTCATGCACACCCTGATGATACCCTTGCAGGCCCAGTCTACACACACTCCACACAGTCTTCACAGACTCTGCAATAGCTCAAAATGGCTGGAGCTGCTGGAGCTGGCCGTAGGTGGCTAGTTCGGGCCAGTGGCGGCTCATCCAAATAAGCCAGGGACCTGACATGCAAATCCAAATAAGCTAGGGAGCGTCCAAATTAGCTAGGGAGCTGACTTGCATGGTGGTGCAGGGCCTTGCGAATATTGCTGTTGCTGCAACACCCACCATGCAAACAAAGGTCCAGTTGTTAGGAGACCACTCGTGAAAGCCCCGGTCAACCAGGAATGCGGCTGTCTCCTTGAACAGCTGCACCTCGTACCCTGAGCACACCACGCTGCTGTGATGAGAGACGATGCATTGAGGCACCATGCTGTTCCATGTGCAGGCATGCTAGCAACATTCAATAACAAAACCAAGTTGAGTCGAGCAGAGCTCAATGCTGCAGCTACCACCAGTAGAGCGTGACCCGGAAGCACCTACCAGTAGCTGTTGATGCGTCGCTGCCTGGTGAGCATCGTACCAGAGGCTGAATAGACAGGCAACAGCAAGCCAGCCCACAATAAATCACTGAAAAGGGGACAAAGTTGTGTATGGTATATGGACAAAATGGACTATGGTTTCAAAGTATCTTTAGCCGCGTTGCAACAGTATGTTTCACGACGAAGGCGTATGCCAGTGTACCCGTGTGGGTGTGCCTGCGCCTGCAGGGAATGTGTGTGAGCAAGAGCTATTTACGGTAGGGTAGAAGAGAGCGCCGTGTTTGATGAATGATATAAAGAGGGCTGTACTGTGCAGGAGGTGCCAAAAATGTCGATAGCATGTCGGCAGATGCTTTCAGTCGTAACACATCGCGTTGAACTTACCGTGTCAACAGTCAAGCAAACACGGCGCATCGCCTTGGTAGCTATGTCGGCCCCAGGCTCCGGTACGATGATAGCCCAGCATCCGAGAAATGCAGTAATTAAAAGCAAAGCCGATAGAAGCAGCTTGCTGGCGAAGTGCTGGGCAAACCACCGCCCCATCGCGCACGGGATTTTATTGGGGGTAGGCTAGCGGCAGGCTACGGTCCGGATAGAAAGCAACGACAGCGGCTATTAGACGCTAGTAGACATCATACACGCGGCATTCGTGGAGCTGTGTTGCCCGCGGTGCACGTGAGCCCACATGACAGCTATGTTTATCCACGGGAAACTTTTTTTGTAGACTGACGGTTAGGGCGCGTTAATGTTAACACCCTAGGCTTTCGACTTTAACACATTGTTAACGCTACTTTAACACATTGTTAACACCTTCAGCCTCCACCCTGACGACCCGGTGTGCAAGGGGTCACCCCCGCCATTGGCCCCGCAATTCACTTTTTGGCACCGTCTTTGATTCAGGTGGTCACCCCGGCCGTTGGTCCCGCCAATCCGTGACAGGCGCGACGCTCACACCACGCGCTAGTGAAGGGTAGCTGAGGCTATCGCGGTAACTCACGCGCGCTGAAACTCGCGTTTTGGACTGAAGCCTCCCAGATCACTCCGCCCGCCATTCCCGCGGACTGTGAACATGGTCGCTCGCTGCAACCTGGGGCTCAACGGGGTGCGACCGTACGTGGGTCGCAGGGCGAAGCGCAAGATTCCCTGGGTCGCTATTCACACAACCTTGTCATGGATGTCCCGGTGCCGGGACGTGTGCAATTGGCGTAGCACCGTGCGGCATGCGATGACCGCTTAGTCTTCTATACGCCCATTATGCTATGAACACCGTAGATGAAATAGTACAGCCACTAATCAGCCGGCTGCTCTCACAACATCGCGCAGCACAAGTGCATTGTGGAGGTACTTCGCATCGACGTGGTGGCATCCGAACGCTCTAAGGGCAAGTACAGCCGGCGATCCAAATTTCTCCCGGCTCGAGTAACCAGACAATGTACTCTTGATGTAGGCGCGCACCTAATGCTATTTCTGCGGGAGCCTAGGTCCTTTAGCTCATAAATTCTTCTCAGCTCCGGGTAAGGACGGACACATGTAGCCAGTACAACTTGCTATGTTGCTTGTAAGGCCTATGTTGTATGTAGCAGAATGACCCGCCCTTGCTGCCGCTCTCAATGTAGAAAATGCAGATGTTACTAGAAAGTTATTTAAGTCGTGCATAGCTACCCCCATGGTTGACGACTGTTGCAGGAGCCAGGCACCCTATGGGTATTCCCAGCAAACGCGCCAAGGCCAGTAGGGCTAATGGGGCTCAAGGGCAGCTGCAGCAGCAGCTACGTGAAGCAGCAGCTCGACAACAACAGATCCTTATGTCTGCAGTTGCTGCCACATGCTGGGGCCATAAGCGCCCACGCAGCTGCCTTGGCCGGAGCGCTCAGCAGCAGCTCAGCATGGACCAGCAGGAGCTGCAGGGTGCCCAACATCAGCTCGGTCTAGACCAGCAGCAGCTGCTGGGTGCCGAGCAGCAGCTAGCTCTGGACCAGCAACAGCTGCATGGTGCCAAGCGGCAGCTGACCATGGACCAGGGTCAGCTGCAGGGTGCCCAGCACCAGCTGGCTCTGGACCAGCAGCAGCTGAAGCGTGCCCTGCAGCAGCTGACCCTGGATCAACAACAGCTGAAGGGTGCCCAGCAGCAGCTAGCTCTGGACCAGCAGCAGCTAGCTCTAGATCAGCAGCAGCTTTGCATCAAGTGCTTGATTATCTACAGGGTGAGCGGTGCATGGTCATGAAGCAGTTGTGCATGTGGTCAGATGGGTGCGCAGCCCAATTCAAGGGCACACCGGCATTGCAGCTGCACCGGCGCATGGCCATGAGGTACAGGGTGTCAGTGTGGTGGTCGTATGGAGCCACATCTCATTTCAAGGGCCGCCATGACTCTGAGGGTGGGGTATTCAAGCATAGCATGGCAGCCAGAGTCTTGGCTGATCACCCAGATCTCAGTGCAGAGTGCAAGGCTCAGCAGTTGGCAGGTGTGCATAATGTAGAGTGTGTGGTGCCAGCTGCACAACTAGCAGCCAGTGTTGCGCATCAGACTAGGGGGAGCGTGCAGCGGCGGTGGTGTTTGGTGCTGAAGGATGAAGAAGTTGAGAAGTGTGCTGAGCTTGACCCTGATGCCCACAGGCTGCTTCGCACCATCACTGGGTCACGGGCCATGCATGCAATGTTCTTCCCTGCAGATGGGGTTGCGCCCATGTGGTCTGAGACTGCATGTGCGTGTGTGAGGCACATGGGCAGCAAGCCACAGCAGTGCATGTGTCATGGAGCATCTACTCTGAGCAGCATACCCATGTTTGGACGTGTGACACTGGCAAGTGACAAGAAGGAAGATGCTGAGTGCTTGAGGCTTCTGCATGCACGGGCACCACACATTGCAAGCGCCCACATGACCTTGAATGTGCAGCTGCTGAAGGAGTATGCACGGGAGTGCTTGGGCTGGAAGGGCAAGAGGTTGACGCAGAAGAAGCCATTGCTTAGGGCTGACATCCTAGAACATCTGAGGTGGGAGCAAGAGATGGAGGAGGATCAGTTGGCTGAAGTGGGGGTTGACGAGGCAGATGAAATGTAAGACCAAGTACTTTCGATTGAAACCAGCAGCACCAACTGAGCCAGAATAGCACGAACTGAGCCGATAAAGCCGATTAAGGCAATGACCAAAAAATTAACAGTGCCATGCGCCCAACTTGCACAGTTTCAGCTAAGCGTGGCGTGACTCAGTCTCGTGGTGTAATGACATGGCTCGGTAGCATGGCGCACTGCGATGGCCTACTCCGCAGTACTGCGAGGCTGCCTCCATGGTGCGAACTTTGCTACGGACGCCACGGAGCGCCTCGCCACCCTGCTCTTGTAGGTGGGTCGCTGCTTGTTTGCGCTATCTCAAGTTTCGACCTGGTGGCGGGCGGTGTACTGGGACAAGGCTTCAGTCCAAAACGCGAGTTTCAGCGCGCGTGAGTTACCGCGATAGCCTCAGCTACCCTTCACTAGCGCGTGGTGTGAGCGTCGCGCCTGTCACGGATTGGCGGGACCAACGGCCGGGGTGACCTAAGGCGGCTCAAATCTTGACATTCAAATGCATGCCAGTTTTGCTCATGCGGGCCTCGCCGCGACCGACCGCCGCGACCGACGTGGCCCAGTAGCCTCTGCAAACAGTCAGGGACAGTCGCCGCAGTCAAAACAATTCACATGGCACGCCAAACCGATGTAACGACGCCCCTCCACCCATGCTCGGAAGTATACAAGGCTGCTGCATTGCTTGACCGCTGCGTGAGTAGTACCTACTACCAGGCCACTCGGTAAGGCCACTCAAGGTGTGTAGGACATTGCTACGTTACCTTGCTCGACATGTTGGGTCGGATCCCTCCCGCCCGCCCTCCGCTTGCGTGTCCAGCTTGTGTCCAGCTCCGCCCTGACCCCCTGCTGCTCAGCTGGAGGGGTGGGCAGCCCAGGGGCAGCACCAGCACCAGCTGCCTGCTGCTGCCAGGGGGGTGCAGCAGGAGGGGGGGGGCAGCAGGAGGGGGGGTGCAGCAGGAGGGGGGTGCAGCAGGAGGGGGGGGCTGGGAGGGGGTGGGAGGGGGTGGGGCTGGGGCTGGGGTGGGGTGGGGCTGCCAGGGGGTGGTCCGGTTGGGCTAGTCAGCACTGCAAGGCAAAGTTAGGTCACGCCAAAGTATGTTCCCACAAGCCTACTCAATGAAATGCCGTGCTTTCTTCTCCAGCAGCTGTGACGTTGAGTAAGGAACAGAGTTACAGATCGAAAATCTGAAAAGTCGCAGTGGTCAGCTCACAACATACTACTTTGTGGATGGGGGTCCCTTTTCCTGTGTGACTGGCGAGAGAGAGACGCACATTCTCCGCGTTTCTTGCAATGTCGATCAGTA
Source organism: Haematococcus lacustris (assembly GCA_030144725.1). Taxonomy (NCBI): domain Eukaryota; kingdom Viridiplantae; phylum Chlorophyta; class Chlorophyceae; order Chlamydomonadales; family Haematococcaceae; genus Haematococcus; species Haematococcus lacustris. The sequence continues at coordinate 1,274,251 of JASKMD010000016.1, forward strand.
ACTTGCCCCTCGACGGTCTTCCGACTCCGCCTGCACCAATGAAAGGCTTGCGGAGTGAGCTTGGCGGGCTAAACATAGATTGTACTTCAGGCTCGATGCCAAGCGCAGTTCGCTCATTGGTGCCGCTACTCACCACTAGAACAATCGATAGTGAGCAGCTGAGGTGTGTCCGCGCTCGCTTGCGCCGGTATGGACTCTGATGCAAGGATTAACGCGCCGCTTGCCAGTAGATGCGGAGTAATTCGCAGGTGCCAATGCAACAAACGCTATCGAAATCGGTGCACTCTGTAGCGAGTACTTGCATGAAGATTACCAACCCCATGTTGGGGACTCCTGACTTTGATCCGCTGCATGTAATTTTTCCACCATTGGGCTCTACATCTCACAATCAGGAGTCCCCAACATGGGGTTGGTAATCTTCATGCAAGTACTCGCTACAGAGTGCACCGATTTCGATAGCGTTTGTTGCATTGGCACCTGCAAATTACTCCGCATCTACTGGCAAGCGGCGCGTTAATCCTTGCATCAGAGTCCATACCGGCGCAAGCGAGCGCGGACACACCTCAGCTGCTCACTATCGATTGTTCTAGTGGTGAGTAGCGGCACCAATGAGCGAACTGCGCTTGGCATCGAGCCTGAAGTACAATCTATGTTTAGCCCGCCAAGCTCACTCCGCAAGCCTTTCATTGGTGCAGGCGGAGTCGGAAGACCGTCGAGGGGCAAGTTACTGATCGACATTGCAAGAAACGCGGAGAATGTGCGTCTCTCTCTCGCCAGTCACACAGGAAAAGGGACCCCCATCCACAAAGTAGTATGTTGTGAGCTGACCACTGCGACTTTTCAGATTTTCGATCTGTAACTCTGTTCCTTACTCAACGTCACAGCTGCTGGAGAAGAAAGCACGGCATTTCATTGAGTAGGCTTGTGGGAACATACTTTGGCGTGACCTAACTTTGCCTTGCAGTGCTGACTAGCCCAACCGGACCACCCCCTGGCAGCCCCACCCCACCCCAGCCCCAGCCCCACCCCCTCCCACCCCCTCCCAGCCCCAGCCCTACCCCCTCCCACCCCCTCCCAGCCCCAGCCCCGCCCTCCCAACCCCTCCCTCCCCCAGCCCCGCCCTCCCCCCCCATCCCACCCCCTCCTAGCCCCAGCCCCGCCTTCCCCACCCCTCCCACCCCCAGCCCGCACTCCCACCCCCTCCCAGCCCCAGCCCCAACCTCCCATCCCCTCCCACCCCCTCCCAGCCCCAGCCCCGCCCTCCCACCCCCTAGCACTGCCTTTCCACCCCCTCCCACCCCCTCCCACCCCCTCCCAGCCCCCTCCCACCCCCTTCCAGGAACCCTTCCAGCCCCCCCCCACCCCTTCCCAGCCCCCTCCCACCCCCTCCCACTCTGGACCGTGCCCCACCCCCTCCCCAGCCCTGCATAGCCTTTCCACCTCCTCCTACCCCCTTCCAACCCCAGCCCCGCCTCCCCCCCCCTCATTGCCCTCCCATTGCCCTCCCATCCGCCCCCTCATTGCCCTCCCATCCCTGCTAACCCCTCCCAACCTCAGCCCCGCCCTCCCCCCACCACCACCACCCCCTCCCATGGCGATGAGCTGGGGGTAGCAGCAGGTGCCGGTGCTGGTGCCGCCCCTGACCTGCCCCCCCCTCCTGCTGCACCCCCCTGGCAGGAGCAGGCAGCTGGTGCTGGTGCCGCCCCTGACCTGCCCCCCCCTCCTGCTGCACCCCCCTGGCAGGAGCAGGCAGCTGGTGCTGGTGCCGCCCCTGACCTGCCCCCCCCTCCTGCTGCACCTCCCTGGCAGGAGCAGGCAGCTGGTGCTGGTGCCGCCCCTGACCTGCTACCCCCCTCCTGCTGCACCCCCCTGGCAGCAGCAGGCGGCTGGTGCTGGTGCTGCCCCTGGGCTGCCCACCCCTCCTGCTGCACCCCCCTGGCAGCAGCAGGCGGCTGGTGCTGGTCCTGACCCTGGGCTGCCCCCCCCTCCTGCTGCACCCCCCTGGCAGCAGCAGGCAGCTGGTGCTGGTGCTGCCCCTGGGCTGCCCACCCCTCCAGCTGAGCAGCAGGGGGTCAGGGCGGAGCTGGACACAAGCTGGACACGCAAGCGGAGGGCGGGCGGGAGGGATCCGACCCAACATGTCGAGCAAGGTAACGTAGCAATGTCCTACACACCTTGAGTGGCCTTACCGAGTGGCCTGGTAGTAGGTACTACTCACGCAGCGGTCAAGCAATGCAGCAGCCTTGTATACTTCCGAGCATGGGTGGAGGGGCGTCGTTACATCGGTTTGGCGTGCCATGTGAATTGTTTTGACTGCGGCGACTGTCCCTGACTGTTTGCAGAGGCTACTGGGCCACGTCGGTCGCGGCGGTCGGTCGCGGCGAGGCCCGCATGAGCAAAACTGGCATGCATTTGAATGTCAAGATTTGAGCCGCCTTAGCACTCAGCACACTGCACAATATTTAATGTTACAAGCTGCACCGCATAGCTGACAGAGTCTTCTATCCAGGGATGTGCGAATCATAAATAGAAACCACGTGGCTGAGACGCGGCGTCGTTTTGATTACCAGGGGTCGGTTTCCTATCATTTCCAGCCATTTTTTGAATGTTGGGGACACCTGACTCACAACGGTGTCGCTAGCAGGTTAGGCCCTCTTTTGTCGATTGTACTGCATTGTCTCGTCGACTTGATTAGCTTCGCAATGTCATTCTCCATCTGTTTATATGCGTGTCGCAACAGGAGAGATGAATTGGTGGCCGGGGCATTTCCGTGCCGAGCAGCCTTTGCTGCCGTTGGACTGGGCAACTCGCGAATACATCTCAGGTAAGCACGGGGTGCTGTTTCTTAGTGCGTTCTGCATACAATGTCAACACATGCAACCAAATCTGCTGACCTCCACAGGTGCTTGGCTGTTGTGAAGATCAGCATTAAACCCACAGCAGCCCAAGGCTCTTCCAAGCTTCAAGGGTACAGTACAAGGGTCTCGTGCACAACACAGCATGTATTTTCCTGCTACTACCGAGGGTGAGCTCATGTGGTCAATGACGGCATGTGCTTGTGGTGCACGCATGAGCAACCCCCCTCAGCCGTGTGGTGCACAGTGCCGTGGTTCGATGCCTCTTGAGCCAATGCCCATGCTGCTAGACAAGGAAGCTGCTAGGCAAGCTGCTTTGAACGCAGAGTGTATTATGTTACAGTTCTGCTTTAAACCTAGTATGCATGTGATTTGAATGCGCCCATCCCAGCCCTGCATGCGAGATCGACTTTTGTCATGTTTAGTTTGTCATGACAGTTGGTAGTTTGTTCTTGGTTGATTTAATGCCTTGCACTGCTTATTGTAAGTACTTGGAACCTCACAGAACAAGGACAAGCCACTAAACGCAACAACGCTAATCCGAGATTCGCAACGTCGCGCGCTAAAGAGTACGTAAGCAGCAGCTACAGCAGTAGCAGCAGCAGATAGCAACAACAAGTAGCAACAGCCACATAGCAGGATCGCCTTGTCCGGCTGCAAATTGTTACTATCGTCCGCCGCCATCCTGAAGATACAGCTGTACTATATGTAAGGAAAGCACGGCCAGACCAGAACACCACTATCAAGGTTACATAGATCTGCCACAACAGACTGGCGCATAGCTCGCGCCTACCTGTAAGGAAAGCACGGCCAGACCAGAACACCACTATCAAGGTGCCGAGGTCTGGCAAGAAACTGCCTTAACTACAACAGTCACACTCGTACACTCGGCAGACTAGCCGCTGAATATCTCGCCCTATCATCCCGATGCTTCATGCGCAGCACCGGGAGAGCATACTTTTCAACACTCCCACTCAGGGGCTAGGCAAGGAGACACTACTGCAAAGAAACAACTGCAAGAGTACAGCAAAACAAAAGAGCTACCAACGTCTACAACAGAAGAGCTACCAAACCCTTAATCGGAAAGAACTACCAAAGAGTCTTGCGAGTGCTTAGGGAACAAACAAGTACACTTGACAAGCAACTTGTGAGCACTTGAACATATTGATGTGACAGGCGCATGGTGCATGGCATGCTTAAGTGCATGGGTCATGTTGTTACTGTGCACATGCTCCCACTAGCCATGCCAGCCACGGGCAGGGCTGCTCCTCGCCTGCTATTGCTGTAAGTGGCATGCAACTCCTGTTACTGCTGCTCCCACTGGCCTTGCAATTGCCACAGCTACTTCTGCTCCTGGTGTGTTGTTGCTGGTTACATGCTGCACATGTTCCCACTGGCCATGTTAGCCAGGGGCAGGGCTACTTCTCGCCTGTTGTCGCTGCAAGTGGCATGAGTGCTCAACCTTGTTTCAACTGCTGTTGCTGCTGCTCTTACTGGCCTTGCACTTGCCACAACTGCTTCTGCTGCTGGTGAGCTGTTGCTGGCTACTTACTGCACATGCTCTCACTAGCTATGCACTTGCCACAGCTGGTGCTACTCCTGGTGAGCAGTTCCTCGATACATGCTTCACATGCTCCCACTGGCCATGCCTGCTCGGGGCAGGGCTGCTGCTCCTGTCTGGGGCTTCAGTCTGGGGCTGAAGGGTCCATGGTGACCATAACCTCCAGTGAGCGACCTGCATCCGGATGGGCAGGAGTTCCAAATTAGCGGTCATGTACTGCGAGTCCATGCCATGATGGCCTATGGGCGGAACGGCCATCCCTTGGGAGGGGGAGGAATGTAGCGTTCCGATTCTGCACTAAGCGGATCGGCGCTAGTGTCACTGCTGAAGTGTGATACAGGCAGGTTAAGTGGTGGGCTGTACTGCTGCCCACCATTCGGGTTCGATCCCCGGAGGCCGTTCTATGTCTTAGCCTGGTTGCGCTGCAGCAGTCTGACACCTGTAACTGCGGTTAGCGTTGCATGGCGTTCACACACTGAAAAGATTTAAGGCGCGTTCTTTCTGAACGCTACATTGGTTTCCGTATTCCGATACCTCAGTGACTGGCCGCACCATGACTGACACTACGCCAAATGGCGAAACACCAGGCGCTGGCACATCCAGCGGTCCTGCGGGTTCCCAGGCCATATTGGCCCAGGCCCTATCTGATCCCGAGTTTGCCAGGTCCCTGAGGGCGGCTTTGTTCCCCGACGGTGGTCCTGCTGCAACTCCGTCGCGGAATGGGCAGGGCGATGGCCCAGTCCCTCCAGGCGATGAAGAAGAAGAAGAGGAGGAGCAGGATGAGGAAGAAGAGGCTGACGACGTCTCTGAGGGCGAGATTGACCTGTCCTCCGCAGACCAGCTGGCCCAGTCGCTGCTGGACACGCAGGACCAGCTGAAGGAAGCCAAAACCAAGCTGGCCAAGATGGAATCTCGCCAAAAGCTGACAGATCGCACACTGGCTGCGCTGGCTGAAAAGGTGGGTCTATTTCCTGGGTCCCCTCCCTCCATCCAGGACAGGCTGTTTAGTATGCGCACTCCGTCCCCGAGTAGGTCAGGTACACGCCCTGCGTGTATTCCTGGTACCTTTAACTCGATCGGTGGGAGAGGCGGCGCTTTGCACCACCTCTTTCCCCAGGTCACGAGTCAGGC
>JASKMD010000016.1:1280297-1410848 GCA_030144725.1 Haematococcus lacustris
GAGATGCTCAGGCATTATATCTCTCCCACTCAACGAGACTGGCCTAAACACCTCTCGTTCGCCGAGTTTGCAATCAATAACTCATGGCAAGAAAGTATTAAATCTACACCTTTTCTGATCAACTATGGACAATCCCCAGTGACACCGGTGACCCAAGAGTTACCTCGGTTGCCACCTCCCATGGCCCAGTTCTTCTCTGATGGCTGGGAAAAAGGTGTTCAAGAAGCCAGAAGATGTATGAAACTGGCACAGAGTCGGCAGTCTAATAACGCTAATCCACACAGGAAATCCTCGGACAGTATGTTCCAAGTGGGTGACCGTGTGCTGCTTAGTACCATGAACCTGCGTAACATGGTGGGCAAAGCCAGAAAGCTGCTGCCACGGTATGTGGGGCCTTTCAGGATTGAGGCTCATGTGGGTAGAGACGCGGTAAAGCTGACCCTGCCACCAGCCATGTCCAGGATTCATCCTGTCTTCCATGTGTCATTGCTAAGACCCTATGAGGGCAACTTTGGTCGTCTTCCCCCCACCGAGCTGGGCTGGTTAGATGATTCCCCACAATATGAAGTAGAGCGCATTGTGAACCACCGGCATGTGCGTGCAGGTAAAGCAAAGGAGTACCTCGTCAAGTGGAAGGGTTATGATGACTCTGACAACACCTGGGAGCCAGCCGGCAATCTAGCAAATGCCCCTGATTGCGTGAACTTGTATAAAGCTCAGAATGGCTTGCTGTGAATTAAATGTGGGACATGGGCTCCATGTGGTCATGCTGGTTGCTTTGCTGCATGCTACGTGCCTTGGTGTGCTATGGGTCCAGTTGCTCATGTGAGCCTGGCTTGTCTTGTTCCCAGCGTCCACTGGCTCTGTGAGTCTGGGGCTGAAGGGTCCATGGTGACCATAACCTCCAGTGAGCGACCTGCATCCGGATGGGCAGGAGTTCCAAATTAGCGGTCATGTACTGCGAGTCCATGCCATGATGGCCTATGGGCGGAACGGCCATCCCTTGGGAGGGGGAGGAATGTAGCGTTCCGATTCTGCACTAAGCGGATCGGCGCTAGTGTCACTGCTGAAGTGTGATACAGGCAGGTTAAGTGGTGGGCTGTACTGCTGCCCACCATTCGGGTTCGATCCCCGGAGGCCGTTCTATGTCTTAGCCTGGTTGCGCTGCAGCAGTCTGACACCTGTAACTGCGGTTAGCGTTGCATGGCGTTCACACACTGAAAAGATTTAAGGCGCGTTCTTTCTGAACGCTACAGTCATGTTGTTACTGTGCACATGCTCCCACTAGCCATGCCAGCCACGGGCAGGGCTGCTCCTCGCCTGCTATTGCTGTAAGTGGCATGCAACTCCTGTTCACTCGTAGAAACTAGCACATGAAAAGTTCAATATTTTGACATGAAACTTGGTACATAGCATTTTTACAACATTGTAAGAGTTATGGTGAAAACCTAAAATCGAGGAAAAATCGGGCTGAGGAGATACAGAGTTGTCAGTACTGACAGACCCCCCAGTCAGTGCTGACTGACCCACTTGCAGTGCTGACTCATCGACTTTCAGTGCTGACTACCTAATTTACAGTGCTGACTGACCCTCTTTCAGTGCTGAATGACCCATTGTCAGTGCTGACAAACCCACTTTCAGTGCTGACTGATTAACTTTCAGTGCTGACTGACCCACTTTCAGTGCTGACTACCTAACTTTCAGTGCTGACTGACTTACTTTCAGTGCTGACTACCTAATTATCAGTGCTGACTGGTTAACATTCAGTGCTGACTGACCCATTGTCAGTGTTGACTGATTAATATTCAGTGCTGACTGACCCATTGTCAGTGCTGACTGATTAATATTCAGTGCTGACTGGTTAACATTCAGTGCTGACTGACCCATTGTCAGTTCTGACTGATTAATATTCAGTGCTGACTGACCCATTGTCAGTGCTGACTGATGAATATTCAGTGCTGACTACCTAATTATCAGTGCTGACTGATTAGCATTCAGTGCTGACTGACCCATTGTCAGTGCTGACTACCTAACTATCAGTGCTGACTGACGCACTTTCAGTGCTGACTACCTAACTATCAGTGCTGACTGACCCACTTTCAGTGCTGACTGACCCATTCTCAGTGCTGACTACCAAACTGTCAGTGCTAACTGACTACCTTTCAGTGCTGACTGACTAACTTGCAGTGCTGACTTACTAACTTTCAGAGCTAACTTACTTAACGCACTAACTTTCAGTGCTGACTACCTAATTCTTAGTGCTGATTGACTAACTTATAGTGCTGACTGACTACCTTACTGTCAGTGCTGACTGACTAACTGTCAGTGCTGACTAAGTAACTTTCAATGCTGATTGACTTAACTCACTAACTTTCAGTGCTGACTACCTAACTTTCAGTGCTTACTGACTAACTTTCAGTGCTGACTGACTTCACTCACTAACTTTCAGTGCTGACTGACTAACTTTCAGTGCTGACTTACTAAACTAACTAACTATGTTGACTTACTAACTTATGGATTGCTAAACATCTGCATGATGCACCATCATTTCACGGAGATGTTAAGCACATGTCTTGAAAGAAAGGCGACAACAACAACAACACCACAACAATGGGACAATACAACACACAACGAGGTGACTGCCACCACAAGTACAAAGTAACAACATAGCTAGGCTGGGCTCCAACATAGCTAGGCTGGGCTCCTGGTTGCTGACGCCACGCTTCAGCCACCACACAGCAGCTGACTTCTGGCTGCACACGTCATGCACCACCTGCCGCATGGTAGCTGCTCACGTCATGCGCCACCTAGGTAGCTGCGCCGTATGACTTATGGCGGCGGCTCCAAGATGAGCCTCCTTGCTGATATTATTATTATACTCTATATTATATATTATACTGATATTTATAATACACTGATATTATATTAATAATATATATTATAATATGTATTATATATTATAATATATATTATATTATATAATATATAATATGTATTATATATTATACTTTTATATTTATATTATTATACTATTATTATATATTATTATATATATTATTATATTTATATATAAATATAATAATATATAAATATATTATAATTATAAATATTCTTTATATTTAATTATATTATATTATTATATTATTATTATATTATTATATTATATATATAATATCATATATTATTATTATATTATTATTATATATATTATTATATATTATTATTATATATTATTATTATTATATATATATGTATAAATGTATATATATAATAAACATATACAATAAAATATATATATATGTTTATTATATAAATAAACATATATATATAATATAATATATATATAATATAATAAATATATATAATATATATATATTTATAAATTTATTATAAAAAATATATATAATAAATATATATAATAAATATAATGATATTTATATAAATATAATAATAAATACAATATATGATATATTATATTTATTATATATATTATATTATATTTATTATATATATTATATAATAATATAATATATATTATATTATATTATTATTATATATATATGTATATATGTATATATATAGTAAACATATACAATAAAATATATATATATGTTTATTATATAAATAAACATATATATATAATATAATATATATATAATATAATAGATATATATAATATATATATATTTATAAATATATATAATAAATATATATAATAAATATATATAATAAATATAATAAATATAATAAGTATATATAATAAATATATATAATAAATATAAAATCCAACCCTAACCCTTATAATAAATATAAATATATAATATATTTATATTTATAAATATATATAATATAATATATATATAATATAATAAAATATATATATATGTTTATTATATGTAATATAATAAACATATACAATCAAAAAGATATATATGTATATATGTATATATATATATATATTATTATTATTATATATAATATTATTACTGTTATATATTACTATTATATATATTATTATTATATATATTATTATAATATTTTATTATTATTACACATATTATTATATATTATTATATATTATTATACCATTATTATATAATATATATTATATATTTTATATTATACTTTTATATTATATATTATACTGATATTATATTATTAATATATATTATAATATATATTATAATACAATATATATATTATATTATACTGATATTATATTATATTATATATTATACTGCTATTTATATTATACTGATATTATTATTATATTATTATTATATATGATATTATTATTATGAGCCTCCTTGCTGATATTATTATTATACTTATACAAGCAGTCAGTACTGATAGGCATTAAGCCTATAGGCATTCAGCACTGAATGGCAGGCACACGGTATCTCATCAACCATTGGGAGTTGATTTTTTTTTTCAAGTGCGTTGGCTTGCAAATGGACAAAGGAAGCCAGCTAGCCAAAAAAAATGTACCCTTACGTGGCACCAATAGTGCCATCTTTTACACGAGTGTTACTGCTGCTCCCACTGGCCTTGCAATTGCCACAGCTACTTCTGCTCCTGGTGTGTTGTTGCTGGTTACATGCTGCACATGTTCCCACTGGCCATGTTAGCCAGGGGCAGGGCTACTTCTCGCCTGTTGTCGCTGCAAGTGGCATGAGTGCTCAACCTTGTTTCAACTGCTGTTGCTGCTGCTCTTACTGGCCTTGCACTTGCCACAACTGCTTCTGCTGCTGGTGAGCTGTTGCTGGCTACTTACTGCACATGCTCTCACTAGCTATGCACTTGCCACAGCTGGTGCTACTCCTGGTGAGCAGTTCCTCGATACATGCTTCACATGCTCCCACTGGCCATGCCTGCTCGGGGCAGGGCTGCTGCTCCTGGTGAGCAGTTGCTCGATACATGCTGCACATGCTCCCACTGGCCATACCAGCTCGGGGCAGGGCTGCTGCTCCTGGTGAGCAGTTCCTCGATACATGCTGCACATGCTCCCACTGGCCATGCCTGCTCGGGGCAGGGCTGCTGCTCCTGGTGAGCAGCTGCTCGCTACATGCTGCACATGCTCCCACTGGCCATGCCAGCTCGGGGCAGGGCTGCTGCTCCTGGTGAGCAGTTGCTCGCTACATGCTGCACATGCTCCCACTGGCCTTGCACTTGCCACAGCTGGTGCTACTCTTGGTGAGCTGTTGCTGGCTCCTTGCTGCACATGCTCCCACTGGCCTTCACACTGCCCATCTCACTGGGGCAGTGTCACACACACATGGGTCAAGCACAGCCTACACACTGCCCATCTTACTGGGGCAGTGTCACACACACACATGGGTCAAGCACGGCGTACACACTGCCCATCTCACTGGGGCAGTGTCACACACACACATGGGTCAAGCACAGCGTACACACTGCCCATCTCACTGGGGCAGAGTCACACACACATGGGTCAAGCACCGCCTATCCACTGTAACCGGTTGTTATGAGGAAGAGCTTCTGCTGCTGATCAGCTGTTACTGACTTTTCCCCCCTGCAGCAGAAGTTATGACTTGATGTACCCAGAAGGCAGTGTCCAAGACAACAGAGCAGCGTCAAACACATAGAAGTCAAACACTGCCTAGACACTACCCTAAGTCTTATAGGGCAGAGCTTATGCTGATGAGCAGCACTTGCTGACTCTTCCCCCCTGCAGCAGAAGTTATGGCTTGATGCAAACCAGAAAGTGGTTTTGAGACCAACAGAACAAAAAGAGCAGGTTATCCCTGGTAGCTGCCTGGCACTGCACACTCATTAGACAGTGACTAACGAACAGAACATGACAGGCAGCGCTACAGCATGCACCTGCATGGCATTGCACACTCGTCGTGGCAATGACTAACAAACAAGACAGGCAGCGCTACAGCATGCACCTGCATGGCAATGCACACTCGTCGCGGCAGTGACTAACAAGGTAGAACAGGACAGGCAGCGCTACAGCATGCACCTGCCTGGCAATGCACACTCGTCGCGGCAGTGACTAACAAAGCAGAACAGGACAGGCAGCGCTGCAGCATGTACCTGCCTGGCACTACACACTCGTCGCGGCAGTGACTAACAAGGTAGAACAGGACAGGCAGCGCTACAGCATGCACCTGCCTGGCAATGCACACTCGTCGCGGCAGTGACTAACAAGGTAGAACAGGACAGGCAGCGCTGCAGCATGCATTTGCCTGGCAATGCACACTCGTCGCGGCAGTGACTAACAAAGCAGAACAGGACAGGCAGCGCTGCAGCATGCACCTGCCTGGCACTGCACACTCGTCGCGGCAGTGACTTTCGTACACCATCCCCACAGACACGACACACCATCCAGACAATGCACGATCTTGGCACGAGCAACTCGGAAGCTTATGCACACGGACAACGCTGGAGTTGGCCCCGTGTATCGCACCAAGCTTGGCTTACTTGGCTGCTCGACGGGGTAACCAGATCTCACAGCGGTTGCGTAGCTTTGCAAAGAGCCTCGGCATCCATCGGCATCCCTGCGTGGTAATGCGCTTGAGCAAGGGCTCGAAGGCTATCATTTACGCACAGTCGCTTGCCAGGCGACTGCGCGGACCCGATCTCATTGGTGTCCGACACAATGGCGGAGCAGTGGGCCCATAACCCTGTAAGGAAAGCACGGCCAGACCAGAACACCACTATCAAGGTTACATAGATCTGCCACAACAGACTGGCGCATAGCTCGCGCCTACCTGTAAGGAAAGCACGGCCAGACCAGAACACCACTATCAAGGTGCCGAGGTCTGGCAGGAAACTGCCTTAACTACAACAGTCACACTCGTACACTCGGCAGACTAGCCGCTGAATATCTCGCCCTATCATCCCGATGCTTCATGCGCAGCACCGGGAGAGCATACTTTTCAACACTATAACATCTGGTTTCCCTGTATTCTGATCATAGGCCTGTGCAGTGACTGACAAGCAGGAGGATTTCAACATCCTTTCACTACTGGACGTCGGGCGGCCCCAACATGGGGTTGGTAATATGCATGCAAGTACTCTCTAAATACTGCATCGTTTTCGATAGCGTTTGGCACATTGGTAGCTGCGAAGCAATGCGCGTCATTTGACCATCAGCGCACGACATTGGAGTCTTTGCTCGCGTACTGCCACATGTGCCCGCGAACAAATCACAGCGGCGAGACGGGTATCCTTGGCACGGTGCGCCACATCCCTGTGGCGCCATCTATCTGGCGCAATGAGCGGGTTGTGCACAAATGAAATGTCCGGCAAACACCCAACGCGATGCCTGCCGGGCGTGCAGGGCACCTAGACGGGGTGAATGAAACATATAATCGTACTCGCTTCCGCCGAATACACCACTTGGGTCAGCGCACACCAAGGTATCACCGGCTTAGAACCCCCCTCCCCCACTGTGTCCTCCACTGTGTTGCACCCGCTGCACCCACAAGAAAATGGCTACGAAATGTTTGTTCTTGACCCCTTGGCGCATTTATTAGAACAAACCGTACGTTAAACAGCCCAGGCCTCTATTAGTTTGACATCTTTAAAGTGACATCATGTTCTCCAAGCAGAATCAGGGCCACGGGGCTGTGGGGTGGCAGTTGAGCTATGAAACTTTGCACGCAGGTGGATGGCATGTAGGGGAGTGTAACTCTCAGAGGAGCCGAGTCCAAACTCGGTCATGGTGTGGAGTTGTGCGACTGACTGCATGGCTCTGGCCCTGAGATCGGCTAAGGGAGTTGGGGGTCACAGACCAAAGTGAGCTTTTGCCTTATCTGAGTATGAGCGTTTGTAACACTGTCGTAGATGAGCTTAACTTAGTAAGTAGCATGTTGTAAGTCCAAATGGTCGAGCTGTGGCATTGCCCTCAAGGTATGGGGAGAAGGTAGGCTCAGTGCCACATTTCCGCAACCGCTCTCCAATCCGACTGCTGCTGTCGACGCGCATGCTTGTGTAGAGCAGCCTAAGTGACGCGCGCGGTCGCAGCGATGACTGCATGCCCCGAACCGGCTCAAATTTGAATTACTAACTTTGACGCTTTGTTGTGCACGGCCTACTCGGTGTATGTTTATTCTGGATGGGTGAAAGGTAGCTGGCTGGGTTGGCTACATACTGAGCCAGCTAGCATTAAATTTGGCGCAGCGAGTGCAGAGTTACAGCCGTCCTACTACCAGGGGTCGGTTTACTGTCATTTTTTGAATGTTGGGGCCGCCTGACTGGACGACGTGCTACCCAACGACGTCCCTCCGGCGCCGCCAACCGTGAACCCACCAATCGCAGCGCACAGTGAGTATACCCACTTGCTCTAAGCGCAGCGCCACCTGCATTACTTTTGCTGAAGTGCAGTGTTTGAACCTGCGTGCGTAGCAGTGACCACCTGCGACAGCAGTGCTACCCGCGCAAGCGGTGATTACCTGCGTTAGCAGTGCTGACCTGCGCAAGCAGTGACTTACCCAATTCTTGGTGACCTGCTTTTTGCAGTGAACGCTGCCCCCAAGAGGAGGACTCCAATCCCCGTTCCAGACTTCTCACAAGTTCGAGTTGTACCGCCGACAGTACCGCCAACGGCCCCAGCGGAACCACCGCTACCCCACCACCGCCCGAGCCAGACTTCGAATCCGTGCCCGAAGTGCGCCCAGTTTCGAGCAGCCGCAGATTACCAACACGCTGTCAACCGTGAGCTTCGACAGCAATTAGCAGCACAGCAGCACATTATCACTACCATTGCATTAGGGAAAGCACCCACAACTTACCCACTGCCTCCCCCTATCACAACCCCACCACCAGCCCCGGCTGTGAATAGCAATCACATAGCAGCTCAGCGCCGCCAGGCAGCCAAGGCAGCCAGGCACACATAATGGAGGGTGATATGCCAGACACACACACCGTTCTGAATGTCCTGAAGATACAGCTGTACTATAACATATTAGGCTCATGCGCTCCTGCGTCCTGAAGATACAGCTGTACTATAACATATTAGGCTCATGCGTCCTGAAGATACAGCTGTACTATAACATATTAGGCTCATGCGCTTGGACAACCCTGGTATGCCTCAATTTGATACACTGAACAAGGACCTATTGAAAGCATGGTGCAAGCACAATAACATCAGAGGGGTTTCAAGTAAATCAAAGAATGAGTTGCGTGACATGTGCCTGCTGAAGTTGAGGAAGAAGGTTGAGGCACCACGGCACATGTAACACTGAAAGCCAGAGCCATCCCGAGGCATCCCGACAACATATTGCCAAGTGATGATGTAGCGCTGTCATAAGGCAGCTTACATTTACATAGAGTCATGCCGCAACGTAAGTGAGGTAAGGGGTGCCAGCTTGCTGACTTGTGCGCATATGCACGAACTATATGCTCCATGCACTGACATGCAAGCAGGCGTACTGCACTTGTGCCGTTGGCTTACGGCGTGCGTAGAAGGACTGCCAGCCTCGCCTTATGATGTGCGTGAGTCTTTTAGGAGCGGAAAGCACAGGTCAGGTTTGGGCGGGCGCCGATCTGAGCTAGTGTTTTGCGGCTGCGGGGTGCCGGATACGCCTGTTACACCCAACTGCGCCAAAACTTTGTCGCGAGCTACACGGAGATTCGCGCCCCAGACCGTCTCACATTTGCGGGGCCAATGGCGGGGGTGACCTCTAGCCAGTCACACAGAAAAAGGGACCCCCTTGCAAAAATCGCATGTTGTGAGCTGACCACTCTGAGTTATTAGAATTTTGCATTATTACTTTGTTCATTACTCAACGACACAGCTGCTGGAAAAGAAAGTCAGACCCTCCCAACTCTGATAAAACCTTTTACACAACCATGTCATGGACATTCCGACGCCGGGAAGTGTGCGATTGGCGTAACACCGTGCGGCATGCGATGAACGCGTAGTCTGCTATACGCCCGTAATGCCAGGAACCCCGTAAACGAAAAAAGTGCGCCCACCAATCAGCCGGTCGCTCTCACGACATCGCGCAGCGCAAGTGCATTGTGGAGGTGCTTCGCAATGACGTGGTGGACTCCTGACGCTGTAAGGGCAAGTACAGCTGGCGGTACTAATTCCTCCCGGCTCAATGAACCCGACGTTGTTTCCTTAATGGAGGCGCGCTCATAGTCTTACATCTGTGAGGGCATGGTCTGAGATAGTACAAAATCAGCATCGCACCTCTCAGTGCGAGGTAAGGACTGACATGTACATGTGCACGAAGCTTGCTATGTTGCTTGTGAAGAACACATTGCATAGAGCAGAATGACCCGCCCTTGGTGCCGCTGTCAATGTAGGGAAAGCATATGTTATCAGTAGGGTGCGTCAATCTATATTAGATCTATATTAGACGACCTGCACATGACGATGCTGCACATGCTCCCACTGGCCATGCCTGCTCGGGGCAGGGCTGCTGCTCCTGGTGAGCAGCTGCTCGCTACATGCTGCACATGCTCCCACTGGCCATGCCAGCTCGGGGCAGGGCTGCTGCTCCTGGTGAGCAGTTGCTCGCTACATGCTGCACATGCTCCCACTGGCCTTGCACTTGCCACAGCTGGTGCTACTCTTGGTGAGCTGTTGCTGGCTCCTTGCTGCACATGCTCCCACTGGCCTTCACACTGCCCATCTCACTGGGGCAGTGTCACACACACATGGGTCAAGCACAGCCTACACACTGCCCATCTTACTGGGGCAGTGTCACACACACACATGGGTCAAGCACGGCGTACACACTGCCCATCTCACTGGGGCAGTGTCACACACACACATGGGTCAAGCACAGCGTACACACTGCCCATCTCACTGGGGCAGAGTCACACACACATGGGTCAAGCACCGCCTATCCACTGTAACCGGTTGTTATGAGGAAGAGCTTCTGCTGCTGATCAGCTGTTACTGACTTTTCCCCCCTGCAGCAGAAGTTATGACTTGATGTACCCAGAAGGCAGTGTCCAAGACAACAGAGCAGCGTCAAACACATAGAAGTCAAACACTGCCTAGACACTACCCTAAGTCTTATAGGGCAGAGCTTATGCTGATGAGCAGCACTTGCTGACTCTTCCCCCCTGCAGCAGAAGTTATGGCTTGATGCAAACCAGAAAGTGGTTTTGAGACCAACAGAACAAAAAGAGCAGGTTATCCCTGGTAGCTGCCTGGCACTGCACACTCATTAGACAGTGACTAACGAACAGAACATGATAGGCAGCGCTACAGCATGCACCTGCATGGCATTGCACACTCGTCGTGGCAATGACTAACAAACAAGACAGGCAGCGCTACAGCATGCACCTGCATGGCAATGCACACTCGTCGCGGCAGTGACTAACAAGGTAGAACAGGACAGGCAGCGCTACAGCATGCACCTGCCTGGCAATGCACACTCGTCGCGGCAGTGACTAACAAAGCAGAACAGGACAGGCAGCGCTGCAGCATGTACCTGCCTGGCACTACACACTCGTCGCGGCAGTGACTAACAAGGTAGAACAGGACAGGCAGCGCTACAGCATGCACCTGCCTGGCAATGCACACTCGTCGCGGCAGTGACTAACAAGGTAGAACAGGACAGGCAGCGCTGCAGCATGCATTTGCCTGGCAATGCACACTCGTCGCGGCAGTGACTAACAAAGCAGAACAGGACAGGCAGCGCTGCAGCATGCACCTGCCTGGCACTGCACACTCGTCGCGGCAGTGACTTTCGTACACCATCCCCACAGACACGACACACCATCCAGACAATGCACGATCTTGGCACGAGCAACTCGGAAGCTTATGCACACGGACAACGCTGGAGTTGGCCCCGTGTATCGCACCAAGCTTGGCTTACTTGGCTGCTCGACGGGGTAACCAGATCTCACAGCGGTTGCGTAGCTTTGCAAAGAGCCTCGGCATCCATCGGCATCCCTGCGTGGTAATGCGCTTGAGCAAGGGCTCGAAGGCTATCATTTACGCACAGTCGCTTGCCAGGCGACTGCGCGGACCCGATCTCATTGGTGTCCGACACAATGGCGGAGCAGTGGGCCCATAACCCTGTAAGGAAAGCACGGCCAGACCAGAACACCACTATCAAGGTTACATAGATCTGCCACAACAGACTGGCGCATAGCTCGCGCCTACCTGTAAGGAAAGCACGGCCAGACCAGAACACCACTATCAAGGTGCCGAGGTCTGGCAAGAAACTGCCTTAACTACAACAGTCACACTCGTACACTCGGCAGACTAGCCGCTGAATATCTCGCCCTATCATCCCGATGCTTCATGCGCAGCACCGGGAGAGCATACTTTTCAACACTATAACATTTGGTTTCCCTGTATTCTGATCATAGGCCTGTGCAGTGACTGACAAGCAGGAGGATTTCAACATCCTTTCACTACTGGACGTCGGGCGGCCCCAACATGGGGTTGGTAATATGCATGCAAGTACTCTCTAAATACTGCATCGTTTTCGATAGCGTTTGGCACATTGGTAGCTGCGAAGCAATGCGCGTCATTTGACCATCAGCGCACGACATTGGAGTCTTTGCTCGCGTACTGCCACATGTGCCCGCGAACAAATCACAGCGGCGAGACGGGTATCCTTGGCACGGTGCGCCACATCCCTGTGGCGCCATCTATCTGGCGCAATGAGCGGGTTGTGCACAAATGAAATGTCCGGCAAACACCCAACGCGATGCCTGCCGGGCGTGCAGGGCACCTAGACGGGGTGAATGAAACATATAATCGTACTCGCTTCCGCCGAATACACCACTTGGGTCAGCGCACACTAAGGTATCACCGGCTTAGAACCCCCCTCCCCCACTGTGTCCTCCACTGTGTTGCACCCGCTGCACCCACAAGAAAATGGCTACGAAATGTTTGTTCTTGACCCCTTGGCGCATTTATTAGAACAAACCGTACGTTAAACAGCCCAGGCCTCTATTAGTTTGACATCTTTAAAGTGACATCATGTTCTCCAAGCAGAATCAGGGCCACGGGGCTGTGGGGTGGCAGTTGAGCTATGAAACTTTGCACGCAGGTGGATGGCATGTAGGGGAGTGTAACTCTCAGAGGAGCCGAGTCCAAACTCGGTCATGGTGTGGAGTTGTGCGACTGACTGCATGGCTCTGGCCCTGAGATCGGCTAAGGGAGTTGGGGGTCACAGACCAAAGTGAGCTTTTGCCTTATCTGAGTATGAGCGTTTGTAACACTGTCGTAGATGAGCTTAACTTAGTAAGTAGCATGTTGTAAGTCCAAATGGTCGAGCTGTGGCATTGCCCTCAAGGTATGGGGAGAAGGTAGGCTCAGTGCCACATTTCCGCAACCGCTCTCCAATCCGACTGCTGCTGTCGACGCGCATGCTTGTGTAGAGCAGCCTAAGTGACGCGCGCGGTCGCAGCGATGACTGCATGCCCCGAACCGGCTCAAATTTGAATTACTAACTTTGACGCTTTGTTGTGCACGGCCTACTCGGTGTATGTTTATTCTGGATGGGTGAAAGGTAGCTGGCTGGGTTGGCTACATACTGAGCCAGCTAGCATTAAATTTGGCGCAGCGAGTGCAGAGTTACAGCCGTCCTACTACCAGGGGTCGGTTTACTGTCATTTTTTGAATGTTGGGGCCGCCTGACTGGACGACGTGCTACCCAACGACGTCCCTCCGGCGCCGCCAACCGTGAACCCACCAATCGCAGCGCACAGTGAGTATACCCACTTGCTCTAAGCGCAGCGCCACCTGCATTACTTTTGCTGAAGTGCAGTGTTTGAACCTGCGTGCGTAGCAGTGACCACCTGCGACAGCAGTGCTACCCGCGCAAGCGGTGATTACCTGCGTTAGCAGTGCTGACCTGCGCAAGCAGTGACTTACCCAATTCTTGGTGACCTGCTTTTTGCAGTGAACGCTGCCCCCAAGAGGAGGACTCCAATCCCCGTTCCAGACTTCTCACAAGTTCGAGTTGTACCGCCGACAGTACCGCCAACGGCCCCAGCGGAACCACCGCTACCCCACCACCGCCCGAGCCAGACTTCGAATCCGTGCCCGAAGTGCGCCCAGTTTCGAGCAGCCGCAGATTACCAACACGCTGTCAACCGTGAGCTTCGACAGCAATTAGCAGCACAGCAGCACATTATCACTACCATTGCATTAGGGAAAGCACCCACAACTTACCCACTGCCTCCCCCTATCACAACCCCACCACCAGCCCCGGCTGTGAATAGCAATCACATAGCAGCTCAGCGCCGCCAGGCAGCCAAGGCAGCCAGGCACACATAATGGAGGGTGATATGCCAGACACACACACCGTTCTGAATGTCCTGAAGATACAGCTGTACTATAACATATTAGGCTCATGCGCTCCTGCGTCCTGAAGATACAGCTGTACTATAACATATTAGGCTCATGCGTCCTGAAGATACAGCTGTACTATAACATATTAGGCTCATGCGCTTGGACAACCCTGGTATGCCTCAATTTGATACACTGAACAAGGACCTATTGAAAGCATGGTGCAAGCACAATAACATCAGAGGGGTTTCAAGTAAATCAAAGAATGAGTTGCGTGACATGTGCCTGCTGAAGTTGAGGAAGAAGGTTGAGGCACCACGGCACATGTAACACTGAAAGCCAGAGCCATCCCGAGGCATCCCGACAACATATTGCCAAGTGATGATGTAGCGCTGTCATAAGGCAGCTTACATTTACATAGAGTCATGCCGCAACGTAAGTGAGGTAAGGGGTGCCAGCTTGCTGACTTGTGCGCATATGCACGAACTATATGCTCCATGCACTGACATGCAAGCAGGCGTACTGCACTTGTGCCGTTGGCTTACGGCGTGCGTAGAAGGACTGCCAGCCTCGCCTTATGATGTGCGTGAGTCTTTTAGGAGCGGAAAGCACAGGTCAGGTTTGGGCGGGCGCCGATCTGAGCTAGTGTTTTGCGGCTGCGGGGTGCCGGATACGCCTGTTACACCCAACTGCGCCAAAACTTTGTCGCGAGCTACACGGAGATTCGCGCCCCAGACCGTCTCACATTTGCGGGGCCAATGGCGGGGGTGACCTCTAGCCAGTCACACAGAAAAAGGGACCCCCTTGCAAAAATCGCATGTTGTGAGCTGACCACTCTGAGTTATTAGAATTTTGCATTATTACTTTGTTCATTACTCAACGACACAGCTGCTGGAAAAGAAAGTCAGACCCTCCCAACTCTGATAAAACCTTTTACACAACCATGTCATGGACATTCCGACGCCGGGAAGTGTGCGATTGGCGTAACACCGTGCGGCATGCGATGAACGCGTAGTCTGCTATACGCCCGTAATGCCAGGAACCCCGTAAACGAAAAAAGTGCGCCCACCAATCAGCCGGTCGCTCTCACGACATCGCGCAGCGCAAGTGCATTGTGGAGGTGCTTCGCAATGACGTGGTGGACTCCTGACGCTGTAAGGGCAAGTACAGCTGGCGGTACTAATTCCTCCCGGCTCAATGAACCCGACGTTGTTTCCTTAATGGAGGCGCGCTCATAGTCTTACATCTGTGAGGGCATGGTCTGAGATAGTACAAAATCAGCATCGCACCTCTCAGTGCGAGGTAAGGACTGACATGTACATGTGCACGAAGCTTGCTATGTTGCTTGTGAAGAACACATTGCATAGAGCAGAATGACCCGCCCTTGGTGCCGCTGTCAATGTAGGGAAAGCATATGTTATCAGTAGGGTGCGTCAATCTATATTAGATCTATATTAGACGACCTAATATAATACGGGTCTAATACGCACCTAATATTAGACGGCAAGAGCAGGTTCCCACCGGGGTTCAAATCGCGGGGATCTCAGTAGGTTGTTCATTTGCGCCAAGCTGTGTGTTTCGCCTGTGAGGCTTGCTCAACCCCTAAACAACGGTTGTTGACATTGCACGTGCATCTGAAGGCCATGCTGGGCGATGGATGGGTGGCAGATGGGTGGGTGGCAGTGATTATTTTCGTAGGTCAGGCCCAATGCTGACCAGTTGCGCTCTGCCGCAGCTGTCGTATTGTTACTATCGGGCTGTGAGGTCCCAGAGATCGCGGCGTACGCTGATGTCAGCTGTGACAGTCTTCATAAAGTTGTTAAAGTAGTTATAGTTGTCCTCATCAATGCGCCACTTGCCAACGAGTGCCGTATGTAGTGTGCATCGCAACGGATGCTGCCTCTCAGTTTGAGTCAAATTTTTTACGCTGGCGCCCTCATTGTTCTCTGCACGCGGGCATCGCTTGCAGAATGCTTTGGCGATGCCCTCCACGAACTCAAAGTCCCAAGTTGCGGTGAACTTGCGAGCCTGGACTTTCAACATCACCACAGACGTGTCAGTATTCTTGCCATTGTACTTCTGTTATCTGATTGCGGCCATCGCCGCTTGGCTGCCAATGCAGCTGCCGGCCTGCCTGCCGGCTGGAAGTGACAATGTGACGCGCTTGCAATTGCGACCAGTGCGCTAGGGTCGCACGGCTGCACTCACAGCGCCCAGGATCAAACATCGTCATCTAATACGCATATTAGATCTAATACCGGCCGGATTAGATCTAATATAATCTAATACCTAATATTAGGCGGGGGGAGCCGCGCCCTAGTTATCAGAACGTAATTGACCTCGTGCATACTAGTACTCAACAACAATGGCGGGGGTGACCACCTGACAATCAGGCTTGTGAATCTTCAGATTTTCACTTTTTCAGATTTTCAGTTTTCAATGAAAATGAAAGTGTTTCATGTGAAAATGTGAAAATGTGAAATTGAGCGGATGCCGCTGGTTCTCAGCCTGTCCTTTTAAACGCGGCTTGTTTGTAGGCCTGCACTGTTGGAAATGCAGAAATACTTAGTTTGCCAAAGGTCAGACATGCAATCAGGATGTCCCAACATGTCGAGCAAGGTAACGTAGCAATGTCCTACACACCTTGAGTGGCCTTACCGAGTGGCCAGGTAGTAGGTACTACTCACGAAGCGGTCAAGCAATGCAGCAGCCTTGTATACTTCCGAGCATGGGTGGAGGGGCGTCGTTACATCGGTTTGGCGTGCCATGTGAATTGTTTTGACTGCGGCGACTGTCCCTGACGGTTTGCAGATGCTACTGGGCCACGTCGGTCGCGGCGGTCGGTCGCGGCGAGGCCCGCATGAGCAAAACTGGCATGAATTTGAATGTCAAGATTTGAGCCGCCATAGCACTCAGCACAATGCACAGTATTTATTGATACATGTTTCACCGCATAGCTGACGGAGTCCTCTATCCAGGCATGTGCAAAACATAAATAGAAACCACGTGGCTGAGACGCGGCGTCGTTTTGATTACCAGGGGTCGGTTTCCTATCATTTCCTGTCATTTTTTGTTAGTTGGGGTCGCCTGACATGCAAGCCAATTTAAAAGATGCAAGCCGTCCATGCTGTCCGTGGATCCGCCATCTGTGGTGTTTTCTGGCTTGCGCTTCTTCCGCTGTGGCTGTAGCGCGCTGACGCCAGCCAAGCCAGTCACAGCCAAGCCAATCACTCTGCAACACCCGACACCTTGTGTGCCTTGGCTGCGGATTGTGACTCACAGTGTGAGGGGTGCCATGGTACGATCCAACTCGGCTGCCACAGGTCGCCCCCTGGCCCTGGCCTATGGGGCAGCAGGCTTCAGCGGCAGCGGCACCATTGGCAGCAAGGATGTGCCTGTCAAGCAGATGCTACGGGAAGTGTTACGTGGCAATGCGCCTGGCTGATATGCCATTTAAGGACAACCATATAATGCCCCCATGCGCCAGTGTAACTCTCAAAGTGCGGTGACCGGTGTCAAGGCCGGGTTCGACTCCCGGGAGCTTAGACATCGCCCAAAGCTCTTTAGCCGCACTAAGAGGATTACGCTGGCCGTGCAAAGGCACGTTACATTGGTTTCCGACCACGCTGAGTGCGCAGAAGCGCGTCTGTTCGAGGGAGTTGTAGTCGAGACCGCTTGTAGAGAGCAACCGCGCTTGTTCTCACTATCTGCTTGGAAAGGTTGGCAGGAGACCTGCCGGGGAAAAGTTGAATTTCCGTGGAACGAAGACCAAGAGTTTGTCTTGCAGCAGTATCGCGAGCAGCTCCGAGGGTGGTACGAGTCGACTTTCAAAATGGGTATGTGATCTAGCGCTGCCAGATTAGTACACCGTTGTTGCCTTGCATGGATCACCTGTTGTTTTCACCTAGTGAGGCACAACAGATTAGCGCAGCCTTAGACTGTTTGACTCGTGAGCAACAAAGCCAGCTTTTGATCTGCAATACAAAGCAAGAGTTTCGCAACATGCTCTGTTTCCTGCTAGGTGCCCGTTTGCTTCCAGATCCAGAACAGACTGCTATGCGTACCCAGACCGATCAATCGGCTGCAAGCCAGCAGAATAATCCTCAGCAATTGCAGCAGCAATTCGCACAGCTGAGAACGACATTTCTGACTGCTCCCAATAGGCCAGTAGCCGAGGCTGTTTCCAACAATGCCGCTGCAAGCGAGCTAGGGCTAGGTGCTGGGTTTTCGTTTGGTTCTGGGATCCCAGCGGCCATGAGCCCTGTTTCTGTGGCACTGCCAACGGCCCATGTGCCTGCTTCGCAACGATTGGTGTCGCAATTAGCACTGGCTGTCCCGAATGTTGGGGCACCAGGCGTGGCTCAATCGCAGCAAAATGTAGGGCCGAACAGTGCAAGCCAGCCAGCCAGTGAGGCAAATGTGGGCGAGTTGGCTGAGCGCATTGCAGCAGCAGCAGCAGCAGCGGTGGCAGCAGCTCCGGGCCAGGACCGGATGACGACCATGGCCGCGTTCACCAACGCAGCAGCGCATTTGGTGACCCTAGCGAGGTCGTTTCCCGACCCAGTGAGTACGTCTCGAATAGCATCTGCAGTGTTGCCGACCCATGGGCCACAGAGCAATGTCAAAGTGACCCTGCCAGCAATCAAGAAGTGGGGCTTGAAGTGCTTGTTTGATGGTAGGGACTTAGACCTCTTCTTGACTGACTGCCAGCAATTTGCTCGTGCTTCCAATCAGGCCCCAGCGGCAACGATCATCTTGATGGTCTCTGATGAGCTACGACGTGTGCTAAACCTCCAAGTAAGCCAAGCTATGAGCCTAGGCAAGCAGCTCACAGAGCAAGAGGTGGTAGCTAGCCTCAAGGAGCTCATCGGTTACAACATGCATGATGCAAAACACATTGCCATGACGCGTTTAGTGCATGGTAGTGTCAAGCAACGCACAGATCAGACCGTGCTTGAGTATGCCGTAGATTTCAGGCTGGAGGTCATGCGTGCAGATGCTCTGCCCGCAGCGGTGCTATGTGACTTGTTTGTGAAGGGCTTGAAGGCTACCATAGCCGCACAGTGTGCCCGCACTTCTGCCGGACTCCTATGGACTGACTTGAATGAGTGCATCACGTATGCTATAGGCAAAGAGGCAACCATGCCTGGTGGCAGCAGGTCAGGAGCACCAGTAGCCGTTCTGTCACACCAGGACCAACGCAAGGGTGTGGATAGAGGTCACTCTAGTTTCCCTGCCCGTGGTCGTGGGCGTGGTGTGCAGGGGCTCATGACCTCTGATGAGGGCCACCAGTTCAAGCGTGATGGTGGGCAGTGGCAGCCAGTGCCACAGGGCTTTGTTCCTCATGGCGGTGGAGGCCGTGGCGGCCCGCTGCGAGGCCGTCGGGGTGATGACCAGTGGGACCGGGGTTATGACCAGTCCAGCCATGGTGAGCGCACCCCGTATGGGCGTGACAGGCAAGGCAGGGGTGGCTATGGCCGTGGAGGCGCACGGGGAGGCCAGGGCCGTGGCAGCCAAGGAGGCCCAGGAAGTGGTGGCAGCCAGGGAGGCCCTGGGAGTGGTGGCAGTCAGGGGGGATGGCAAGGAGGCCAGGGTGGCCAGCAGGGTGGCGGCCAAGGCAGTTGGCAAGGAGGCCACGGTGGCCAAGGAGGCGGTCGGCTGGGTGGCACTCAGCAGCCAGCATTTGCTGCTCCGGCAATGTTTCACCAGCCTAATGAGCCACTTGCCTGTGAGCATTGTGCACCCCATCCATGCCAGTGCGCATGGGAATAGGAATCTGCCTGGACTGGTGTAGGATGCAACCTACCAGGCGGGGACCAGCGTGTTGCTAACATGGTGTATGTGAATGAACCATGTAAGCTGGACTCCCCACGCATCCTAGGAGTTGTTTGTTCTTCTATAACAAAACAAGTGCCTCTTCCGTTTGTCTTCACAGCCAGACTAGGAGGGAGAGAATGTGTAGCTATGATTGACACTGGAGCTACGTACACCATCTTGTCAGAGAAGTGGCTAAATCAACCAGGCTACAAGAACAAACATATGAGCGTGACTCTTTTGGAACGAAGGATCTCGGTGGTGGCTGCAAACAATGCATCCATGCCTATCACCCAGCAAGTCCATGCAACTGTGTCAATTGAGAGGAGTGTTACGCCTGTGGCAGCCAAAATCTTACCAGAGATGCTGGAGGGTATTGACCTAATCTTGGGTGCTGACTGGCAGAAGTCACATGGCGCTGTGCTGGACGTTGGCTCAAACATATGCCACATCAAAGTCGGCAACAAGTTGCACAAGCTACACTCTCAGCACCACAAGTTCAGGCCGGGCGCAGCTGTTCTCGCCGCTGTGGCGGACAGTGGTGAAGCAGTGAAAGTGCTGAGCGCAAAACAAGCTGCAAGGGCCCTGAGAAAAGGTTGCTGCAGCGTGCTTGCCCTGGTCCAACCATCGGCTGCAAATGATGATGAAGGCTGGTACAACGGCAGCCTTGCATCCGTTCTCGTCAACAACCAAGAAGGGTGTGAGAGGCCTGGGCTTGTGCCGGCCTCATTTATCGACAGCATGGTGCATGAGGAATTCCCAACAGTGTTCCAGGACATGCCAGCTGGACTACCGCCTGACCGAGGGGTAGGCCACACCATACGTTTAGAACCTGGACACGCACCTCCTTACCAACGTGCTCGGCGCTACAGTCTGAAAGAAATGGATGAGATGAGGAAGCAGGTAGCGGAGCTGTTGGCAAAGAAGCTCATTGAGCCTAGCAGCAGTCCGTATGGTGCCCCAGTCTTGTTTGTGCAGAAGCGTGATGGCACTCTCAGGATGTGCATTGACTTCCGCGCGCTAAACAAACTGACTGTGAGGGATAGGTACCCCCTGCCAAGAATTGACGACCTATTTGACAGAGTCCAAGGGAAGACGGTGTTCAGCTCGTTAGACCTCCAAAGTGGTTATCACCAAATACGCATCACTCCTGAGGACGTACCCAAAACTGCTTTCGTCACACCTGGAGGGCAGTTTCAGTACAAGGTGTTGTGTTTTGGGCTAACAAATGCCCCAGCCACATTCCAACGTGTGATGAACCGTATCTTTGAGAAGCAGCTGCTGGCGGGCACGGTGCTCGTGTATCTTGACGACATCCTGGTCATGAGTCGTTCGCCGGCGGAGCATGTACAACATCTTCGAGAGGTGTTGCAAGTCATGAAAGATAACAACCTGTATGCTAAGCTTAGTAAGTGTGAGTTTAACAAACCTGAGCTGAAGTTCTTGGGTCACATCGTGGGAAGGCATGGCATTGCCGTAGATCCTGCCAAAGTGCAAGTCATTCAGGACTGGGCTATGCCCACGTGTCTTAAGGAATTGCAGGCATTCCTTGGCCTCGCAAACTTCTTCCGGCGTTTCATTGCAGGCTACAGCACCATTGCTGCACCGCTGACACACCTTACTGGTGAAGCTGTGGCGGCTGGTACAAATTGGAGACAGCTCAGTGAGCCTGCTGTAAATGCTTTCAACGCTCTCAAAGAAGCTCTGTGTTCAGCACCTGTCTTGGCTCTCCCTGACCCGTTACAACCTTTTGAGGTGTGGTCTGATGCCTCACTTGCGGGCACGGGAGGTGTCCTGATGCAAAACGGCAGAGTGGTTGCGTACACGAGCCACAAGTTCACTCCGGCTCAAGTCAAGTACACCACAGGGGAGCAGGAATTGTTAGGTATCATAAGAGCAATGCAAGAATGGCGCTGCTACCTCGATGGAGCAGTGCATGTGACTATTGTGACTGACCACAACCCTCTGATCTACCTGAAAACTCAAACCAATCTTTCAAGGCGACAAGCCCGGTGGATGGAATTCCTGGCACGCTTTGACCATCACATTGAGTACAAACCAGGCAAGGGCAATGTGGCAGATCCTTTGAGTCGCAATCCTGGTCTGACACATCACGATGACGATGATGACGGCCAACCCATCCTACTCACCATGGGTGCCCAGCTCTGTGTGTCAGGTGTGTATGCCATGGTGATGACAAGGCGACAGGCTGGCTTACAAGTGCAGCCTCCTTTTCAGCCCCCACCGGTGCCACCTAGCCAACCAGCTGCCCCCCGCAAGCAAAAGCGCCAGCAAAAGCGTGCGCGCTGTGCCAGCGGTGGTCAACCTCCTCCCTCCGTGGTCCCATGTGACAAGTGGCCTGATGGGGGGGAGAAGCAGCTGGATTCGGCCACACACACACCTGCAGGCAAAACCCATAGCACGACGCAAGGAAGCTCACTTGTCAAGGCCATCATCAATGGGTACAGCACCGATGATCGCTTTGCTGATCGTGCATACACCCAGGCCTATGAGTTGAGTGAGACGGGGCTATGGATGTCGGGCGGAAAGGTGGTTGTACCCAAGAGCCCCTTGGTCAAAAGAGAGGTGCTTGAGGCGTGCCACGATGCAAAATATGCCGGCCATATGGGCATGAGCAAAACATGGCATACTGTGGATCTCAGCTTCACCTGGCCAGGCATGCGCAAGGATGTAGAGGACTATGTCAGGCAATGCGATGTTTGCCAGCGCAACAAGCCCAACACTCGTCTCAAGGCCGGAAAGCTCCAGCCCCTGTCTATACCTGGTCGTCGCTGGGAAAGTGTGAGTATGGACTTCATTGTAAAACTGCCAAAGAGTGGTGAACGTGGATTTGACAGTATCCTAGTATTCGTAGACAGACTCAGCAAAATGGTGCATCTCGTACCCACCAAGGAGAGCATCAGTGCCTTCGACATGGCTACACACTTCTTCCATGAGGTCGTGCGCCTGCATGGCATGCCAGCCTCGGTGATCACAGACCGTGGCCCTCACTTCAACAGCCACTTCTGGGAACATGTATGCGCCCTGTGCAAAGTGGCCCATTACATGTCCAGTGCATATCATCCCGAGTCTGACGGCCAGACAGAGCGAGTAAACAGAGTCATTGAGGAGATGCTGCGACACTATGTAAACGATGCCCACAGAGACTGGGCAGAACACTTGCCTTGGGTTGAGTTCGCTATCAACAACTCCTGGCACGAGTCAATCCGCCAAACGCCGTTCTTTCTGAACTATGGGCAGCATCCGCTGACTCCCGCGACGTTGGATCTACCGCGCAAGGTTCCCAAGGCTTCTGCGTTTGCGGAAAATGTGGAGAAAGAGGTGCACAAAGCCAGACAGTGTTGGCGTGAGGCTCAACAACGCATGAAAGCTCTGGTAGACGGCAAGCGTCGTGAGGTGACGTACAAACCAGAACAGCTGGTAATGCTGAGCACTGTCAACATGAGAAAACGAAAGGATGAGGTGGGGGTGCGCGAGCTAAAACCCCGATATGTCGGCCCCTTCGTGGTGCTACGCATGATCGGGTTGGTTGCGGTGCAAATCCAGCTACCGCACCGATGGACCCGCATGCACAACGTGTTCCATGTCTCCCTGGTGAAACCCTACCTCGGCACTCAAGCGCCAAACATGGCAGCACCTCCGCCTGTACAGTGGCTTGACGGCGAGCCAGTTTACGAGGTGGAAAAGCTGTTGCAACACAAGCTGGTGAAAGTGAGAGGCCGGGGGAATGGGAAAGGGCGCAAGCCAAGCAAGAATGTGAAGCAAGCTCTGGAGTTTCTGGTTCGATGGGTGGGCTACTCTGAGGAGCATGACACCTGGGAGCCTCAAAAGAATTTGGTGAACTGCGACGAGGCCCTGCAGCAGTACATTGATGAGCATGGACCGCTGCCGGTTCCATAGGCTCATTACAGACTGAAAGAGAAAAAGATGAATGAGTACGAAAAGCAAAAACATGGCATTCTTGACACCGAGCGTTGAGGCGCGAGTCTCGGCACAATCGTGGGTTGCCGAGGCGGGGCAGTCACCTATAGGCACAATCCTACAGTTGAGGACAACTGCGTCCAGAGAGGACCAGGTGGGGGGGAATGTTACGTGGCAATGCGCCTGGCTGATATGCCATTTAATGACAACCATATAATGCCCCCATGCGCCAGTGTAACTCTCAAAGTGCGGTGACCGGTGTCAAGGCCGGGTTCGACTCCCGGGAGCTTAGACATCGCCCAAAGCTCTTTAGCCGCACTAAGAGGATTACGCTGGCCGTGCAAAGGCACGTTACAGGAAGCATGCAAGCAGTTTTGTTGGGCATGTGGTGTTGGTGCATGAGTTTCGTACCAGCCGGGTCAGCTCTGCTCGCACCAACGTGGTGCAAGGTCAAGCAGAGTCCTTGAGGTGAGAGACATCAACCTGATCAGGTGCATTTGCATTGCATGAGTGGAACCACACACACACCAGCCTAGACCATGCCCTGCACCGTCTAGACTAGACATGACTTGACTTCACACTTGGTTTGGCAAGAAAGGATCTTACAAATAAGCGATGATATATGTTGCCTTGCAGGTAGCTGTACCCGGTGCGCAGCATGGCGAAGCGGTCCCGGATCCGGGGCTTGATGTGCTCTACAAGCAATGCCACCAAGCGCAGGTTCTACGTCCGAGACGTGTCAGCCGCGTTGAACATCCGCCGCATTGCAGCCGGGCTAGGCCGCCCACGCGAGCTCAGCAGCTGTCTGGGCCGCCCCGCCATGCCTAACCCAGGCAGACCAGGCCAGGAGTGGGTGCAAATGCGCGACAGAGGCCTGCTGCGGAAGTGGCAGCGGCGGCACCAGCGGCAGCTGTAGTTTCATATGTGTCATGCCGCGAGACAAGCAAAGAAACAAACAAGCCGATTTCCCCTTACAAAGGGGATGTGTGTGCGCGAGAGTGATGAATAGGGTAGGTCAGGCGTTCCCATGACGCCGGTGCACGATACACTGCCCGCCAGAACCCAGTACTGCCCACCAACTGCCGCATAACTGCCACCCGAACCTCAGCGCGCACGGTTACGACTAGTGCGCGAGGGACATAGGGTCCCCACAGGCGTCTTGCACTGCAGAAACAGGGCTTATAATGAAATATAATGATATTATCATGATGCATAGTCTATATCATATAATATGATACAGCCCGGGACGCTCCTTAAGCATAGCCCATGTACGTGTGATTCATGTATGTTCATCATGCCAGCTCTACAGCATAGCCATGTATGTTCATCATGCCAACTCTACAGCATAGCCCTCAGGGTCAGGCAATAGTGTAGGTGGTAGGCGACCATGCCCGTGTGTATACCATGTGCATGGGAACTCCGTACAGCCAAAAACTTCAGGCGTTCCCAACATGGGGTTGGTAATCTTCATGCAACTGCAGCCCATCTACTCCATCTTTTGATGTAACATTTGTTGCGTCTGCTGCGATGTGATATTGCGCGTTTAACGTTCGACTGGAATTGCCATCGGAGTCTTTTGATGCGGGCAGCCACATGTGACCCCGAATGTGTCCCAATCGCAGACCGTGGTTAGCTACACCGGTAAGCTACGTCCTTGGCTATCCGTTAGCGATGCACGACATGTCGGTGGCGCACACCACTGAAGTCCGGCAAACATGGCTGCGCGAGGTTCCTGATGGTGCAGGCCGCTCGGCGAGGATGTGAAGAAACTCGAAACTGTGTGTGGCAGCGCTGTATCGCTGTAATGGTGGGTGGCACAGTAGGGACTAGACACCCCCTCCAGCTATGATCCGCTTTATGTTTTGCACCATTAAACAAACAGCCTGACCTCACACAGATTTTTTATAGCATACTCACTAACGCGTCCGTGGTACTATGCAACTCAATCACTGGGTTTGTATGTGATAAGTTATACCTCAGGCGACCCCAACTAGCAAAAAATGACAGGAAATGATAGGAAACCGACCCTTGGTAATCAAAACGACGCCGCGTCTCAGCCACATGGTTTCTATTTATGTTTCGCACATCCCTGGATAGAGGACTCTGTCACCTATGCGGTGCAGCTTGTAACATTAAATACCGTGCAGTGTGCTGGGTGCTATGGCGGCTCAAATCTTGACATTCAAATTCATGCCAGTGTTGCTCATGCGGGCCTCGCCGCGACCGACCGCCGCGACCGACGTGGCCCAGTAGCCTCTGCAGATAGTCAGGGACAGTCGCCGCAGTCAAAACAATGCACATGGCACGCCAAACCGATGTAACGACGCCCCTCCACCCATGCTCGGAAGTATACAAGGCTGCTGCATTGCTTGACCGCTTCGTGAGTAGTACCTACTACCTGGCCACTCGGTAAGGCCACTCAAGGCCATGGGTTTGCGTCTTGCAATGACTTGCTAAGGCTAAGGGGGGCGGGGTGGGGGTGGCGGGGTGGAGTGGCTGGGAGGGGGTGGGAGGGGGTGGCAGGGGTGGGAGGGGCTGGGAGGTGCGAGGGGCTGGGAGGTGGGAGGGGCTGGGAGGGGGTGGGAAGGGTTGGCGGGGCAGTAAGGGGCTTAGGAGGGGGTGGGAGGGGCTGAGAGGAGGTGGGAGGGGGTGGGTGGGGGGTGGGAGGGGCTGGGAGAAGGTGGGAGGGGGTGGGTGGGGGGTGGGAGGGGCTGGGAAGGGGTGGGAGGGGGTGGGAGGGGGTGGCAGGGGTGGGAAGGGGTGGGAGGGGGTGGGAGGGGGTGGCGGGGCAGTGAGAGGGCTGGGAGGGGGTGGGGGGGGCTGGGAGGCTTCTGCGGGGGCTGGGAGGTGGTGGGGCTGCAAGGGGGTGCGAGGGGGCAGGGTCCAGGCGGTCGGAGTAGGCAAGTCAACTCTGCAAGGCAGAGTCGGGTCACGCCAAAGTTAATTACGGCGGGCCTGATTGATGAATTGCCGTGCTTTCTTTTCCAGCAGCTGTGTCGTAGAGCTACGAATAGAGTAATGACTCGAAATTTCAGACAGTCGCAGTGGTCAGCTTACAACATGCCGATTTGTGCAAGGAGGTACTTTTCTGTGTGACTGGCTAGAGAGAGGAACGCACCTCCCACATCCCCTGCGCATTTGATGCAATGTCCGGTCATTACTAGCCCCACGACGGTCTTCCGACACCGCCTGCACCAATGAAAGGCTCGCGGAGCAAGCCTGGCGGGCTGAATTTAGATTGTACTTCTGGCTCGATAGCAGGCGCAGCTCCATCACTGATGCCGCTACATACCACTAGAACAACCGGTTGTGAGGCTAGTAATGACCGGTAAGCTGAGGTGTGTCCGCGCTCGCTTGCGCCGGCATGGACTCTGATGCAAGGATTAAAGCGCCGCTTGCCAGTAGATGCGGAGTAATTCGCAGGTGCTAATGTAACAATCGCTACCGAAATCGGTGCACTTTTGTTGGAAGAGCACGGGCAGACGCGGACACCAGTTCAGGGTAGTTACATTGATCTGCCACAACTGCTAACGCGCAACCTTGCGTCAACCTTGCGCAACCTTGCGCCTACCTGTTGGAAGAGCACGGGCAGACGCGGACACCAGTTCAGGGTGCCTACGACTGCCGGGTGTCTGCCCTAAATACGGCAGTCACACTCGCACTCATCGCGGCCGGGCCGCTGGCAGGCACACCCTACAATCCCGGTGCTTGATCTCAACTGCACCGGGAGGGTATGCAACTAACACTCCCACTCAGAGGTCTGGCTAGGTGAGAGCAACAACTTTGCGCTTCCAACAACTGTTTAAGCAAGCTACTGGCGGTTAGCAGGCATGCAAGCCTGAGCCAAGCAAACAACTGCGGGCAACTTCTCAGATCAGGGCAATAGCACACCATGCTAAGATCAACAGGCTGTTAACAGGCAGACAGGCCTGTGCCCAGAATCCTTCCATGCTCCAGTCCTGATTCGCATTCCAGGCTGGATACCACAGGCTGTTTCAGATCAGATAAGACCTGTGCCTGTTCAGCTGAACACTCCACATCCTTGCTTGCCCATGTTAAACTGGACTGCTGCCAAGGGCTTGGTGAGAATATCTGCCAGCATGCTGGAGGTGTGGCAGTAGTGGAAAGCTACCTCACCCCTGCTGATGCGCTCTCTGACAAAGTGGTGGTGCACATCTATGTGCTTAGCCCTGGAGGTGGCCATGGGGTTGTGCAAGAGCTGAATGGCTGCCTGATTGTCACAGCCCAGGTGCACACAGCTGGCATCCAGCTGCAGATCCCTCATGAGCTTGCGCAGCCACAGAGCCTCCTTGGCTGCGCTGGAAGCTGCCATATATTCTGCTTCTGCTGTTGACATAGCCACAGTCGGCTGCAGGCGGCTGGACCAGCTAATGGCACCCCCATTCAGAGTGAAGATATACCCAGTGGTGCTTCTGGCTGTGTCCTTGTCCCCTGCATAGTCTGCATCAGAGAAGCCCTGCAGCCCTGACACACCACCAAACAGGAGTCCTTGATCTGCTGTGCCCTTCAGGTAACATAGCACACTGCAGGCTGCTGCCCAGTGCTGCTTAGTGGGTGCAGACATGTGCCTGGCCAAGGCGCCCACAGCAAATGCAATGTCTGGCCGTGTGCAGCAGGTCAGGTAAAGCAGACTGCCCACCAGGGCACTGTAATGATGCAGAGTTGTGTCCAATGCATCCCCTTCCCTGACTAGCTTAACAGCAGGAGCCATGGGCAGAGGCTTGCTGTGAGCTGCTGACTTGCTGTTGGCTGTAACCAGCTCCTGGATGAACTTGTGCTGGTCAAGCTTGATGGTGCCCTCAGCCCTGTCTCTGGTTAGCTGCATCCCTAGGAACCACCGTGCCTCACCCAAGTCCTTCAGTTTGAATGCTGAGGACAGCTGCTTCTTCACGTGAGCCAAGCCTGCGGTGTCCCCCTGCTGGGTGCACAGAAGGCAGTCGTCCACATACACTAGCAGGTACACCATGCCAGTGCTCAGCTGCAGGGTAAACAGGGCAGGGTCTGCCTCAGAGGCCTTGAAGCCCATGCTCAGCAGCTCCTCACACAGCCTAGCATGCCACGCCCTAGGGGCCTGCCTCAGTCCATACAGGGCCTTCTGCAGGCGGCACACAGTGTTAGTGCTGCCCTCCTCAAAGCCCTCTGGCTGCTGCACATAGATAACCTCCCCTGGCTCTAGCTTGCCGTTCAGGAAGGCTGTCTCAAAGTCTAACTGATGAATCTCCATGTTTTCAGCTGCTGCCTTGGCCAGGAGGGTGCGCAGTGTGGTGTGCTTGCTGACAGGTGCATAGACATCTCCTACATCCACACCTGATTGTTGATAGAACCCCTTTGCCACTAGCCTGGCCTTCAGCTTCTCAATGTTCCCTGCAGCATCACGCTTCACTTTGAGTACCCATTTGGTAGGCAGCACACGTGCATTGGCAGGACGCTCTTCAAGGCACCATGTTTGGTTGGCATGCAGGGAGGCCAGCTCAGCATTCATGGCTTCAATCCACAGGTCTGCCATGGGACCTGCCAGAGCCTCTGCCACAGTGGGTGTGTCATTGACAGGAGAGTCTGACACATTCATGGCAAACAAGTCAGAGTCCCTGAACCTCTCAGGTCGGTGCCTCTCTCTGGATGGGTTGCGCCGTGGCACGGGTGCAGCAGGTGCTTCAGGTGAAGCAGGCCGTGGATCAGGTGCAGGAGGCATGGGCATAGAGGGGTGCACTGCAGGTGCTGCCTGTCTTGCTGTTGCTGATGTTGGGATCAGAGGAACACGGAGCGCAGGCTGTGCCAAGCCTGGTCTTGCTGCTGCTGCTGGTCTAGCTGCTGGTGCTGCCGGTCTTGCTGCTGTTGGTGCTGCAGATGATGCTGACGGTCTGACTGCTGCTGGTGCTGCTGGTGGTGCTGCGGCTGGTGCTGCTGGTCTTGCTGCTGTCGGTGCTGCGGCTGGTGCTGCTGGTCTTGCTGCTACTGGTGCTGCAGATGGTTGTGCTCCCACTGTCTCCCTGGCTAGAGGCATAGAACGAAAGCTGAATCTGCCTATTCCTGGTCTGGGTAGCTTGCTGATGAGCTCCAGTTGCTGTTGGTGCCACATGTGGGAGCCTGGCTCATATCTGGCAGTGAGGCTGACTTGCTGACTGGGTTCTTGCTCACTGGGTGGAGAGTCTGAGCTGCTGCTGTCCTGATGTGCCCCTACGCCTTCCAGGGGTCTGGACTGTGGTCGCTGTGCACTGCTGCCTGGCCTGCTGATGCTGCTGCTGCTGCTCCCACTGTCCTCAGAGCTACTGCTGCTGGTCTGCTGCAGACTGTTGCCCCCCTCAGCAGGAGCTGCTGGGGACAGTGGCTCAGAGGGGGTTGTAGGGCTGGGTGGGATGGGTAAGAGAAACACAGGTTGTGCTGGCTGGTCTTGCTGGCGAGTAGGCTGCAGAACTGACAGCTCGTCAAACACTATGTCCTTGCTGCATGTCTCTCTGCCATTGACCAGTACCCTGTACGCCTTAGAGCCAGGCTCATAGCCTATGAACAGGCCTTCAACTGATTTGGCTTGCAGCTTGCTGCGCTGGTGATCAGGAATGTGGAGCCAGACTCTGCAGCCAAACACTCTGAGACCAGACAGATCAGGTTTGACACCGTAGAAGGCCTCCCAAGGTGTGAGCGGCTGGCCTGACACAGGAAGCAGGCATCTGACATGATTGGCAAACTTGACAGCATGTGCCCAGAAGCTGAGTGAGATATCGGCTGAGTGGATGATGCTGCGAGCTTTTTCAAAGATGTTTCTGTTCAGGCGTTCAGCTGCACCGTTCTGCTGGGGGCTGTAGGGGGCTGAGTGCTGGTGCACTATGCCTTTGCTGGCACAGTATTCCCTCATGCGGCTGTTGACGTATTCTGTGCCATTGTCTGTTCGGATGGCCTTGCAGCGGTAGCCTGACTGGGTCTCAAGCTCTTCAATGACTGTTCTGACTGTGTCTGGCACCTGAGCCTTGCTGCTGATGGGCACACACACAGAAAGCTTTGTGTACTCATCAAGGAAAGTAGCCACATACAGGCTGCCGTCTCTGGCCCTGGCATGCATGGGGCCACAGACATCCATGTGGATCAGCCCTAGGGGAGCTGTCACTGGTGCTGCATTGGGGGGTGGTCCAGCAAATGCAACATTCTTGTGCTGCTTGCCCTTGACACAGCCCACACACACAGCTGGATCTGAGGCAGCTGCTCGGAATTGTGCGGCTGTGACAGGTACACCTGACACCATGCCTGCTGACTGCATGCGTGCCAGAGCATCATAGGAAGTATGACACAGGCGCTGGTGCCACACCTGGGGAGAGTTGGAGGTGGTGCTGTTGGCAGAGGGCGCAGGCACGTTGGTCAGGAGCTCCAGCTTTACTCTGGGGTCAGGCTGTAGAGCTGACTGCTGGATGCTGCCAAACTGATTGCAGCTGATCTGGCACACATCACCACGGAATAGAAAGCTGCTGCCATCGTCTGTTGCAGCTGTCACTGAGATGAAGTTCTGCTTGCTGTCAGGTACATACAAAGCATGGTTGAGGAACCAGGAGCCACGCTTGGTGCTGAGGAACACACTGCCTGACCCAACTGCCCAGACCCTGTGGCCCTCAGCTGCCAGCCTTACAGGCCTGTGCTTGTCTGGCGCAAAGGGAGTGTAGTTGTAGAAGAACTGCAGGTCCTTCAGGATGTGCTGTGAGGCTCCTGAGTCAATGCAGAAAGGGCTGTACAGGTCGTTGTTGAAGTGTAGTCTGGGCTGCACCATCTGCATGAGGACATCATCAAGATCATCATCATCATCATCAGCAGCAGCAGCAGTGGAGCAGGTGAACAGGCTGGCTCCCCTGGATGGGCTCTGAGCTGCTGCTCTGCCAGGGGTCTGGGCCCTGCCTCTGCTGGGGCTGGATGTCCTGGCTGGGCTGGAGCTCCTGCCTGGACTGGGTCGTCTGCCTGGGCTGCTGGGTTTGGCAGGGTTGCTGAATAGGGTCCTCATGCGGTTGCGCTGGTCCCTGTCAAAGGTGAAACATTCAGACATGATGTGGCCAGGCTTAGCACAGTAGTTGCAGGTCAGGTGAGCATGTGAGCTGACATCCCTGGTGGACCTGTCAGGCGACTGTGCTCTGGCCTGCTGCTGCTGCTGCTGCTGCTGCTGCTGCTGCTGAGGTAGTCTGAACCTGCCCCTGCCCCCCTGTCCGCCTGAGCTACCAGCCCCCCTGCTATCAGAAGGGGAGGAGTAGGACCAGAGTGAGGATGAGGAGGTGCTGAGTTGCTGCTGCATCTGCTTGCTGAGTAGGTCAGCCTCCTTAGTCAGCAGCACACGCTTGATGCGCTCGACTTTTAGGTCGGCGCTGGTCTGATCATAGCGCAGCCTTTCGACTGTGCTTTCATACTCAGGCGGTAGGGCTGCTAGAATGGCGAGTACCACTGTGGACTCAGATGTCTCACAGTTGCAGGCTTCCAGCTCTGTAAGCAGCTGCTGCAAACGCGCATAGAAGCGCGCTACTGACTCGCCGGGCTCCATGCGCAGGAGACTGAGTTGCTGCTGAAGCTGCGACTGTCGCGCGACTGACGATTCGGTGAACTGAGATTCGAGGGTTTCCCAGGCGTCTTGCGCTGAGTCTGCAGACTTGACAGTGAAGATGTGGAGGTTAGAGACGTGCCGCTGGACAAAGGCTTTGGCTTTGCGGTCCAGCGCGCTGTCCGCGCGAGATCTGGCTAGCTCAGCAGCATACGCAGTCTGCTCTTGCTGAGTGGCGTTAGCTGCTGGCGCGGTGGGTAGGGGGGTGACGCCGTCGGCGACGACGGACCAGAGGCCTGCTTCGATTAGCAGGCCTTCGGTGCGGATGCTCCAAATTGGCCAGTTGTCGTCATCGAGAATGGTGGCCTGATTGCCGGAGGCTGAAGCAGGAGAAGTTGCCATCGCTGATCGACTGGGCTGTCAACCACACGAACCCTAGCCAGCAACTTACTGGAGTCCTATCGCGCGTCAGCGCGTGGGCCCATAACCTGTTGGAAGAGCACGGGCAGACGCGGACACCAGTTCAGGGTAGTTACATTGATCTGCCACAACTGCTAACGCGCAACCTTGCGTCAACCTTGCGCAACCTTGCGCCTACCTGTTGGAAGAGCACGGGCAGACGCGGACACCAGTTCAGGGTGCCTACGACTGCCGGGTGTCTGCCCTAAATACGGCAGTCACACTCGCACTCATCGCGGCCGGGCCGCTGGCAGGCAC
Source organism: Haematococcus lacustris (assembly GCA_030144725.1). Classification (NCBI taxonomy): domain Eukaryota; kingdom Viridiplantae; phylum Chlorophyta; class Chlorophyceae; order Chlamydomonadales; family Haematococcaceae; genus Haematococcus; species Haematococcus lacustris. Next base: position 1,313,540 of record JASKMD010000016.1, read on the forward strand.
ACCCTACAATCCCGGTAGGGTATGCAACTAACAACTTTGTAGCGAGTACTTGCATGAAGATTACCAACCCCATGTTGGGACACCCTGATTATACCGCTTACAAGGTACACATGCTGATGGCTACAGGTGCACGAGGAGCCAACCGAGCTTGGCTTACCACTCCGCCACGTGGCCACCACCAACACAGCTTGACCCACCATCTCCCAACCTCGTCCTCACCGCCCACCTCCTACAAATAGCCCCTCCTCCCAACAGCCGGTCACCCCTCCCATTGAACCACCACGTAAGGGACATTTGACTTTGCGGCATGCCTGGTGGGAGTTGAGTTGTCATTTTAACGCGGAATGCCTTATCTCTGCGCCGCGCTTGCGCCTGCGCGCCCGAGCTGCTGGCACCCACGGTGACCGGCAGTCTGCCAGGCACGCGAACGGTTCCGCTGTGCGCAATGGGCCTTTCAAGTGCTGCCTAACAACACCCACAACGCGGGATGCAGAGTTCTCCGCTGCGGTACACTGCGGTACACTTTACGCATGGAGCCCAATTTTCTCAACGTCACCTTACACAGCCAGCTCAATCCCACTCTGCTTGCCCATTGAGATGCCCCAGTACCATGTACCGTAGGTCAGCACGCAAGGTGTTGGCTGGCACATACAACCCCACTGCCTTGCAATACTCGTTTAACATTTTCACGCTCAGCTTCTTGCCCAAGGTGCACAGCTGCTTCACGCTATCTGGTGCAAATGAGCAGAGAAGGGTGAGGCACTCATCGTCCCAGTGCTTGAAACCACACACAGGAGTGTGACGAGTGGTGCTTTCACAATGGTGCTAGGTGGAATGGGTGGAAACAGGCTGCAACCTGAGTGTGAAACTGATGTTGTTCAGCTGGCTTGCCATGTCAGCCCATCATCCAGCAGGGGCACTCACATGATGGGCTGTTGCTCCACGGCAGGTGAGGTCACAGGGTTGGTGGCAGGCCTAGTGAGGATGGAGAGCCCCGGTAGGTGCAGCAGTGCCGGCAGGGCCGGGTGGTGCTGGCTGGACCCCTGCACCTGTGATGGGTGCGAGGGTGGTTGGTCTGGGAGATGGTGGGGGCAGGGCGCATGGGCTGGCCCAGGCTGTGCAGGTGCTTGCGTGGGTGTGGAGCTGAGACGGGGCATGGGCTGGAGCTGACTGGCTGACTCCTGCCCCCGCAGCCGCTGGCACACAGCATGCGCAGCTGCAGCAGCCTCAGCGCAAGTCCTGTGGGCTAATGGAATCAGTGCGGGCACCAAGTTGTCGCAGGCCTTGATGATTTCAGCCATCTGGGTTGTGACCTGGCCGATGGCTCGTACACTCTGCCCGGAGCGGTAGGAGGCTGCCTCCCCCTCCACATGAATCTCCACCCAGCCAGCAAGACCAGCTGGTGTCGTCTTCACACACAGCGCACAGCGGGCTGCATGCCCGCCCTTCCCCTTGTAGGGGTGATACTTGGATGTCGGCATGCTGCAGGCATGTGCACACGCCAGCTTCTAAAACCCCTATTTGCAAATCTCAGCAAGAGTTGAGACCTTGGCAGGGGGTCCACAGATAGGTTCCCTAGCCAGTGACGCAGGGCTGGGGCATTCGTTTGCGTCCGATGGTCGCCATATTGGCATCAACAGAGTGGGTAGCATGGAGGAGTGTTTCCCCACCTTTTGGAGCGTAATCCACAAGGGATTGATGCAGCTGCCACTGCTGTGCTCCTACTGTGGTCTCCTCCAAGTTTCAGAGCCCCTGAGCCAGCGCATGTTGGTCACGATGTTGGACATGGGGTCGGGCTCCTCGCACATCGCGCACTATTCATCGCGTCAATGAGGGACTCACAGATACTGGGTCAGCGTACATCAAGTCCGCAGGCTCGGTAGGGTCGGATACCCGGCAACATGCCCGACCAGCTCGGCGCGTGCCTCAGCGCGGCCGCATTCCGACGCTTCAATTCGCGTGTAAACCCGTGCAGAAATGAGTCCGGGAAAGCCGTTGTCCCTTACCGTGAGGGGGGTTGGTGGTTCAATGGGAGGGGTGACCAGCCCAGCCTCCCCCCCACCTCTCCTTCTCCTCGCCTCCTCCCCCCTACCTCTCCTTCACCCATCTCCTTATCCTTCACCTCCCATCACCCCAAGCCAAGCCCGTAGCCCCGCTCAGCCACTCACCCCACCCCTCTCAGTCCCTAACCATGAAGAAGAAGAGATTAAGCAAGGCGCATAGGGCTACCCCTCCCATTGAACCACCAACCCCCCTCACGGTAAGGGACAACGGCTTTTCCGGACTCATTTCTGCACGGATTTACACGCGGATTGAAGCGTCGGAAAGCGGCTGCGCTCAGCCACACGCTGAGCTGGTCGGGCATGTTGCCGGGTATGCGACCCTACCGAGCCTGCGCACTTGATGTACGCTGACCCAGTATCTGTGAGTTCCTGATTAACGCGATGGATAGTGCGCGATGTGCGAGGAGCCCGACCCCATGTCCAACATCGTGACCAACATGCATTGACTCAGGGGCTCTGAAACTAGGCTCTGGGGCTCTGGAACTAGGAGGAGACCACAGTAGGAGCACAGCAGTGGCAACTGCATCAATCATTTGTTGATTAGGCTCCAAGAGGTGGAATAACCCTCCTCCATGCTGCCCACTCTGCTGATGCCCGTTTGACAACCTTAAAACTAAATCAAACTCTCCAGCCTTGCGTCACTGGCTAGGGAACTCACTGTGAACCCCCTGCCAAAGTCTCAACTATTGCTGAGTATTGCTAATAGGGGTTTTAGAAGCTGGCGTGTGCACATGCCTGCAGCATGCCGACATCCAAAAATCACCTCTGCAAACGGCAGGGGGGCCAGGCTGCCCGCTGTGCGTGTTGTGTGAGGTCTACGCAAGCTGCCAGCACTGGCTGGGTGGAGATTCATGTGGAGGGGGAGGCTGTGTAAGATGATGTTGAGAAAACTGGGCTCCATGCGTAAAGTGTACCGCAGCGGAGAACTCTGCATCCCGCGTTGTGGGTGCTGTGAAGCAGCACTTGAAAGGCCCATTGCGCACAGCGGAACCGTTCGCGTGCCTGGCAGACTGCCGGTCACCGTGGGTGCCAGCAGCTCGGGCGCGCAGGCGCAAGCGCAACGCAAAGATAAGGCGTTCCGCGTTAAAATGACAGCTCAACTCTCACCAGGCGCGCCACAAAGTCAAATGTCCCTCACGTGGTGGTTCAATGGGAGGGGTAGCCATCAGTGATGCGGCATTACAAAGTTACAAAGTTACTTACTTACTTACGCCGTGTAATTACATGTAATTTACATGTAATTACATGTAAATTACATGTAATTACAGGGAATTACAACCAGCTTTTCTCCTCACTGGCTCGTTTTCTTCAGCCGACATTGTGAGACTTAAGAGGGTTATCTTTAGACAACCTCTAATGACACTCAGAACCTCGATATACGGACATGCCGACCCTCTACAGGGTCCTACCAATACTGACCTTGTGCAGGGTCCTACAGACCCTGTGCATGGTCCTACTGACCCTGTGGAGGGTCCTACCGACCCGGTGCAGGGTCCTACCGACCCTCTACAACGGGGCACAAGTCACCTACACAAGTCAACACTAGTAGTCATCTATCACACAACACCACACCACAACACCAAGTGACCACAACACCAAGTCAACACAACACCAAGTCGACACAAATCAACATCACACCACACCACACCACACCACACTAGGCTAGGGCTGGGCTGGGCTGGGCTGGGCTGGGCTGGGCTGGGCTGGGCTGGGCTGGGCTGGGCTGGGCTGGGCTGGGCTGGGCTGGGCTGGGCTGGGCTGGGCTGGGCTGGGCTGGGCTGGGCTGGGCTGGGCTGGGCTGGGCTGGGCTGGGCTGGGCTGGGCTGGGCTGGGCTGGGCTGGGCTGGGCTGGGCGGGGCTGCTACAGCTGAGGGGCATCAAGCACTACCTGGGCTGCCATATAGCTCTCCCACTCCTCTTGCGCCTCAGCTGATGCGTGGTGCTCCTTGCGAGTCATGACCCGTGTGTTGAAGAACACATAGGACATGATCCACATGCGCCCTAGCAACAAGCGAGAGCGCCGGTCGCTCCAGATGAACTTGAAGGCACTGAACAAGCGCTCGGTGGCAGCTGAGGTGGCGGGGATGCTGACCACCAGGCCACTGGGTCCACTGTCAGGTCCGGTGCAAACCTGTCCATCGTGAGCCCCATGCCGACAGCGTAGTCAGGCTCCAGCCAAGTGTCTAGGAGCTCTAGGCGCGCTGCATTGCCAGCAGCATCCTTGCCCTTGCCATCCGCACTTGCCAGCTTAGCAGCCAGCTCCTCTGCAGCCAACACCTCCTCAACGGTGAGGTTGTGAGGCTTGTGGCGGTACCTGGGGTCTAGCACGGCAGCCAGGTAGAGAGCGACATGGTGCCCGTAGTCCATGCGCTTGCTGAACACTTGCTCGAGCTCCATCACCTCATCCACAAACTCCACGGGCACGTTCCTGAACATGATCAAAGAGAGGTACATGGGGTGTGGTGTGGTGTGGTGTGGTGTGGTGTGGTGTGGTGTGGTGTGGTGTGGTGTGGTGTGGTGTGGTGTGGTGTGGTGGGGTGGTGTCTCACCTCGTGGCATCACCAAACCACTTATCCACTATGGCCAGGCCGTAGTGCACGTCAGCAAGGTTGGCGTGATCCGCTTGAATGGCTGTCAACAGCTGAGCCACGGGGACCATCAGCTCCACCAAGCAGCTGTTCAGTGCCCACCATGCAAAGAGTAAGACATGTGCAAAGAGTAAGGCATAAGCGGTAATGTGTATAAGCACCACAACTTCTGCATGCTTGAGGGTGTGTCCGTCACCAGGCCACAGATCTTGCCCGTCTGCAATGCACACATACACATGCACACATATACATGCACACATACACAATGTCAAGTCCCTACCCAAGGCCATGGTCCCCTCCCCTCCCCTACCCTCCTTTCCCTCCCTCCCCTCCTTTCCCTCCCTCCCTTCCCTCCCTCCCTTGCTTCTCACATCTCTATCCTAACCCTTCCTACCACTCTAGCCCTAGCCCTTGCCCGCCCTAGCCACTTACCAGGTTGTGCTTCTCAAGGATCTCTAGCTCTATTGCACCCTTCTATTGCACCCTGTTGCACCCTCCTAACACATCCTGGTCCACAGGTAATGGTTACCTGCGCGAGCTGTCGACTTGCTGTTCGGGGTGGTCCCAGCGTCTTGCTGCACCTCGGCGACCTCCTTGTTTTCTTGCTTGTACTCTTCAATGGCTGCCGCGATTTCAGAGAAGGTCTTGGCGATGTTCATTGCCTGCGTGCTGGCTAGGAACTTGCTGCATCGCAAGAGATGTCTCTTGAGACGGTCCTTGTTACTGCCCGCCAAGTTATCCTGGCAGTGATTGCACATATAGCGCAGAACGAAGTTAACAGCGCCGTCAGTCTCGTCGGGGTCGCTCGTCGGTGCTGTGACGGCCGTCAGCTGTTCCATCACCCAAGCCGACTTCGTCTTGTGCTGAGTCTTGTGCTTCTTCTTGTGCCTCCGAGTCCACTGGGCAATAGGGGCGGAGGAAGCGATGTGCCTCTCAGCCCGGAGGCCATACGCCTCCGACATGTTGGGACGACAGCCGGCGGCCTGCTGCGCGAGTCTGTAATTACGTAATTACACGACTGGATGTAATTACACGATTTCCCTGCGGACAACCATGTAATTACAAAGTTACAAAGTTACAGAATTACGCGTGTAATTACATGTAATTACGTAAAAATACATGTAATTCTGCATCACTGGTAGCCATAGTGCCCATCTCCATGCACTAAACAAGTCGCCAAGGGCTGGCTATCTGCATTGCCCTAACAACATCAAGGCTGCAGCTTGTACGGCACAAGCGACAAACCGTGATCTGCAGGCTGAGGTGCAGCGGTTGAGGGATGTGGAGCAGTCCCTTATGGGCACAGTGGATGGGTGCTTTGAACAGAGGAGAGTCATATTTACGAAATGGCAGACGCAGCAAAAACCATCTCGCTCTCAGCGGTGCTCAGTGCCTGCCCAAAAGATCGATATTTGAATTCATGCGATTTCGCCACATGCGAGGCGCGCCGCACTAGCACGCTTCGCCACGCTGTTGTGAGTGGCACCTGCAACACGCAGCAGCAGTCGGAACATGTTTTGCTTTTGGCATGTGGACGCGACGACGGCAGTCGTGACGACTGGATACCACTATGAGCTTTTGGAGCTGCTGCTGGCGCTAGTGCATTACCGGCTGCTCTACTACGCTTAAACAAGGTGCTAGGTGCAGTACGTGGTGTTGTCTCACCTTGCTTTGCTGCCCTCGACTTGTTAGCTGCAGGTGCCTCACGCTTACGTGACGTGCTTGCCGCTGCCAGCTGTTGCTGCTGGTGAGGGGGTGCACCAGCAGGCTCAGCCAGCTCAGGGGTGGTGCCTGCATGTGTCAGCTGCTGCCGAGGGGGCGCAGCTGCGGCAAGCTTCCCACGGATGTGGGTGCACACATGGCTCTGTAGCTTGGGTACCCTCCAGCTCGTGTGTACCTCCTGCTTGTGAAATTGGAGGTATGACTGAAGCTGCTTTCCTGTCATCTTCATTGCCTCCTCGACTGTTGTGTGGCCAAAATCACGCCCCCCAAAGGCAAGGCCGCTGCAAGCCGCTCTTGGCACGCATGGTCACCCACACTAACCACAACCCTCCCGACCTTGTGCGCTGCATCTGTGATCTGGCGCTCTGCCTTTGCTGACCGCTGTGCTGCAGCTGCGGCATCCTCCTTACGCCGCACTTCAGCACGGAGCTGACCCATACGCTGCTGCAAATCATGAGCATCCACAGTCTTCATGGCCTCCTTGCATGTGCGCAGGGACATCAACTGCAACAGAGCTGGCAGCTCCATGTACCTGCCACCACCATGCTTCAGCAGCTGCAACAAGGACTCCACTGGGGCATTGGAGATGGGGCTGGCGAGGTAGTACTGTTCGAGGTGAAGGCACAATGCGGGGCTGCCAGGGTCGCCGTTCACAGCCATGGCACGAATGCCAGATGCATATTGACGCCAAGTGCCATAAGGGTCCTCTTGCTGCTGTTGCTGCTGCTGCTGCTGCTGCCAATCAGCAGCAGCGGCAGCCGTAGCTCGGCATGATACACCACATTAAACGCCACTTCCATGAGCGTAGCTTGGTCTGAGCTGCCGAGAGCAGCAAAGAGGTGGGGCAAGGCCATTTGAGCCTGCACATGATCAACTCCAGAAGTAAGTCCACATAGCACCACAGTGCTCCTGCAAATAGGTCGCAAGCTGCTGCTTCTGCTGCTCGCGCTGATCTGCTGGCTATGCAGACCTGCCAGAAGGGGCAATGTGTCCCAGGTCCCCAGACAAGCTAGCACATCCTGCCAACCACTCCCCAACCACTGCCACCACGCTGAGCCTGAGCAGCAGGCTGTTGTCCCGGAGCAGTTGGCTAAGGGTGACAACCCATGGTGGAGACCGACCCTTCTGCCGCTCAAGCAGCTGTGACACTGCATCTCTCGCATGCGCCCAGACGCGCAGCATGGACACCGTTGAGCTGATGTAGCTGGCCCAGCGGGTGTCACACGGCACTTGGGGCTTTGTGCCCCATGCTACCATGCCGAGCGGCACCCAATACTACGCCAGCAAGCTGGCAATGGATTCAATGGCTGGGCAGATGTCACCACCCAATGCAGCTAGCCCAGTCAGCAGTGTGTTGTGTATGCCGTGGCTATAGCAGGGCTGCGCCCAAATGCAGCCAGCCTGCCCCTTGCTCTGCAGGAGCTTGCTCATGCGGGTGACAACACCACCATATTCACCCATGTTCACAGCTGCACTGTCTGTTGTGATGCTGGCGATGCAGGCACTGTCGAGGCCGTGGAGGAGCAGCTCCTGCATTATGACCTGGACATGAGCTTCTGCCGTGCCAATAGGCAGGGGGATGATAGCCAACACATCACACAATTCTGGTTTGAAAACTCAACGCAAAATTCCACCGCACCGAAGCGAGCTCTAGACTATCCAACGGCAGAGTCTTACAGAGCACGTCAGGAGCTGCCGAATGAGCGTCGATTCATCAACCCCGACTTGTACAACGCGCGCTGCACAGGCTATGGATGTTGATGGTAAGCCCAGGAGAAGGCCTACCGTAATCCTAACCTGTCTCTGGTTGTTGTGCGCGTGTTGGTGCTGGGGTGCGGTAAGCTTGGGTGGCACAAGTGGCCATCCAGCTCCGCACTTGTCAGGCCAACACGGCACCGTTGAGGGTTCGCCTCACGGTAGCTACGCAAACAACTTTGGCCCCTGGCCAACGTGCACCCATACTAAGACCCCAACTCTCCACCACACTGATACCCCCTACGGAATTAGCAACACGGATCGTGACCCTTTCTACCTGACCGCAGCGATCTACAAGTTGACATCGACCTCGGCCGACATGCACACTTTGCTCAGAGCAGCGCTTCCCAAGAAGGCTATCTTCGTTAGCAGCAATGCGACCCACGCCAGCCTCCTCGCCAAAGCGAAGGCCAGCTACAAGAGCCCAGCCGCCCCGACCATCTCCAGCAACCGTGCTGGGGATATGCGCCATAACAGCTACAGCACCTTGGAGTATGAGGAGGCTATCGCAGCTGTAGTGCGCGCAGACACTGGAGATGCCGTCCTGGCCCCGTACTTGTTTCTCTACGACACCAAGGCAGTCGTCCTCAAGGACCTCACCGCAGCATTCAAAGAAGGTGACAGGGCCCCACATAGCAGAGACCTTACTATATGTGGACTCGCACGACGCCCAAAACACCGCCTTCATGTCCCCTGCTGGCCAGATACACGCACAGAACAGACTAGAAACATACATGGCCTGACATGCACTTACGTACACAGGACAGGACAGGACAGGACACACACCCTTTTAATACAGAAACACACAAGATTACAATCCCATCACATGCCTTCATATGCAGAAACACTGGAGAAGGTGGACAAGGTCTTGAGCAGCATGGGTTGTGAAGACTACACCATCCATGCGGAGACCTACAAGCTTGGGGGAACGGAGACCTTTGAGCTGCAGATTGAAGCCACGCACGAGGAGGAGGAGATCCGCAGAGCTGGAATGCTAGGGCTGATTGGAGCAACCATCTCCTCAGGCGGGTTGCTTTCCACCCTCCAGTGCACCCAGCCCCTCACAGCCAGCAGCAGCACGACCACACTGGCCAGGCCCCTCATCTACTTCCCCAAGGCACCCTCCCCGAGCATAGCCCTTACCCTGAAAATGACCAGCAATGGCTTCCTTAGCGACCCAGCAGCCAACGCTGTCCTAACAAACAGGGGCACAGGTGCTAAAGCCATCTCTCTGATCAGAGCCCTAGGTTACCTGCGCCATAAGATGGCCCAGGATGTGTCCCTCCGCAGCCACCCTGTCTACCTGCTGGCATGCTCAGTCCACTCTGCCCACGACGTGACAAACAGGAGCATGACCAAAGTTGAGTTCACAGACTCTGAAACCTGTGCTGCCATACAGAGCAGCGGTGACCTGCAGATCAGCGGCAGCAAAGTCAAATTCGCTCTGACTCAGCCTCAGACCAGCAGAGTCAGCGGCCTCGACACCAAGCACTCGCTCGTGCTCAGCACCGCTGCAGGCATTGGCCTGGCAGGCCTGGCCTCTGTCCTCAAGGCAGTTGCTGAGGCCGAGCTGACCATCCTGGAGGCTGACCTGATCCTGAACGCCACCTACCAGGCAGGCAGCACCGCGACCCCGCCTCTCAAAGGCACAGCAGCTACAGCTAGCAATGTCAGCAGTTACTCCGCTACCACTAAGCATGTGTCCCTGGCCAGCAGCAACTCCTCGTCCATCATCGCTGCAGTTGGGCAGAGCAGCAGGGCTCAGACCACCATCTACCCAGGAGGTGGCCCAGAGCGGGCGGCTATAGTGTACACAGTGGCCGCGATGAGCAGCAAGGGCACGCCGATCCAGGACAGCAGCAGGAGGGCCATCACGGTCACTGGACATGACGACAGCTACACAGGCAGCGGAGCCGCAGTGGGCACGGACAGCGCCCAGCCCCTGCACCGCAAAGAAAACATGCTAAGGGCAACGTGCTATGTTATGGCCGAAGCTCACCACCTGACCCACACAGACCAGCGCAAAGCCAACTTCTTCCTGGACTGCAGCCGCCATCTGATGAACGAAGACTGGCAACAGGGCCATGAGGGCAGCCGCAGGGGGGTGGTCATTACCTCCAGCCTGGACAGGCTGGTGACGCAGTGCCTGCCACTGGTGAAAGCCATGCTGGAAGTTGCAGCCTCCCGCACTGACAGCGCCAGGGCAGTTGCTACCCGCAAGGTGCAAGACATCTACACCGTCATGGTGGACATCTGCAGCCCCCGCCTGACAGACCCCGCCATTGAGCAGCAGCAGCACCCAACCCCCATGGCGGCCATGCCCAGGCCACCCATGGGAGTCCCAAGGAGCAGCACCCAGCTACCAGGCCGCGCTCAGTCCGTCACATCCCTGCCACCAAGGGGCGCAGGGTCCAGCAACCGCCGGACCAGCGACGAGAGACAGGTCAGAGAATACAAACACACAGGAAACAATTACCTACCTTGCTCCATCGATACAACCAAGCACCTGACCTGCACCACTACAGCCACACACCACTACGACCAGTGCACCCCCCATAGCAGTGAAACCACATGTCCCTCCCCCCCTCCCCGGTCCCACACTTGCCACACCCATATACCCTCCACACACATCCCTGATCTCGTTGATGCTTGCAGTCCCCAACCAAGCACCCACTCAAGCGCCACAACTCCACCAGCTCCTTTCAGCACCTGGCGGACGAGATGGAGGGTGTGCAATCGTTGGACCGGCCCTCGGCCTGACCTCTCCACCGAGGTAAAGCAACACCTGGGCTTGTACGCACCAGCGTACACGACACCAACCTACCTTGACATGCGCGACACCAACACACACAGACACACAAGTCACCTAGCCGCCCTACCTACCGCCCTACCTACCGCCCCACCTGCTCCCCCTACTGCCCCACCTGTTGCTGCATCAGTTGCCTCACCAGCTACCCTACCAGCCGCCACACCCGCAGCCCCACTTACTACCCCACCTGCAGCCCCACCTGCTGTCCCACCCACAGCCCCACCTGCTGCTGCCCTAGCTACAGCATCACCTGCTGCTTCCCCAGCTACAGCACCACCTGCTGCCCCACCTGCCACCCCCCACACCGCCACACCTTCCACCCCATCTGCTGCCTCACCTGCTGCCTCCCCTGACGTTGCACCGGTAGCCCCACCTACTGCCCAACCTGCCACCTCCCAGGAAACCCTACCTGCCACCCCACCCGCTGCCTCACCAGCTGCCTCACCAGCCGCCACACCTGTAGCCCCACCTACTACCCCACCAACCCCACCTGCAGCCCCACCTGTTGTCCCACCCGCAGCCCCACCTGCTGCTACCCCAGCTGCGGCACCACCTGCTGCCCCATCTGCCACCCCCCACGTCGCCACACCTACCACCCCACCTGCTACCTCACCAGCTGCCCCCACTTCTGCCACACCTGCAGCCCCACCTACTGCCCCACCTGCCACTTCCCACGCAGACCCACCTGCCACCCCACCAACTGCCTCACCAGCTGCCCCACCTGATGCCCCAATGTGCAGGAGGGCGGAGACCCCCATGGCAGACAATTGCTGGCAATGGAACTGGACCGACCGCTCGCAGTGCCCTGCGCACTCATCCTACATTGATCAATGCCTTGGGGCCAGCTATCAGTGGCTAACTAGACATAAGAATGTAGTAGGAACACCATATAGCAAAAAAGGACGAATGAGGCTGTGGAATGAGTGGTCTACACCCCTCACCACCCTGGCACCCCGTTATGGTACTATGCCGCACGCCTACGATGTAGCCCAAGGACACCATGTAAATGCAAGCAGTCAGCAACAGTACCGGGATGAGTCCACCAGCCATGCGCACCACTGTATCCCCACCCACACGGGCAGTGTCATCGACCATCAGAATAGGGTAATAGCCCAATTCCTTCTCATTGCGATAGGTACCTACATCCGCAACACAAGCCTCCAACACCGCCACCACCCCACAGCTACGGAATCCAAACGATGCCTAAGACGACACCGCAAACGACTAGGCTCCTATAGATCCACAATACGAGCCATCGGGTACAATCTAATGACGGGCCTAGACGGCACCCTAGCAGCTTCTAGCTCCCTATGTAAGCTTTCTAACACTTTCCACCTCTCCACAAATGGAGCCAAGAACGGCCGCCCACACACAGTCTACCAATACAATAGCACCCTCCACGTCTATTGTTGCTACCAAACAACACTAGGTGAAAGTAATTGGACCACCTCCACCTTCAACCCCATAGCTGCCGCACGGGCTGTCTACGTGGCCTGGCTCTTACTAGCCGCTGGGGATGTTGAAGCTAATCCAGGACCAGAGGTTGCGCACTTTAAGCAAGATAAAGATAGCTCCGCGTGCCAGGTATACTCCCTAAACAATGCTGCGGGACATGAATGGGTCACCATGCAAGACATAGACAACTTTTACGAGAACAGGCTCCCTCAGCTAACTGATCACTTTGAGCGGGGCGCATGGCTGATGGCAAGAGGAGTGGACGGCTACTCCGACGAAGTCATCGAGATGTACTTACGCTCCCACTACGGCCTTGCTGTGCAGAGCATTGCCCAACTCAACCAACCCAGCGACTGGACTGCTGATAACCTAGGGAACCTCGCTGGCCAATACGGTACACACACCTTTCTGTGCAAGAAGCCAGGCCACAGCATGGCCATGAAGTGCACTAGCGGCGCATGGCACCTACTGGATTCCTTGAAAACGACAGCCACACCCCTCTTGCACATTCCTGCGGCGACCAAGCAAACTATGCACCAACTATTTGTCATCACGCCTAACATCCGCACACGGGAGCAGATACGCCGGTGTGAGGAAAAGGGAATTTACCACATCATCAGCCATGCGGAACAAGCATGCGACCATGATAGCAACACTACAACACCCGGCCCCACACATACACCGATCCACAACCCGGCACAACTCTACATGGAAGGGCAATACGAAGAGTGTTGCCTAGTACATGCATTCAACATGGCCATGGGAAAGAAATGCATAGATTACCATGCAGTCATCAGACACTGCAAGCAACTAGCCGAGCACCTACAACATCTAGCACAAGCAGCACGAGATGACGGACACATGATTCGATCCTTCAATACTGATCACATCTACCACGAGAAAGGCAAGTTCTCGTCTGACACACTGAACCACTACCTACACCGCCAGCACCATGAGACGCACACGTACCTGCACCCAGCAACAACCTACCTACCAACCCACAGCATCACACCTGAGGTGATCACTACAACTGTTGCCAGCACGGGGGCGACACACACTGATGCTGTGATCTTGCTATCACACCACCATGCAACTGTCATTAAACACACACAACAAGGCTGGTACCAGCTGGACTCATTCAACCGTGTGCCAAAACCACTCTCCACACCTAACGACTGGGGACGCCTCCAAGGGAACTTGCTCACCATCTGCACAGGCAACGTGAGACACACAAGGTTCGTTAGGAGGGAGATCTGGATAGCGGACCCGTTGGAGGCCACCACCGCATCAGCACTAGCAGCACACTTTCAAGATCACACCGACCCGATCGATCTCACCAACAACCACATAGAGGAAGGAGAGATACTCGCCCCACCGCCCGTGACCACCATTGACGCCGACAAGAACTCTACACTAGACACCAAGCGCAGCACCACAATAGAGGGCACTCCATTACACGAGGAACCTGCCCGGTCGCGACAACGCCGGGACATTCCCACTGTTACCCTCCGCCCGCCAGCCCCCTCAGGTAAGCCGCGTACCAACCGACCCACCACGCGTGTCGATACCAACACTGGCCCGTCCGCTAAGCGGGTACGAGCCACCAAGGCACACCGCAACGACACGCACACACAAACCCTCATGTCCCAATACCTCTGCAAACCTACCGGAGCCCACACCACAAGACTAAACCCCAACATAGCCGAGACACAACAAACCACGCCGGACAATGACCCTCGCACGAGCCAACACAACAACCCCTCAACCGAACTGCCCCAAGCAACCCTCAACAGGCAACACATCACCCTCACAACCTTCAATGTCAGAGGCCTATGCAGATCTAGAAACGAGGTCCTAAACCTGGTGCTCAAACATAGCCCGGACATCTTGATCCTCACCGAGACTATGACCCAACCCAAGAGCAACAAACCTAGCTCTGGCTGGCTGAAGAGGGTTATGCCCAACTACACCGTCCACCGTCACGAAGGCCATAGTGAGGTCCTAATTGGCATCAGACACGACCTAGCTATCCAGATGCAAACCACCATGCTGCCGCCGTGTACAGATGCGGATGTGAACACCCGATGCGTCATCCTAAGCCTCCGCCAACGGCAAAGCGAGGAACTCACACTCGTCGCCACGTACTGGCCGTCAGGGAACAACGACGACGCGATCCCATTAAGGAGAAAGATGCAAGAACACATACGAACAGCCACTGGACACCTGCCCGGCTCACTCATTCTGGCGGGAGACATCAACGCCACGATGAAAACAGAGGATCGCTCCGAACACACTGAATACCCACAAGACCACATGATGAGGGAGTTCGCCACGGAGCTGCGCCTATCCGAAGCTGACCCCGGCGACCGGGCCTGGACCTACCAGCAACCACACTGCAACAGCCGCATCGACGCCATCCTGACGCGCGACGCGAGACAAGGCCCTGGGCATCGCACACACGTCGACACAAACGCGTACCTCAGCGACCACAGACCGCTCACCGCCACACTCACCACTACCAGACTGGGCATAGATCTAGCAGCCACACATCAACCCTTAAAACACAGCCACACCATTCTCACCACCCCAATCACCAACAAGGATAGGGAAGCATACCGGCATGGAGTGCAACAACCCAGTTCAGGCGCTCCACAACTGCATGCACAACTGACAGCATACCTAGCTCCCATGTACACAGACGCTACCCACTTCCTGACCACACTAGATAAGGCCGACCCACAACAACCACAACGCCTGACACTAGTGGCAGGCCTCCCGGCTAGAGAGGCTGTCGATACCGCAGCCGCCATGCTCACAACGCTCCTGGAAACCTGCAGGGGAACTGCCATGCAGACATGCAACACCAAGACATTGACTAGAGGAGGCCAACATTACCAACGCAGGAGCATGTGCAAGATCAGACAGGCACTAGGGAAAAAGCTCAAAACCACCAGAGAACTCAGCCGGAAGGCTAGAATGTTATTCAAACAAAACAGCGCCCACCCGTCTATCGACGACCTACTCCCAGAGACAGACACGATCAACGCGGAGGTAAGGGAGGCGGTGCAAGCACGCCAGGGCGACGGTACAACAGAAAATTACGTGCAAGCCGCGCTCGCCCAACTGACCAACTCCTACCGCGACCAAATCCACAAGCTAGATGACGACGACTCCGCACTTGCCATTGCACAGGCGCGTCTCAGAATGCAACACCTCATCAGCACCCAACCCAAAAAAGCCAACAAATACATACTACGCCCCTCTCGCACCGACCACAAAGGACTGCAGGCACTAGCTGACCCCGATACCAAGAACATCTGCACCGCCCCGGCCGACCTCAACCGGATTATCACCGCCGCCTATAGACACAAGCTCACGCCGCCGAATCCCAAAACAGGCCACTACACAAACACACAGACCAGAAATTACCCCTGGACCCGCCCCAAAGCCGCGGACCCCTTCACGTTGCACACCTGCCAAAATATACACTGGATGCACACAGCCATCATGGACAAAGCAGGATTTCAAGAATGCATCAGCAGACTATCTGGGGGCAAAGCGCCTGGCCCTGACGGCATTGAAAACGAGATCATCAAGATGCTGCCATGGGAGATGAGGGACACCATACACCAACTGTTCATCATCATGTGGGCCACTGGTTGCACACCCACAACATGGAAAACCAGTGACACCTGCCTGCTCTACAAGGACAAGGGCCAAGAAACAGACCTCAACGCCTACAGACCTGTTGGGCTGGCCAATACCATCTACAAACTCTGGACCAGCCTCATAACCAAGGCGCTGTACGAGTATGCTGAGGCTAACGGGATGTTAAGTAACTGCCAAGCAGGCTTCCGCTCCCATAGGGACACCACACAACAGCTCCAAATGCTGGTCATGGCCCTCGAAGACGCCAAGCTAGCCAAAGTAGATATCTATGCGCTACTGGTCGACTTCACTAGCGCCTTCAACACCACCTGCCAAGACAAACTGCTATGGATCATGCACGACCTTGGCTTTCCCACCGACGCCACAGACGCGGTGAAGGACCTGTACACGGGCGCTACAACGCGCTTCAGAACTCCCTACGGCCCCACCGACCCGGTACCTGTAGACCGGGGCACCATCCAGGGCGACTCACTCTCACCTTTCCTGTTCCTCATCTACATCGAACCCTTACTGCGCTGGCTCCAAGTAGGAGCGAGGGGGTACAAATTTACATCCGACACAACCGACAGCGCCGGGCGATTTACAATCGGCAGCATCGACTACGCCGATGACATCGCTATCCTTTGCAACTCGATCAGCAACCTACGCTGTCAGGCAGACAAGCTCTCCGCCTACTCGGATTGGGGCCACCTAATCGTATCCCACAGCAAAACCCTCGCCACAGCGGCGCTCCACAAAGCGCACCAATCCGGCAGATGCAGCACCATGGCAGAAGCGGAAAAGCAAGCCCGTAGAGAACTGCAAGCCGTAACGCTACAAGGGAAACCTGTCACCTACCTCAAACCGACCTCCCCCTTCACTTACCTTGGTGTCTTACTTACCATGACGCTCAACTGGAAACCACAACACATAGCCATGATGACACAACTCAGACAGAAGCTAGAAAGACTACGACGCTCATTCGCTAGCGCCAGACAAGCCATCCACATCATCAAGACAGCCATCATCCCCAGTCTGGCCTATAGCTTCTGCGTAGCCCCATGCACACCGGGAGACCTAGACCTCTACGACAGAGCTATTAACCAATGTGTTAAGAAAAAACTCAGACTCCCACTAGGCACACCCAACGCCGTTGTCAGGGAGGACATCGACAAGCTTGGTCTTGGCATCAGCTCAACAGCCAAAGAATACCATACCAGAAACACTACAGCCCTCCTACACAGCCTCCAGTCCACAGACACCACACATGCCCACATAACCAGATGCATGCTACACAAACAGATCACTTGGCTCTACGCTCAAGCTGCCAAGCATGGACACCGCATGTTAATTATGCTTCGACACACCCTACGAGCTAGACAACTCCTACATGCAACCACGGCGCAGCTCACTGCCACCCAGGAAGGACAAGAACTCTACCCTAAGGAAACCAAACTGCTTGGACAACTCATCACACAGAATACCAGCCCCCTTCCACTCGACATAGTTAGTGCTTGCATGACGTGCCTCAAAAGCTTGGGCATCCGACATGCCACAGAGCTCCAACACACCATCGCTGGCCATACCTACATCATATCAGGACAGATGCTTAAAGAACGCTTCCACAACAAAGTCCAACAAAAACACTATATCGCCCTCAACAGATTAACGACCATGGCGACCCAGGACAGATGCCCAACCACAACAGAAGCGAAAGACATCGCAGCCAAACGAGACACCACCCTAGACCTGCCCGCTGCGCAAAGACTCATTAAACCATGGGCCGCGGGTCTGACGGAGCTCGCACCGACCGACGTCGAGGAAGACACAAAACACCGCTACGCTGATATTAGGGCGTACGCGACTGCCAAGAAGACCACACCGACCGAAGCGACGCACGTGACCGGACATGCAACACAACCCGCAGCCCAGGAGGCCATCAAGAGTAGCTCCCGGCTGCTAAGGCGAGAGAACAGGGAAACCCAATCGCCCCCGACGAAACCCGCCCGACCCCAGGGCACGAAACGGAACACTGAGGGCAGACAGATACAAACCATCCCGGAGGATATAGTGCACATAATAGGCCTCGACCTCCCAGGGCTCTCCAGCTGGAAGGTGGATAAAGCCTGCCGATGTAAACCCAAGGACCTAGGCAGCATACTAGGGGCCATGTACGGCCACCAAGAGGCCATCACCAGCATAGATGGATGGCAATGGGACGGCATCAACAAAGAAAGCTACTACAAGGTGCATTGGAAGCCCACAATCATAGATAAATGGGCATTACCACTATGTGCAGAAGAAGGCTATACACCCTCACACATAGAACCCATCAGCAGGGAAGAGGCTAAAGACGTATGCACATGTGAGCTATGCTGGCTACCAAGAGGAGACAGCCCAACGTGCCACAACTGCAAGAGGGCCTACCACCCAGCCTGCCTTGAGGAAGCCCTCCTGTCGGGACACAAAGAACCAGGCCACTGGCTGTGCCCAATATGCAAGTTTGGCAGCAACGAGTTCAAAACGACTATGCGTCTATCAGCGCACTCGGACCTTATACGAGTTCACTGGCGCCCCACCCTCGAACCGGCACCTCTCATCACGGCACACCTGGACTACCTGGCGCGACGCAGCGACTATGAAGAGGAAAATAAGAGGATACAAGAAGCTAGATACGCGCGGCCTGACACACAGCTGCCGACACACACCCGGCAGGGACTGCCGGACCCGCACACCTGGCTACCCCGGTGCACCAACCTTCACTCGAAGGCCATCTTCCACACGTACCCCATCAACCCGCAGACGGACATCGTCGGGACGGGCAAATGCGAAACCTTCCTCCAACTTCACCCCCACATGACCACCCCCGCGATGAACCCCAGCACGGGAGAGCCCATCATGCCCAAGCACGACCTAGTGCAACATGTAACGGTTCACGATGAGTCGGGCCGCACAATAGGCCTTCTAACCAAACAACAACACCAACACCTACACGCTTGGCTACAACACACACCACACACACGCAATCTGGCCACAGAACTGGTGGCCCTCCTCAGGAGACAGGACACACAGAGCAGCCGCCACCCCATGAGACTGGCACAAGACAAAGCCCTCAACACCCTACACACCACACGAAGCTTTCCAAGTACCGTCCAAAGGTGGGCTGATCCACTCACAGTTAGACCAGAAACCACTACCTACTGGAGCCCCGACATCAATGACACGGCCTTTGGGGCACACCACAACTGCCTACTTGTACGCCACACTGGGCTATCCACATGGAATGTACCAGCCGATGATGCGGTGGCCCTGAAATGCGTCAATCATGCTATACACTCAGCACACCAGGAGGAGGCCATGGCCACCATTATGCTGATCCCTGGTAAGAAGGGCATCTCGTACCCCAAACACATTGACACCCTGAGACGCTACCCAGAGTACTGTCAGCACCTGGCCAGCATACCCCTCAACAATACCAACGGCTCCAAACTTGGCAAACACGCCACCCTCCTCGTTTACGTCATATGGAATGCAGCAGGACAACTACTCACCACCAAAGGCAACCCACAAGGATGGATGGCTAGCACAGCCACTGCCCTACACCCAGACAGGGAGACACACCCTCTCCTTCGCAGACCACACAATCAAAACCAGCCAGCCACCCTCCCCAGTGGCCACAAACAGCACCTCCGCCTTCCGCTGGACAGGGCTCTACCCACGCTGGGGCACACACGCAGCCAACACCAGCTCACGCACCACTCCACCACGCTACCGCGGATGGCCATCACCGAATGGACCACGATAGCGTACACCGACGGCAGCTGCATTAAGACATCCGAGCCAGACCCGGCGCGCGTCGGGGCGGGGGTCTACATTCCGGAAAGCAACGCCCTTCTTACCATTGCGATGAACGACCCAGAGAACAACACCATCAATAAGGCAGAACTCACAGCGATACACGCGGCACTGAAAGCGGGGGCCAGACGCATCGCCACCGATAGCCTATGCTCTCTATATCAGATCCGCCGAGCCCTGGCTAACCCGATGTCCCTCATCAATCATAGACACAACGACATCCTGACGGACATCGCCACTCTCATCATCGACAGCCCCGTCACGACCCAATTCTACAAGGTCCGGGCCCACTCGGGCATCATCGGCAACGAAGGCGCTGATGCCCTTGCTAAACACGCAGCGCTACACCCGGAGCAGGCAAACACACTAGAGTACCACCCGACCACACCCAAGGAGAGGGGTATCTGGCTAAACAACGGGACCGACGGCGAAAACCTCGCCCCACTGCCGGACTGCCGACACAGCGTACGAGCACACATGCACAGCAAGCACAAGCTAGGCCTCGCCAACCAAGACAGCATTTACTACCAGATGACCCAAGATATCACCAAAGCCGCGGCAAAAGGAGCGGGCGAAAGAGTGATGACCGATGCGACCATCTCCACCCCCGCGCAAAGGACCGCCCTACTCTACCGTACCGGAGGACTATACAACCAAAAACTAGCTATGCGTTGGAAGCAGGCGACAGACGACCGCTGCCCCCTTTGCGGGGAGGCCGACAGTGCCACACACCTGCTCTCGGGCTGCAGCGAGACCCTGCCACTCGTGCAAGAAAGGCACAACGGAGCTGGCCGCCTCATCGCCAAAGCCATCAGCAAAGGAACCCTGGGCGGATGCATCCGATTTGCAGACACCGGCAGCTGGGAGAAGGGCGCTAGAGAAAACCTTGACCTCCCTAACGACACACTACACACCACGCTACGGGCACTCGGCATGAAACCAACAGCGACCAAAAACACCACCAGACCGGACATAATCATGGTGACGCCTCAAAAGAAGACGGGCAAACGCGGTAAAGCCACTAAACGGATCACCATCATAGAAATCAAATACTGTGCGGACTCGAGGTGGATGGAGCAACTTGACAAGGCCCTGAACCAACACACAAAACTGGCACACACCATGCGCAAGATAGGCCACATGGTTGAGATCAGACCAATCCTACTGGGTATAGGCGGTATTACCTACGAAACACACACACGTCAACACCTCATCGCCCTGGGGATCACTCAAACCAATGCCACCAAGCTACTACACAAGCTCACGAGACATGCGGTAGAAGCAGCCCACACCATTGCCAAGACAAGTTACAGACTAAGAGCTATTAGAAAGGGGGGGGGGTAGGGGGTCGGTCACTTCTCGAGCTTGATGGTGGGAGCAGGCCGCGCCCCAGGCGGTTGCTCCTCCCTTAATGCACGCCGGTGAATACCGGCGTAGTCTTCTTCTTCTTCTTCTAGCCAACACATCGGTGACTTGAGTGGTGAGTCGGGCCTGCCCCAGCTGCAGCCTCAGCCCCAGCCCCAGCTGCTGCCCCAGCTGCTGCCCCAGCCCCAGCCCCAGTGTGTGCTAGGCTTTGCCTTCAATTTTCAACACAGAACTCAACTGCATTTCTGTCTGACCCCTAAGAGCCGATTAGCCAGTTTAGCCACTTAGCAAGAGTTAGGCCGGTTGGGTCTGCGCGGTATATGTGGATGTTTGAGGTTTGCCTACAAGTGACACCAAAGAGTTAAGTCGGATCCCCTGCATTATTGTCTGACCCATGAGGGACGCATAGCCAGTTTGGCAGGGCGAATATGTACCAAAAATAGCTGATGCTACGTCCAGATGCCAGGTACGCAGCCCAAGGGAGCATAGCTGGCACGGCATCTGGCAGCGGCAGAGGTGCCATGTTTAGGTGTCTGGCTGGCTCATGTGGTCCCACGCATGGGGCACGCGCCACACCCAGCTAGTATCCCTAGCATGCACCAAAGGACTGACCAGCAGCTAGGAGAGCAAGGGTGATGGCTGGAGGTTGGGCTCATCCAGGGCTGACACATGAAAGGTGGCGGCAGAGGATTATCCTGGCTCAAGTTCTGAAAGACATGCAGCCAATGCAAGTTGAGCTACAAGAACTGAAGAAGGCGAAGCCTGGGGGTCCTTGAGCGAACACAGCTCAAGGCTGCCAGGGGTAGGAGCCTCGTTGGCGACCCTGTGGCAGCCCAAGATCAAGATATTCCCTCATGTACCTCGCATGCAAGCGCTGGCAACTGTCAAATGCCCACAAATTCTCTTGTTCCACTCAGGCAAATCAGTGTACAAATTCGTCGATCTAGGGGGTTATTTTTATAGCCATTCATCGAATGCGGCTGCGATTATAGCCATTCATCGAATGCGGCTGCTGTAAATAAGGATACAAGCTGCTGCAAATAAGGATACAAGCTGCTGCAGCTAGGCTAGCGAAACCACATGTCAGGAGTAGCGATGCCGTTCTCATCGCGCTCGCTGCGTAGTTTGGTCATCGCTTTTATAGCTCTGCTGGCGACATCCCACTTTGCTGGGGCAGCAGTCCGACCGATGCCAACTGCACCCATCGCACAGAAGACACTTCGCACGGTGTGCCTGGTGCAGACGACGGTGAGCTGGGGCTGCGCTCTGAGTGTGCTCAATATGGTTGAGTGCGGCACATTAGCTCCAACGACATTTTACCCTCACATGGCTGCTTGCCATTCACTGCTGAGCTGACACGGGTGGTGCGGTGCTCATCCACTAGCACCACCCTGCCCCGCCGCTGGTCTGTGCCCCTGGGCCTGCACACCACCTTGCAGCAAGCTCGCAGAACCGCATCAGCACCCCACTTACCCCCAGTGCCAATGGTAGCTGCACCAAAGAAAATCACCAGCTGCTTGGCATGTCCATGGCGCTCCATGGCCACCTCAGCCACCTCCTCCTCCAGCTGCAGCCATGCACACAAGGCACATACATGGTGGCTGACATGGTGGCACCAGGTTAAGCATGGCACAACCAAGTACTCTTTCGTTTCGTGCCCGACCCACCACCTCTCAGTCCCTTACCCTCCCTCCCTCCCTCTCTCCCTGTCCCTTATCCTCCCTCCCCCACTCTCACCTTGTTAAAGAACTGCAACATCCGTGCTCTGCAGCCTGTGGTATTATGCAAGGAGGGCGACGACCCTTCCACCTTCACGGGTGAGCACGTCCAGTATGCAGCTGTACCATGTGCTGCTCATGCATGACTATAAAGCCAGCTTGACATCTGCTGTCCCATGTCACCAACACTCTTTTACCCAGCTCAGCCACCCCCTTTGCCTTGCACCCCTAGGCTATGAGGTGGAGTTGTTCAAGAGGACAGCCGAGTACCTAGCGAGCCTCGGCTTCACCGAGTGGGCTCCTGGGAACTACACATTTGCTTGCAAGGTGCATGACAGGCCATCACATGGATGCCGGGACCCTATAAGAAGCACTAGAAGGGCTGCAGACTGTAGGGCACCAGTTGATGTATGCATGCATGCAAGGTACTTCGGGAACAGGTCGCAGATAGATTATGGAGCCAGAGATAACCCACCTGGGTTATCATTGGCACAGGGCAAGCAGCACCTTGGCCCTCAACCTAAAGCCTTCATTGCCGCGGAACACTAGGTTTGGAGCTCTACAAAACGGTGTTTATGTCTGTGTGGAGTTCCCATGCACATGGCATACACATGGCATACACACGGGCATGGTCGCCTACCATCTACACTCTCTACCACCACTGCTCTTCCTCTTCTTCGGAGGCATTGCGCCACTAGGCTCATACCAGCTACCAGCTCATACCTGCTCCTACCAGTGTGTCACTCCGCCACATCACTCTCGCACCTACAAAGGGCATCTCCAAAGGGTCAAAGAGCATCAGGCCCATCTACAGCAAACCAGGGCCATCCAGGGCCCCTCCGCCCCATCCTGTGGCTCTTCCTGGTTTTGCAGTGGCACCCCGGAACACCAACCCCCTCCACTCCTGGCGGCAGCATGAGGGTCAGGGGCAGGGGACCAGGGTTGAGTGGCACAGGCAAGGCAGAGACGTCAGGGTGCAGACAGGGGCCAGCCGTCCACTGTGTGAGCATAATGACAGCTCGTGTGGCTAGCTGGGAGACATTGGCTGTTTGAGTATTGGGCACCTGTTTGCAGCAGCTGCTGGGGGCCTAAGACAATGCTGTGTGCCATGCAGGGTTGGGATGACATGGCGAACCCTCTGCTGCTGCCAGTGGACAATCGGTCGTGTGATGTCGGCATGGGCAGTTTTGCCAAGAGGAGCTTTTACACGGACCAAGGTATGCCCATACACAACACGCTGCACCCGCTGCCTCATTGTGTGCCAAGCTGTCATGGTACAACACTTGGGATGCTTGAATGTGCTTGCATGTCGTGTTGTATGGCAGCACAGGCAGCTGCATGACTGAGCACACCTCAGACAGCAAGCAGGTGTGAACAGTAGAGTGGCTGTAGCCACAGATTTGGATCTCTAAGCTGCGCCGTAACCCACTGTCTTCAAGATTGCTGAAGAAATTGGTTTTGCTTGCTTGCTCTTCTTCCCTAAACATTGGTTCCTATTCCTTGCTTGGGGCTTGGTATCAAGCATTGGCCACAGGGGCTGACGTCTGGCAGCTGGCTATGGCTCTGTTACTGGCCGTCATGAGCGGATGTGCAGGTCCATGTCAGCATTAACGGCCTACTGCAGCTCCTGCTAGCTCAATGTATAAGAGCTAGCTCAATGTATAAATGCACTGCGACTCAGTATGATCATTACTAGGGTTGGCCAGATCCGTATGTGGCGGCTAGAAAGACGGTATATACATACGTATTTACTGTATTCGTAGTTCCGTAGGGTATTCCGTAGGGGCAGGGTCATCATTTTGCGAAAGTGAGTATGTAGTTTGGTGCACTACAACTATAGAAACGCCCGCTAGGGGTAAGCATGTTCAGAATCTCAACCAATAGCAGTGTCATGACACATGCCAGCCAGCCATGCATGCCGTTAGCAATGTGCTTCTACTCTGTGCGCCAAGCATGTGTCCAAACCCCTCGTGTGGCAGCCGTGGGTGCAGTTGTGTAGTCAGCCATGGGCTCCTACTCGACCAATCATGTGTGCCACGCATGTATGGCCATGTGCTCCTAGTCTGTAAACCATGTGTGCATGGTTTAATCCCCTCGTGCTAGCTTTCTCTACAACATCACCACCTCCTCCTCCTCCTCCACCTCCAGGCATGCTTGTGACAGCACTGGGCTGGGCTGGGCTGGGCTGGGCTGGGCTGGGCTGGGCTGGGCTGGGCTGGGCTGGGCTGGGCTGGGCTGGGCTGGGCTGGGCTGGGCTGGGCTGGGCTGGCTGGCCCCTCGTATGCATCTGTGCTGGCTGGGCCCTCGTATGCGACTGGTGCAGCACAGGCTCAAGCTTATTCCAGAAGCTGGCGCTGCCCTTCCGCTTCATGGCTGTGAGCTCGGCTAGCACTTATACGGTCGCCACATCTCTCGTATGCATCATCCAACGCAACGAATGCCATCGGGTATCGCAGCGACTTATATATGACCCGCGGTTACGGCCACACCGGCAGTAACGGTGACTTGTGCGTCCTGCGTCCTTTGCAATCTCGCGAATTTGCCGTCGCGTGTACGGTTCAAGCGTGAAAACTACGGTCAAACCTACGTTATTGTACGGTCAACCGACGTACCTACGGCTGCCTACGGATACACGGTGGTCGGGGTACGCTACGTATATACTGTATATACGTACCTACGTATATACGCCGCTACGGTTCTGGCCAACCCTAATCATTACAAATGTCGAACGCTAGATTTGTAACGCCAGTTTCGATGACCTGCAGCTTGTAAGTGAAGGTTAAGGCTTCCTGGCAACCAACTCCAACGTACTGCTCACTACATTGCAAGCCGCATCATACTGTTAGCGCCTAGGGCATGCAACATTACGCTGCATGGCGCTTGACATCAGTTGTGCTTGTTACACTGTAATCCTACAAACTACCAATAGATGCACTGGTCGTTATGCGTGATGTTGCTGCTAACTGGAGTTGGTTGACACAGTAGGTCCACTGCTCTGATCCAGTGCCTGTACCAGTGAATTGTTTGCAGGGGTTGCTGCCCTGTGATGCTGAGGTTGTGGGGATGCCTGCTGAGAGCCCTTCATGTCAGGTACAGCTGGCCTGAATGGGCGGCTGTGGCCTTTTATAGGCCACTGTGTCGCCTGCTGCATGCAGGCTACTTAATCGCCTCTCACACCGTACATACAGGTGAGGAGGGGCCTGTTGTCAGGTTCCCATTAGAGATGGCACTTCAATCGTAAGGATATTATATAGATTAAGTATACCGTAGTGATACGCCTCGTTGGTGATACACTGATTCGGTGAAACCAAGAAACCGGACCCAAAGGCCCTATCAGCACGTAGCTTTGTGACAGCGCCTGACTCAAACATTGAAGTGATACATGTTTGGTGACTCACTATTTTCAATACATCTACGAAGCCAGAGGCTGCTAAGTGCATCACCTAGCAATAGCACATTGTTCACACATGCATTTGCTCACTATTGGAGCAGCGGCCTTCAAGCACTGAAACGTGTGGCTGCTTCCATCACAGCCTCATCATCCTCACTATCACTCTCGCCCTCACCGCTATCAGAGCTGCTGGCTGAGCTGCTGGCACTGCTGCTGTCGCTTCCATCAGCCTCCACCGTGGCAGCAGCCCTCAAAGCTTGTGTGACGATGTCGCCCTCATCACTATCAGAAAACGGTTGCGGGCCCTTGCCCTTGCCCCTGCCCTTGCCGCGGCCGCTCGAGCTTGCGACAGCTGCCTCTCGATCCGCAGCATCTATGGGCTGAAGGACCAAAGTCAGTAAGCTCTGTTTAAGCTTTGACGCCATCTACCATAAAAGTTATGGTGCACTCGAGGGTGCTGATACAGATTTGGTGACAGCCGCATGCTCAAACAATTGGTGATACAATCTGGTGATGAAATTATTTGGTGAAATCACCAAGAAGGTGTATCACTATGGTAATATAGAAAAGCAGTACAGCCCAACCTTTTGCTGTATGATTTGCTAGAGACTGTGTGACATGTAAGTCTGCTGGTTAACCCAATGGTGTATGATTACTAGCATTGTTATCCATAGAGTCCTCAGGGGCATGATGGCATCCAGCACCTTGGCCCTCAACCTGACTTCACCTTGGCCTTCCCTGACCTCACCTTGGCCTTCATCGCAGTGGAACACTCAGTGTGGACTTCTACTAAACGGTGTTTTTGTATGTGTGGAGTTCCCATGCACATGGCATGCACATGGCATGCACATGGCATACACATGGCATACACATGGGCATGGTCGCCTACCACCTACAATATTGCCTGACCCAGAGGGCTATGATGTAGAGTTGGCATGACAAACATGCACTAGTTGTAAGCTGATGACAGCTCAAGATTGGGGGCACCACATTACTATGCCACAGCAGGCTGCTGCTGCTGCTGCTGCTGCTGGGCCTTGGGTGGCTTGTCTCGCAGCCGCTTGTTCCCCAGGCCTAGGTACTCCTTGCCCTTGGCTGGCAGCTTCCCCTGCTCTGGCCAGTAGCACAGCTCAGCGGGCGCCACCTGCTCTCCCCAATGCGCTGCATGTTCAATGCTGCATTGCAGTCCTGGTCCAGCCACCTGCCTGGCTGTGGTGCTGGCTTGGCTTTAGCAGCCTTGCCCTCGGTCCTGCCTTTGTCCTTGATGGGCTGGCTGGGCTCAGCTGCCTGCTCAGCCTCAGTGCGCTTGCTGCGCTTGGCTGGTAGGGGAGTGTTGGGCCCTGGCTCTGAGGCTGCTGGCTGTGTGGCTGCCTGGCTGCTGCATGGGGGCTGTGGGGGCTTGCGTAGGGCCACTACCGGGCTCCACATCAGGCCCCGCACTGGCTGGTCACGCTGCTGGCTCCAGGCTGGGCGCAGCAAGCGCTGTTCCACCTGCCCTGCTGGGGGCTTCCAGTCTGCAGGCCTGGTGGCCCTGCGTTTGCGTAGCCGGCTCTCACAGGGCTGCTGGCCAATCACTGCTGAGTTGACCCGGCTGGTGCGGTGCTCAACCACTAGCACCACTCTGTCCCGCCGCTGGGCTGTGCCCCTGGGCCTGCACACCACCTTGCAGCAGGCCCACAGCACCGCATCAGCACCCCAGCCTCCCCTGGTGCCAATGCTAGCTGCGCAAAAGAAGACCACCAGCTGCTTGGCACACCCATGGCGCTGCATGGCCACCTCCGCCATCTCCTCCTCCAACTGCAGTCATGCACACAAGGCACGCAGGGTGGCTGACATGGTGGCACCATGGCTTCATGCCCAAGGATTCATGCACCAAGGCTTCATGCCCAACCCACCACGTCTCAGTACATAACCCTCCCACCCACCCTCACCTTCTTGAAGAAGTGCTCCAGCGCACGGTCCTGGGCTCCGTACAGCTGCAGCCGCTGCCGTGCCCACTTGGGGTCCAGGTACACCTCCCACACCGCATCCCAGGTGGCCAGGGTGACGGTGATGTGCTTCAGGTTAGCCACCAAGGAGGTGCCGGCTGAGCTGCTGCTGCCAGGTGCAGGAGGTGGGACTGGATGGGTGCTAGCCACCGCTGGGTGTCGCGGCGGGAGTTATTCAGGCCACTGGCATGCTTCACCTGTTCTTCCGCTTCTTCGGAGGCCTTGCGCCACTAGGCTCATACCAGCTACCAGCTCATACCTGCGCATACCCGTGTGTCACTCCGCCACATCACTCTGGCACCCCCAAAGGGCACCTCCAAAGGGTCAAAGGGCATTAAAGGGTTACAGTGTCACTGAACCTCACAGGCCAGCCAAGCACAGAGGCATCCAGCAGTGGTGTAGGTAGGCCCATCCAGCAGCGGTGTTTAGCAAGGTTCTGTTTGCCCACAGCCGTGCACCCTCAGCCCTACATCGCCAGTCGCCTCATGACTCATGCCCACCCCTCCTCCTCTTGCTGCCAGGGAGTAGCATCCTGTTTCGGCAAGAAAGTAGCGTGGACATGTTCATGTTCATCAGGCCCTTTGACAGTGGCGTATGGCTGCTCATGTTCGCCACGTCTGTCTTCATTGGCATCGCCGTACTACTTGCTGAGGTGGGCGTGCTGTTGGCTGTTTAAGCACGTCGACAACATCCAGCAACCACCACTTTCCAGCACAACTGGGCTCATCGGTAGTCAGCTGGCAATCGCAGGTGCAGGCATGGTTTGGAGGCAGGCAGGTTTGCAGGCAGGGTTTGCTCATGGCAGTGGGGCAGGTGGGGCAGAGGTATCAACTGGCTGGCCATGCCAGGCAGGGCAGGGCGTTCAGTCAAGGGGCTGAGGGCAGGTCTTGGCTACAGTGGCTACAGGCCAGTCACCAGGCTGGGTGTACCCTCCGCCACTGCCTCCTGCTGTGCTGCTGCTGCTGCTGCTCCTGCTGCCCAGGTGCCCCTCTATGGCATGATCACCCACCCCGGCTTGGCTCTTGAGAAGTATCGCAACCTGCAGTGGGCGTCTGCGGCCATGCTACTGCAGGCAAGCTGCAGCCTCAGGGGTGGTAGTGGCTGGGCACAGCAAGGCTGGTGGTGACCAGGCAGCTGCAGCAGGGTCACCAACACTTGGTGCTTGGCTCACCAGGCTGTCATGCCAGGTGCTGACCTAGACCTGCCCTGTGACTGCAGGCCATGCAGCAGTTCAATGCCAAGAGCACCGGTGCCCGGGTCATCGTGTTGGGGTAAGAAACCTGCCCGCCTCCTGCCTGCCTCCTGCCTGCCTCCTGCCTGCCTCCTGCCTGCCTGCCTGTCTGCCTGCCTGCCCGCCTGCCTGCCTGCCTGCCTGCCTGCCTGCCTGCCTGCCTGCCTGATCAGAGCACTCACCTTGTGTGCCTGCCCCTTGTCCCGCTTGCACAGGTACGGCTTCCTGGTGCTGGTGCTGGTCAACATGTGAGTACAGTCAGGGTCAAGCCATGCAGCAGAAGCAGTCATAGGTCCAGGACCTCAGCCACCCTGCTGCTGTCATGGGCTGCCTCCTCCTACATCCCTTTGTGTTGTAGACAGGGCCGGTGAATAGTAGGAGACTGACCAGTAAGTTGGCGCCAAGCACATTAGAGTACTGCATCCCATTGGACTGCACATCAGTGAATGTCATGTCATGATGGTGATGGTGGTGATGGTGATGGTGACGAGCTTCATGTCTATTGAGCATAAGCAACCCAGCAACAGCCACCCAGCCTGTGTGCGCCTCACTTGCAGCCTCTCATCCTTATACATGGTGCGTCACACAGCACCTTGGCCCTCAACCTAGAGCCTTCATTGCAGTGGAACACTAAGTGTGGACCTCTACAAAGCGGTGTTTTTGTATGTGTGGAGTTCCCATGCACATGGCATGCACTTGGCATACACATGGCATACACACAGGCATGGTCGCCTACCACCTACACTATTGCCTGACCCAGAGGGCTATGATGTAGAGTTGGCATGACACCCATGCACTTATTGTAAGCTTGTGACAGCTCAAGATAGGGGGCACCACATTACTGTGCCATAGCAGGCTGCTGCTGCTGCTGGGCCTTCGGTGGCTTGTCTTGCAGCTGCTTGTACCCCAGGCCAGGGTAATCCTTGCCCTTGGCTGGCAGAGCTCCCTGCTCTGGCCAGTAGCACAGCTCCAGCGGGTGCCACCTGCTCTCCACAAGCACAGCACAAAGCGCAGCACAGCTGCAGCGGACCACACCACTACTGACCTTGGTTGCGTGGGATTTTAGTTGGCCGCGGCTCTTGCTTGGCGGTGTTCTTCCGCTTCTTCGAAGGCATTGCGCCACTAGGCTCATACCAGCTACCAGCTCATACCTGCTCATACCAGCGTGTTACTCCACCACATCACTCTTGCACCTCCAAAGGGCACCTCCAAAGGGTCAGAGGGCCCTTTGACAGGGGCATATGGCCATATCTGCCACGTCCGTCATGTGCGTGTGCGTCACACAACATGGATAGACCTCCTGCACCTATGGGCTGGCAGTGACACTGTACCTCACAGGCCAGCCAAGCACAGCTTCAACAGCTTCCAGCAGGTCAGCAGGGAGTCTCAATCACGCAGGGGGTCTCAATCACGTCCCAGGCCACTGCACGGCCGCCACAGCCACCAAAGTTGCGGTCTAGCAGGGCATCATCAGACCTCGTTGAGCCAGCCCAAATGCAGCTTGCAGCACCCCAACACCCTACAGCCCTTGAGGGCCCGGCTGAGTGCCTGTTGCAGGTAAACGGAGGCAGGGTCTCAGCCACCATGCTGCTGTCATGGGTTGCCTTCTCCTACATCTCCTGTAAGGCCCCGTCTGTATGCCTGCTGAAGGTACATTGCGGTGCTGGCCTCACAGCTGACCATCAACTCCACCACATTCAGCATTACTGGCCCCCAGGACCTGGCCGGCCAACCAGTGGGCATTTGGGAGGTGGGTGCACACACCACACCACACCACACCACACCACACCACACCACACCACACCACACCACACCACACCACACCACACCACACCACACCACACCACACCACACCACACCACACCAGCAGAGTGCAACACACAACATGCAAGTGCAGAGCATAAGAGCCTTATGCTATCCAGCTATCATACACCACCATCATACTCAACTGCCTGTACCCGGTGATGCCACCCAGGGTCACACATGTCTCTGCCCTAAACATCACACTCTTCGCTATCATGCATCGCCAGATGCGATTTATTGATGTCGATGATGATGACTATTTGCTACTGTTTCCAGCGTTTAAGCATCGCTCAAGCAGCACTGACTTAACCGCATGCCAAGAATCTCCATGCCACACATGGACAGCTTGCTCTCAAACTTGACCCAGCACCACCACCCAGCACCACCAGCACCACATCACCAATCTTGCACACCAGCCTTGCTCCTTGCTTGTCACGTGATAAGATGTGGGTTGTGACATGCTGCACATGGTGTAAGCAGGGGGACAATGCCACGCTGCTCACGCTGCTGGCACACACCAAGGTGGTCCAGGTGCCCTGGAGCTTTGCAGAGGTGAGTCCTTGCCCTGCTAGGCAAGAAGACCTAGCCTGCGCCCTTGCCTGGGCCACTGCCACAGCCCTTGCCACTGCATCTGCCCTTGCCTCCTGCCCTTTCCTCTGCCCCGGCCCCAGCCCTTCTCTTGCACCTTCTCTTGCCTCTGCCCTCGCGACTGCCACCGCCTCTGCCGCTGCTTTTGCCTCTGCCCTCGCCACTGCCACTGCCTTTACCAGACCTGATGCTGCAATGGGTGGTGTGGCCTGCATATTTGCAATGCCCAGTCAGCATTCCATGCATGTGGCAATCATGGGCTGTCACACACCCTGACTGCTTGTGCCTTTTCTAGCACCTCAGCCCCTGGCTGCATGGGTGGGGTTGGCTGGGGCTTGCCCATCTTGCTGGCTGTCTTGCTGGCTAGGGCTGGCCTCGTCTTGATTGTAACCTTTGCACATTGATGAGCTTGCTTAGGCTAGCAAGACTTGCTGACAAGGATAGGCTGGTCTTTTGCTGCTCGTCTTTTGCTAAAAGAGCCATGCTGGTCGGGGCTGGTTGGGACTGGCAACTTGCTGGCAGGGCAGTAGCCTCAGCAGGCGCTCTGATTGGCCTGGCCGTTGGGGCTGACCCTGGGCTGCTGGGCCCCGTATGCCCCAGTATGCCACCGATGCATTTCAGCCGTGCCGACCCTAACATTACACATTGCGAGTCCAGATGACCGCTTCCGCAACATGCGCAACCACAATGCAGCCAATGCGGACATGATGCTAGACTGGTATGTTCAGCAAAGGCAGGCTGGCATGTAAACTTCGGGCTTCGAGCAGGCTGCGCCTCAATGTGTATGTCCGCATTGTCTCGGACTCGTCTATTACTTTGGCACATTGTACTCGACCTGCCCATCAAACATTACGCACCACCTCATCGTCAACCCCAGCTGCTCAACTTCACTGCAGTAGTTGCTATGCGAGGTTAAGAAGCTGAGTACATGTTAGGCTCTAGAGGCTCCAAGGCCCCAGGCTCTGGTCATGCGCCCCAGTTCTGCCTTGTCATAATGTTTAAAGTATCAGGGTGCAACACTCAGCAATCCTTCCCCTTAGTGCTGCCACCTCGACGCCTGCTGTTGCTCGCCATCTTTTGAGCACCTACCTGCCTGCCTGCCTGCCTGCCTGCCTGCCTGCCTGCCTGCCTGCCTGCCTGCCTGCCTGCCTGCCTGCCTGCCTGCCTGCCTGCCTGCCTGCCTGCCTGCCTGCCTGCCTGCCTGCCTGCCTGCCTGCCTGCCTGCCTGCCTGCCTGCCTGCCTGCCTGCCTGCCTGCCTGCCTGCCTGCCTGCTTGCCTGCCTGCCTGCCTGCCTGCCTGCCTGCCTGCCTGCCTGCCTGCCTGCCTGCCTGCCTGCCTGCCTGCCTGCCTGCTCAAGCTGCCTGCTCAAGCTGCCTGCTCAAGCTGCCTGCCCCCCTGACTCCTCACTTCTCAGGACGAAGCCAACATTGTCTCAATGGTACGCACAGGGAAGGTTGCAGCCTTCGTCATTGACTCCGCCTTTGCTAAGTACCACGCCGCCACCAGCTGCGATTTGTATGTGGTGAGGCGCCGAACTGACCAGCAAAAGGAAGCTCCACCCTGGTCTTGATTTTAGTGGCCATGCCAAGCCACAGCACATCTTGCAGCACTATCTAGGCACGTGAACCGTGACAGCACCAGAAAGTCACACACCTGTCACACACGCACTCTACCACCTGAGATGCAGCATGCAGCATGCAACACACTGTGTAGGGGCTGTAGGAGTGATGTTCACACTCAAGATGTGGCCTTCCTGGCAGGGGTGACACAGAGGTTGGGCGCTGCCTGCCGCATGACTGCCATACAGGTAGATGAGCCAGTACAGCGCGTTGATGCTGGGTATGCCTTTGGCACCGACACTGACCTGGTGAGGCGCATGGCTAGAGTGCTGGGAGTAGGTCGCCCTCTCCCTGCCAGCCAGGCCACACTTCAAAACAAAACACGATCTGCTTCAGCCACCAGCCTTCAGGCTACTTGGCCACCCTCTCCCTCTACACAGTAAGGTTCCTAATCTGGTTAGGCCTATATTGGCCGTTCTCCCATTTCCACCCTTCAAAACGCGTGCCTTCTTTACGATCGTTGGAGGTTGTGAGGATGGTGTGAGTCGGTTTGGGGCGGACTATCGCGTTTTGTCGGCTGAGATGTGGCTGTCGCCGGTCACGCCCGTTTGAACCCTACCGGCCGTTAAGGCCCCGCGTGCACTAGCGCGACG
This sequence comes from Haematococcus lacustris, assembly GCA_030144725.1. NCBI lineage: Eukaryota > Viridiplantae > Chlorophyta > Chlorophyceae > Chlamydomonadales > Haematococcaceae > Haematococcus > Haematococcus lacustris. Next base: position 1,347,732 of record JASKMD010000016.1, read on the forward strand.
AGTTACCCATGCGAGCGCTGCCCTTCTAGACACCTTGGTGGGTACCCAATGTAGCACAGCTAGTGCGCTTCTATCTTCTGCTACCCTTTGGCCGCGGCCTTGCGTCGAAAGTATTCTTTCTAAGCTCGCATGTCAATTTTTGGCCACATGTGCCCAGGTCCTACCACACACTACCAGCCCCTATGGCCAAATCGACCACTGGTGCTTCTCGACAGTCCAGCTTGGCTCAAGGCAGCGCAAGCGAGAGGCCCTGAAGGCTCTTGGCAGCTGCTGGTGAAATATAACCTATCCTCTGCTGGTGGCCAGCAGAGGATAGGTTATATTTCATGCATGAGGTGGTTGCTGAGGCAGCCAAGAAAGCTGCAAAGGCCAGCAAGCGATCTTGCAAGGAGCATGCTTGCATGTCCATGTGCACAGTTTTGAGTGCCTCTGGACTGCCTCTGGATCATATTTTTGACGAGCTGCTGGCTTTGATAGGGGCGTTGGGATGGGTAGCTGTTTCTACACAAGTTGTGGTGCCAATCTATAAATAGGTGGACAGGAGGAACGACATGTTCACATTAGGGGACTTTCAGTGTAAAACTGGTTTTTGGGGGGTTCGGTACTAAAACATGTCATATCTTTGCTGCTATTGGGCATAAGGAGACGATTAAGGGCACTGTGGAGAGCTGTTATGAAGGGTTGCACGGCTATGTGCTCGGCTTTCATAAATGTACCGAAATGGAGCAGCAATGGGCCTGAGACGCCAAAAATTGTTCACATTAGGAACCTTACTGTGTAGGGGTTTGGGACTTTCTGCTATGTAGTCTAAGGCTAGGTGCACAAGCACCCTCTACAGTCAGGGACTTCCTGCTATTCACTTCAAGGCTCCTTGATGATCATCCAAAGCACACAAATATGAAGTTCACACATTGCATGCACTGTCAATAATCCCAGCTGCCTCCCTGCTGGCATGGAACCCTGCTGGCAGTACATTCTACTTTGGGGCAGGTTACCCACCTGGCACCCAGGCTGCCTGCCTTGCCCTGTCGCCCGCAGGCCTACGTGGATGCCTGGAGGCAGGCGCTGCTGGTCATGCAGCAGACAGGCGTAAAGGAGAGCCTGAGGTGGGTGTCCCCTGGCAGTGGCTGGATATGCCGTGGGAGTAGGTGCTGGTGGTGGCTGTGTGGTGGCTGTGGGGAGGTGCGTTTGACAGGGCCTGTACCAGAGGCTAACTGGCAGGCACATCAGCCAAGGGATAAGGTTAGGTCCAGGGCTAAGGCTAGGGGTAGGGGTAGGGGTAAGTGTGTCACCATGCTATGACTAACATCACCGGCTAGAAGAAGAAGAAGAAGAAGAAATTACAATGAGGAAATAACCGCTACGCCATGTGCAACCTGCTCCCACCACCACCTACGCTGGGTGGGAAGAGCCTTCTTTACCCCTTCCTTGCACTGAATTGCTAGCTTTGTATCTGGTTCATGCAATGCCCCAGCGACCAGCAAGCAGTGCGACCTCTTGTGCCTGTTGTGTCTGTTGTAACCTCTTCCCTGCATCAAATCTGTAGCTGGTCATCGCAACACCCCAGTGACCAGCAAGCCTCAGTGTCACATGATCGCCTCTTGCCCCCGCCCCCTGCCTGCTGCCTGCAGACTGACCTACCTGGAGCCCTCCAACCCCTGCGCCAACAAGGACACCTCCACCCTCACCACCTCCAACATCACCGTCGCCAAGGCCAGTGTTGGTGTGCAGCTCAGGGCACAGCCTGCAGCCACAGCCTGCAGCACAGGGCCACCACAGGGCTGATGTCTTGACCATGGTGCTTCAGAGAGCTCTCCTGGCTTGTCCTCCTGTACATGCCTGGCAGGCCTTGCTGGACGATGCTGGTGCAGGTAGCGGGCCTGTGGCTGTTCCTGGGCGCTGCCATTGGCGCTGGCTACCTGTGGAACACGGCTAGCTGGCTGAGGGAAAGGTCAGCAGGCCAGCGGCACAGCGTCCACCTGCACGCCCTTAACAAAGGCTGGGAGGCACATTGGACCTGTTAAGGAGCACTGGGTGACAACTGCATTTGGCCTCCTGCTCAAAGCTGCCATACTATTGCTGGCTACCCTGCCTGGTTCAGGCTACCCTGCCTGATTCAGGCTACCCTGCCTGGTTTAGGCTACCTGGTACTATGGCTTGATTAGGTAGCGTTACCTTCACGTGTCTGCCTCTGGTAAAGGTTGACACACCCAATTGCTCAGCCCTGTCAACCAGCACTGAGTCGACCCTGCACTTGGGCTCCTGCCCCATTCCTCAAAGCTCATCAGGGCTGTCGTGCCTCGTGCAGCAAAACCTGCTCAGCTGATGGTGTGGTGCTGCTGCGCCATGCTGCCTGCATGTTGGAAAGGCTGTGACCAAAGTGCAATGTAGCTCCTGCCCCAGGCTGCCAGACCCTCCCACCAGGACTGCCCTGCCTTATGTGAGATTGTCAAGTGATGGTGTCGACCAAGCGGCCTCAGAGTGCCTCTGCCAAGGACAGGTACTCTGATGTTTGAATGCATGGTGGGCTTGCTTCCATGCTGCCTGCCACATATCCCGCGGTGCTCTGTCACCTCCCTCAGGCAACGTCCAGCAAGCAGCATCCCTGGGGTGGTCGGCCACAACAAGCATGGCAACGCCAATGCGGTGGGTCTTCTGCTGTGAGCAGGCCAGGCCTGCCAGGCGTCGCTGGGGCTGGTGTTGAAAGCAGATGGGCAGGCATGCCGGTGCGCTTGTCATCCATAGTGTCACTAAATCCGTCTCAGTGATGCACGTAGCACCGCTGTACACCTCAGCTAGTGACCACCTTCTTTCTCCCTCTCTAGTGACCACCTTCCGTTTCCACAGCTCACCACTCGCACTTGCTGGGCCCTGCCTTTGCTGAGCGGTGCCCTCCGAGTCATTGCGCGATGTGCTTTGAGATGCCTGTGACCTTTTCAAGTAACTTGGGTTTTCACGGCTGACTGGGGTGTGATGACTTGTATGGTTGCTTCAGGTTGCCCCAAGCGGCCTCAGCGCAACACCTGCCTTGGACTCCCTGGCCAAGCCCAGCGTTACGTGGCTGGGCGTGGGCGACGCCAGCACCACAGAGGAGGGCATGGAGGTGAGGCAGCCTTTGTGAAGGGGCCATGGGCTGATGCAGGTGGTGGCAGTGGTGACGCCAGAAGTGGATCGAATTCAAAGATTGTGGAAACCGCACCCTGGTCACATTCTTTGCATTGGAAGTGACAGGCCGATTGCTGTGACGCTAGTAGCTGTGGTAGCTGTGGTCACCTGATTTGGGTGGCAGTTGACCGTTCACCCTTGTATATGTAATGACAGGCCGGTCGCTGTGGTGCTGGTCAGCTGGCCAGGCTGATACTTGTTGCTGTGATGTCCAACTGTTGTGGCCGGAATCAGGCAACTCTCTGTGTATGACAAGCCGATTGCTGTGACGCTGTTCAGCTGGTCGGGCTCTTGCTTCTTATTGTGATGTGGAAATGGTGTGGCCTGAGGACTGGGTGGGGCCTGTGTGGGCTGCTGCAGGTGCTTGAGCGGCAGGTCAAGGCGATGGATGCTCGCATGAAGAGCATGCTGGAAGCCATTGACCAGCGGCTGGAGCGCATCAGCAGCAGCCTGCCAGTGCTGGATGAGTCGGCTACAAGCCATCGAACCACTCGATGTCTTGATGCTACGATCATCGCTCAGATCAACCCCCCTGATGCAGCCGCCTTGCAAACTAGTGCGCCCCTGAAGAGTGTACGCGTGTCTCTCCCTCCCGACACCCCTGCCCTGTACCCTTGTGGGTCTGGGGCTGAAGGTGAGGCGGCAGCACCACAGCTGCCTGGCTCGGCTGCAAGTCTGCACACTTGCTGGTGGCAGCTGATGGTATGGCCAGGGGTGGGTCAGGGGCACAGTGCCCTGTGGCAAGACCAGGAGCTGCAGCTGCAGGCCAACTTGGGCTCATGCATGCCATGCCGTGTGTACTGACTGCAGGTGTTGTGGGCACTGGCACTCCTGCTGACACAACACAGCAGCAGGCAAGCCAGGCACCCCTTGCTGCCATTGACGTCCTGCAGCCAGCCATCCAGCCCACCCCTCCAGCCTGGCGCCCTGAACCGCGGCAGCCCTCCCCGCGTGCGCCTGCTGCAGCCGGGGCTGTCCTGTGTGCTGGGGTGGGTGAGGGCGTCCAGGGCGCCGGCTCCCGGGCTGTGCCTGCAGTGGATGCGGTCAAGGACTTCCATGAGGACTGAGCCCTGGACAGCCAGCCAGCCAGCCCGCAGTGCGTGAACACGGTTGTCTGCCGCCACCTTGTATCTAGGGCCAGCCCTGATAAGCCCAACCTTCAGCCTCCACCCTTGATATCCTAGCTGCTGGCCAGTCCTTGGCTGCCTGTTGAGGTTACAAACTGAGTGTGCATCATGCCCCATGCCTGCCCTGCCTGTATCATGTCTCCCCATCTGCCTGGCGTTGGTGACTAAGCGACATTGATGCCGGTCTTACACATTTATGGTGGCAGCCTGTGCAGCTGCCAGCCTTGACCATTAAATCCAAGCCTGTTTGGCTGCCTGGGCAGTTGATGGCCATGACGTGCATGAGAGCAGAAGCAAAGCAGAAGCAGGGCTTTGCCTGTGCTGAGCACGTGTAGAGCATGTATTGTGGCCCTGCACGGCTGCACCTGGCTGCCTCAGGGCCGGCTGCTGGCCTGGGTGCCTGCTTGAGCTGCTGATGGTGCTTATGTGTAGGGGGAGGACAGCGAGAGACAAAGCCAGAGAGTCATGCTTGGCTGGAGCACACATGAACAGTGAAGCGCCCGACCCATATCACACATATGACCTTTGCTGCCTGTTGGTGGCCTAGGTAGTAGCTAAGTGAGTATGTGACGCCCCGGGGGTGTCCTCTTTCTCATGCATGCATTTATCACACTAGCACTGCAAAACTGATTCAGTCAAGCCAGGTATGTCTTTGCTGCACCTCCATGCTGTGTCCTCCATAAGGCCTGGCAAAGGAGCCAGCACAATGGTGCATCACACAAAGCAGCGAAGTGAAGGGGGCAAGGGATTGTCGTGATGTGCGTGTAACGGGTATGTTCACCGTCTTGCATGCTAGAGAATTCCTTATAGCCCTGGATGAAGACGTGTTGCTGTAGATTGCGCTGTCATAATCATGTTCAGTCTGTATGATGTATACGAATGATGAACAACGTGATATGTAAGTCAGTGGATCTCAGCTTCACCTGGCCAGGCCAAGCGAGCAAGAATACATCGCTGGACGTTTTGGTTGCAGGGCCACTGTCTGAATTGTTTGGATTTCGGTACATTGTGCTGCGCATAAAGCTATCCAAGCTCTGAGCACAAACTTCGTAGAGTGGGTCCTGAAGATTGAAAATCTACCAGCACCTTGGCCATCACTAGGGCCTTCATTGCCGTGGACCACTAAGCGTAAACCACTACAAAACGCTGTTTTTTGGCTGTGCGGAGTTCCCATGCGCATGGTATACTATTGCCTGACCCAGAGGGCTATGCTGGCTACCCCTCCCTAAGGATGATGTAGAAGCTAAGGATGATGTTGAGGCTGAGGCCCAGGCCTGATGGTAGTGACATGAATGGAACTCAGACACCTAGCGCTAGTGACGGCACAATGTGCCTGAGCGGGGCAACACCACGGTGGTCAGCTGAGGACAGCTGAGCCAGGTGGGGGGGAATGTTACGTGATGATGTAATGCTGAGGCAATAATCGTAACGCCCCTATGAGAAGTGTGACGTGGTGCGGTGATCTGAGGCCGGGTTCCATTCCCGGGCAGACTTCCTGACAACGCCCAGTCTGTCACGAAGAACTCTGTCACCGTCACCGGACGTCTCGTAACATTGGGTCTGGGAGGGGGTGTGTAACAGTAGTAGGGTGCGGTTCCTCCGCTTAATATTAACTTAATAGCTTAATTAAATTAAGGCCGGTCGTATTAAGCCCCTTAAGTGTATTAAGTGGCTTCTTTTTGACCCACACTGCTATGAGTGCAGCTGTGCGACCCCAGCGCACGGGTCGCAACTGTAATCGCCTCGCTTGGCACTTTCAACCGGCAGGCACGCGGGCAGGCAGCAACATATGCCAACAAGCCGTAGTGGCTCCGGAACAGCTGTATTACAAATTAAAATGGCTATGACTGGGTCGCTGGGGCCCGGCCCCGCAGTGGACCGCGACCAAGCTGCACAAAGACGCGCTTTGGTTGGTGTTGCATCTGCGTACCCAGCAAAGGCCAATGGTGTGGTTCTTAAGCACAAACAATGCGAGTTGAACAAAGTTGCTCTCTAGTAGTGCACAAATGGTAATACCGCGAGCAAACACTAAACGAATGTGTGCTTAAGCGTGTAGTGAGGAATAGCTATCGCGTACCCAGTAAAGGGGTCGATGCACTTTTTAGGCAGGACCACGCCGCGGGCCCGCAGTGGGGTTACATCAAGCAAGGGGTAGAGCCACGAAGGGTAGAGCGAGAGGGCTAGAAAAAGAGAGTTACAGCGCTTAATATTAAGTGGTTAAGTGGTTAAGTAAGCGACCTAATACTTAATATGACGCTTAATTAAACTTAATTAAGAAACCGCTCCCTAAACAGTAGTGTTTTTGCGATCAGGATGCATGGTCGGCTGAGGCTTAAGTGCCGGCTTGCAGCCGTCGAGCATGCTGACTTGTGCGGCTATCGCTCGGTCACCCCTCCCATTGAACCACCACGTAAGGGACATTTGACTTTGCGGCGTGCCTGGTGAGAGTTGAGTTGCCATTTTAACGCGGAACGCCTTATCTCTGCGTCGCGCTTGCACCTGCGCGCCCGAGCTGCTGGCACCCACGGTGACCGGCAGTCTGCCAGGCACGCGAACGGTTCCGCTATGCGCGATGGGCCTTTCAGTTGCTGCCTAACAGCACCCACAACGCGGGATGCAGAGTTCTCCGCTGCGGTACACTGCAGTACACTTTACGCATGGAGCCCAGTTTTCTCAACGTCATCTTACACAGCCAGCTCAGTCGCACTCTGCCTGCTCATTCAGATGCTCCAGTACGATGTACCGTAGGTCAGCACGCAAGGTGTTGGCTGGCACACGCTCAGCTTCTTGCCCAAGGTGCACAGCTGCATCACGCTGTCTGGTGCAAATGAGCACAGAAGGGTGAGGCACTCGTCGTCCCAATGCTTGTCATCCCTCTTCTGATCGAACATGGGCATGGCTACAAAGGGCTTTGTGATGGAGAGCCTGGTACACACACCCCTCGGTGCGGGGGTCATGCATTGGGCACATGCACATGCAGTCTGTGACCACTCGACCTGGATCCCTGCAGCAGGGAAGAAGCAGCTGTGCATGCTCATAGAGCCAGGGATAGATGATGCAAAGGCATGTGCATCCCGCTGTGGAGCACTGCAAAGCTCTACCTCCTGTGTACTCAGCTCCAAGCACCACCGATGACCCACACTTGCTCGTGCACGGTGAGCCTTGCTGGGGTCAGCAGCAGTAGCTGCCTTGTGATATGCAGCACTGCTTTACCACCCCTCCCTGTGGATCATGCCTGCCCTTGAAGTGAGCTGTAGCCCCATAGCTCCACCACATTGGCACGCTGAACCTCTGTGCCATGCCCCAATGCTGTCGCATGGCTGGGGCGCCCTTGAACTGCCCTGCACACCCATCAGACCACATATACAACTGCCTCATGTCCATGTCATGCTCTGCCAGCAAGTAACACACCCCCTGGTTTACTGCTGCTTGGGTAATGGCTGCCGACTGCTCCTTCCCATCTGTCATCACATACACGGTCTGCTCATAGTAGGCCCCCTCTTTGTTCTTGAAGTATGCACACGCAACGAGAATGCCTATCTGCGCTGCATGCCAGTGCTCTGACATGATCTCAACGCTGCGCTCAACCGTCAGCTTTTCTGACCAATCACATGAAATAACCACCTTCCCATCCTGGCCTGCCTTGACGGCCTCACGGTGCTCACGGAAAACCTGAAGCTGGTGATGTGCCAACCGGTGGTGCTTGATGTACTCTGGCATCTGCTTGTTCAGCATGCCAACAGCATCACTCAAGCTCACCCTCATGCACAGCAGCTCAACCGGCCGGCTGCCTACAGCTGATGATGGCTTTCCATATTGACGCACAGTGAGCATGACGCTGCCATCTGCATCAGGCTGCAGCTGTAGCCTGCGCGACTTGCAATGGAGGCATGTGCGCAAAGAACAGGCAAGGCTAGGCTGCTGGCCAAGCTCACAAGGACACAGGAACAACTGCCGCATAGCTGTGGCGCTCAGGGGCTGGGCTTTGCTGGGAGGTGGTGGGACGGGGAGGGGGGAGGGGGTGAAGGCAGCGGGACAGGCGGAAGGCCAGGAGGGGAGAGAGGAGGGGAGAAGGGTGGGGGAAGGGTGGAAGGGCGGGAGGGTGGGGAAGGGTGGGGGAAGGGTGGGGGAGAAGGGTGGAAGGGTGGAGAATGGGTGCTGATCCGCTGGGGTGGAGGGGTGGGGAAGGGTGGGGGAAGGGTGGGGGATAAGGGTGGGGGGGCCAGCCAAGGCTGACGCTCTTGCTCCGCTTGCCACCTATGTGCCTGCTGCTCAAATTCCCCAATTGGGTCAATGAAGGGGTTGATGCAGATACCACTGCTGTGCTCCTACTGTGGTCTCCTCCTAGTGTCAGAGCCCCTGGGCCAGCGCATGTTGGTCACGATGTTTGACATGAAGTCGGGCTCCTCGCACATCGCGCACTATCCATCGCGTTAAACAGGGACTCACTGCTACTGGGTCAGCGTACATAAAGTCCGCAGGCTCGGTAGGGTCGGATACCCGGCAACATGCCCGACCAGCTCAGCGTGTGGCTCAGCGCGGCAGCATTCCGACGCTTCAATCCGCGTGTAAATCCGTGCAGTAATGAGTCCGGAAAAGCCGTTGTCCCTTATCGTTAGGGGGGTTGGTGGTTCAATGGGAGGGGTAGCCTGCTGTAGAGTTGGCATGACAAACATGCACTAAGTGAAGGGGGCAAGTGGTTGTCGTGATGTGCTTGTGACGGGTATGTTCACCGTTTTGCATGCTAGAGAATTCTTTATAGCCTCGGATGAGGACGTGTTGCTGTAGACTGCGCTATGAGTTGCACTTTCATCATGTATACTCTGTATGATGTATACGAATGATGAACAACGTGAAGTGTAAGTCAGTGGATCTCAGCTTCACCTGGCCAGGCCAGGCGAGCAAGATTACATCGCTGGACGTTTTGGTTGCAGGGCCACTGTCTGAATTGTTTGTAGGTCGGTACATTGTGCTGCGCATCAAGCTTTCCAAGCTCTGAACACAGATTTCATAGAGTAGGTTCCCAGTACTGAACATTTGCCAGCACCTTCATTGCAGTGGAACACTAAGCGTGGACCACTACTAGGGTGCGGTTCCTCCGCTTAATATTAACTTAATAGCTTAATTAAATTAAGGCCGGTCGTATTAAGCCCCTTAAGTGTATTAAGTGGCTTCTTTTTGACCCACACTGCTATGAGTGCAGCTGTGCGACCCCAGCGCACGGGTCGCAACTGTAATCGCCTCACTTGGCACTTTCAACCGGCAGGCACGCGGGCAGGCAGCAACATATGCCAACAAGCCGTAGTGGCTCCGGAACAGCTGTATTACAAATTAAAATGGCTATGACTGGGTCGCTGGGGCCCGGCCCCGCAGTGGACCGCGACCAAGCTGCACAAAGACGCGCTTTGGTTGGTGTTGCATCTGCGTACCCAGCAAAGGCCAATGGTGTGGTTCTTAAGCACAAACAATGCGAGTTGAGCAAAGTTGCTCTCTAGTAGTGCACAAATGGTAATACCGCGAGCAAACACTAAACGAATGTGTGCTTAAGCGTGTAGTGAGGAATAGCTATCGCGTACCCAGTAAAGGGGTCGATGCACTTTTTAGGCAGGACCACGCCGCGGGCCCGCAGTGGGGTTACATCAAGCAAGGGGTAGAGCCACGAAGGGTAGAGCGAGAGGGCTAGAAAAAGAGAGTTACCAGCGCTTAATATTAAGTGGTTAAGTGGTTAAGTAAGCGACCTAATACTTAATATGACGCTTAATTAAACTTAATTAAGAAACCGCTCCCTAACCACTACAAAACTCTGTTTTTGGCTGTACCGTGTTCTCATGCACATGGGATACACACGGGCATGGTCGCCTACCACCTACACTATTGCCTGACCCTGACTCAGGTGTCCCCAACTAACAGAAAATGACAGGAAACTGACCCCTGGTAATCAAAACGTCGCCGCGTCTCAGCCACGTGGCTTCTATTTATGTTTCGCACATCCCTGGATAGAGGACTCTGTCAGCTATGCGGTGCAGCCAGTGCTATGGCGGCTCAAATCTTGACATTTAAATTCATGCCAGTTTTGCTCATGCGGGCCTCGCCGCGACCGACCGCCGCGACCGACGTGGCCCAGTAGCCTCTGCAAACAGTCAGGGACAGTCGCCGCAGTCAAAACGATTCACATGGCACGCCAAACCGATGTAACGACGCCCCTCCACCCATGCTCGGAAGTATACAAGGCTGCTGCATTGCTTTACCGCTTCGTGAGTAGTACCTGGCCACTCGGTAAGGCCACTCAAGGTGTGTAGGCCATTGCTACGTTACCTTGCTCGACATGTTGGGTCCGATCCCTCCCGCCCGCCCTCCGCTTGCGTGTCCAGCTTGTGTCCAGCTCCGCCCTGACCCCCTGCTGCTCAGCAGGAGGGGGGGTCAGGTCAGGGGCGGCATTAGCACCAGCTGCCTGCTGCTGCCAGGGGGGTGCAGCAGGAGTGTGGGCAGCCCAGGGGCAGCACCAGCACCAGCTGTCTGCTGCTGCCAGGGGGGGGCAGCAGGAGGGGTGGGCAGCCCAGGGCCTGAGGGCTATGCTGTAGAGTTGGCATGATGAACATACTCCAATTGTAAGCTGATGACAGCTCAAGATAGGGGGCACCACACTACTGTGCGACAGCAGGCTGCTGCTGCTGAGCACGAGCCAGCCAGACTCATGAGCCAGCCAGACTTCTAAACATGGCGCCACTGCCGCCGCCAGGTGCCGTGCCAGCTAAGCTCCCTTGGGCTGTGCACCTGGCATCTGGATGTAGCTCAGGAGGCCCCAACATGGGGTTGGTAATCTTCATGCAATTACTCTTTCAATACTGCACCGTTTTCGATAGCGTTTGTCTCATTAGCAGTTGCGAATTAGTGTGCGTCTACTGTCAAGCGGCGCATTAACTCGTGCGAGTCAGGCCATGCCGGCGCAAGCGATCGCGGACACACCTCAGCTGCTCACAACCGATTGTTCTAGTGGTATGAAGCGGCATCAGGGATAGAGCTGCGCCTGTTATCGAGCCAGAAGTACAATCACATTTCAGCCCGCCAGGCTCGCTCCGCGAGCCTTTCATTGGTGCAGGCGGTGTCGGAGGACCGTCGTTGGGCAAGTTGACACGCGACATTGCAGCGAGGTGCGAGAATGTTCATTTCTCTCAGGCCAACAACACAAAAAAAGGGACCCCCTTGCACAAACCGGCTTGTTGTGAGCTGACCACTGTGACTTTCCAGAATTTGCCGTGTCAACTTTGTTCATTACTTAACGACACAGCTGCTGGAAAAGGAAGCACGGCATTTCATCGATCAGGCCTGCTGGAAATGACCTTGGCGTGACCTAACTTTGCCTTGCAGTGCTGAATAGCCCAACCGGACCACCCCCTGGCAGCCCCACCCCCTTCCAGCCCCAGCCCCGCCAACCCACCCCTTCCCACCCCATCCCACCCCATCCCAGCCCCTCCCAGCCTCTCCCAGCCCCGCACTCCCACCCCCAGCCCCGCCCTCCCACCCCCCCTCCCACCCCTCCCCACCCCCAACCCCGCCCTCACACCCCCTCCCACCCACTCCCACCCACTCCCACCCCCTCCCACTCCCACTCCCACTCCCACTCCCACCCCCTCCCAGCCTCTCCCAGCCTCTCCCAGCCCCTCCCAGCCCCTCCCACCCCCTCCCAGCCCCTCCCACCCCCAGCCCCGCCCTCCCACCCCCTCCCACCCTCTCCCACCCCCAACCCCGCCCTCCCACCCCCACCCACCCCCTCCTCCTGGAGCTGGTCCTCCTGGTGCCGCCCCTGGGCTGCCCACCCCTCCTGCTGCCCCCCCCTGGCAGCAGCAGACAGCTGGTGCTGGTGCTGCCCCTGGGCTGCCCACACTCCTGCTGCACCCCCCTGGCAGCAGCAGGCAGCTGGTGCTAATGCCGCCCCTGACCTGACCCCCCCTCCTGCTGAGCAGCAGGGGGTCAGGGCGGAGCTGGACACAAGCTGGACACGCAAGCGGAGGGCGGGCGGGAGGGATCGGACCCAACATGTCGAGCAAGGTAACGTAGCAATGGCCTACACACCTTGAGTGGCCTTACCGAGTGGCCAGGTACTACTCACGAAGCGGTAAAGCAATGCAGCAGCCTTGTATACTTCCGAGCATGGGTGGAGGGGCGTCGTTACATCGGTTTGGCGTGCCATGTGAATCGTTTTGACTGCGGCGACTGTCCCTGACTGTTTGCAGAGGCTACTGGGCCACGTCGGTCGCGGCGGTCGGTCGCGGCGAGGCCCGCATGAGCAAAACTGGCATGAATTTAAATGTCAAGATTTGAGCCGCCATAGCACTCAGCACAGTGCACAATATTTAATGTCACAAGCTGCACCGCATAGCTGACAGAGTCCTCTATCCAGGGATGTGCGAAACATAAATAGAAGCCACGTGGCTGAGACGCGGCGACGTTTTGATTACCAGGGGTCAGTTTCCTGTCATTTTCTGTTAGTTGGGTCAGGCGTTCCCAACTACCTGAAAACCACCCCCCTGTGATACCACTCAGTCAAAAATATATGTAAACAGTGCTTTGAACAGAGGAGAGTCATATCTACGAAATGGCAGACGCAGCAAAAACTACCTCGCTCTCATCGGTGCTCAGTGCCTGTCCAAAGATACGCATTTGAATTCATGCGATTTCGCCACATGCGAGGCGCGCCGCACTAGCACGCTTCGCCACGCTGTTGTGAGTGGCACCTGCAACACGCAGCAGCAGTCGGAACATGTTTTGCAGTACGTGGTGTTGTCTCACCTTGCTTTGCTGCCCTCGACTTGTTAGCTGCAGGTGCCCCACGCTTACGGGACGTGCTTGCCGCTGCCAGCTGTTGCTGCTGCTGAGGGGGTGCACCAGCAGGCACAGCCAGCTCAGGTATGGTGCTGCTGCTGAGGGGGTCCCATGCTCCATCCTGCTGAGGGGGCCCCATCCTGCTGAGGGGGCCCCATGCTCCATCCTCAGGCGGCGGCAGCCGTAGCTCGGCATGGTACACCACATCAATCGCCACTTCCGTGCGCGTAGCTTGGTCTGAGCTGCCAAGAGCAGCGAAGAGGTGGGGCAAGGCCATTTGAGCCTGCACATGATGCTGGTAGTAAGTCCACATAGCACCACAGTGCTCCTGCAAATAGGTCGCAAGCTGCTGCTTCTGCTGCTCGCGCTGATCTGCTGGCACCCATGCAGACATGCATCTATGCAGACATGCCAGAAGGGGCAATGTGTCCCAGGTCCCGAGACGAGCTAGCACATCCTGGGTGTGGCGGTAGAGCTCAAAAGCGTGCAGGCCGTCATCCTTGCTGGCCCACATGACCTCGGGCACCAAGAAGCTCTCCCCAGCCACTGCCACCACGCTGAGCCTGAGCAGCAAGCTGTTGTCCTGGAGCAGCTGGCTAAGGGTGACAGCCCATGGTGGAGACATACCCTTCTGCCGCTCAAGCAGCTGTGACACAGCATCTCTCGCATGCGCCCAGACGCGCAGCATGGTCACCGTTGAGCTGATGTAGCTGGCCCAGCGTGTGTCACACGGCACTTGGGGCTTGGCGCCCCATGCTCCCATGCCGAGCGGCACCCAATACTGGGCCAGCAAGCTGGCAATGGATTCAATGGCTGGGCGGATGTCACCACCCAATGCAGCCAGCCCAGCCAGCAGACTGTGATGGGGGGTGAAGCCAGCAGAGGTGATGGGGGGTGAAGGATACAGAGATGGGTGAAGGAGAGGTAGGGGGGAGATGGGTGAAGGAGAGGTAGGGGAGAGGAGGCGAGGAGAAGGAGAGGTAGGAGGGAGGAGGCTGATGGCAGGCTGGGCTGCTGGGAGGAGGGGCTACTGGGGGCTGGGCTGGGTAGACGAGGTTGGGAGATGGTGGGTTAAGCTGTGTTGGTGGGGGCCACGTGGCGAACTTGTAAGCCAAGCTCGGTCGTCTCCTCGTGCACCTGTAGCCATCAGCATGTGTACCTTGTAAGGGGTCAATCTTGACACTCACAGACCCAATGATTGAGTTGCATAGTGCCACGGACGCGTTGTTGAGTATGCTATAACAAATTCGAGTGAGGCCAGGCTGCTTGTTCAATGGTTGAAAACATAAAGCGGATCATAGCTGGAGGGGGTGACTAGTCCATACTGTGCCGCCCACCATTATAGCGATACAGCGCTGCCACACTCGAATTCGGGTTTCTTCACATCCTCGCCAAGCGGCCTGCACCATCAGGAAGCTCGCGCAGCCATGTTTGCCGGACCTCAGTGGTGTGCGCCACCGACATGTCGTGCATCGCTAACGGATAGCCAAGGACGTAGCTTACCGGTGTACCTAACCACGGTCTGCGATTGGGACACATTCGGGGTCACATGTGGCTGCCCGCATCGAAAGACTCCGATGGCAATTCCAGTCTTACATTAAACGCGCAATATCACATCGCAGCAGACGCAACAAACGTTACATCAAAAGATTGAGTAGGTGGGCTGCAGTTGCATGAAGATTGCCAACCCCATGTTGGGAACGCCTGAAGTTGGGGACACCTGAATGTAGCATCAGCTTAAAATGGTACATATTCGTCCTGCCGAACTGGCTATGCGCACCTCATGGGTCAGACATTAATGCAGGGGATACGATCTAACTCTTTGGTGTCACTTGTGGGCAAACCTCAAGCATACACATCTACCGCGCAGACCCAACCGGCCTAGAGTTAGGCCCCGTTTCCAACAGCGGAGTTGGAGTTGGAGTTGGAGTTGGAGTTGGAGTGCTTGGAGTTGGAGTTGGAGTCCTCGCGGAGTCGCCAGCAGCACTAACCACCAGCCCAACCGCCGACTCCAACTCCGCCATTTCCAACAGCGGAGTCCGGAGTTGGAGTTGGGACTCCAAATCGACTCCAAACCGACTCCGCGGAGTCCCCAGGACTCCAGCCCCCCCCCCCCCCGGAGTGCGGAGTTGGAGTTGGAGTCGGACATTTCATGGAAATCCTTAGCTCGTCTGATGGTGGTGGTGCAGCAGCAGCTTCAGGCTCCGGCTCGCTGTAAGGTGGACATCGCAGCAACATCGTCGCGTCTCTCGCTGTCAAGTGCGTTGCCGAGTGCGCCGAGTGACTTTAACTTGGGGGACCTCTTGAGCTGAGGCCCAGAAGCGTGTGGCCGGACGATGTCATCGCAGCAGGCTTGATTACATGAAACGGGGATGTCAGGCCGTCTACGCGTATCACAAGGCAAGTGGCATAGCAATGGCATAGTACAAATGTTTAGGTGTTGATGCAGTGAAGGCATTTGTTCTTGCAATACCCAGGTGGTGGTGAGCCATATGCCTTCTTCAATCTGTCAAGGGACGACAAGTTGTATGTCATCAGGGGTTGTACCAAGGACAGCTGGGAGGGCAGGCTCTTCAGCTAGAGGCAGGGCAAACCCTGCAGCTGGAGGCAGGGCAGACCCTGCAGCTGGAGGCAGGGCAGACACTGCAGCTGTTGGGAGGGCAGACACTGTAGCTGTTGGGAGGGCAGACCCTGCAGCTGCTGGGAGGGCAGACCCTGCAGCTGCTGGGAGGGCAGACCCTGCAGCTGCTGGGAGGGCAGACACTGCAGGTGCTGGGAGGGCAGACTCTGCAGGTGCTGGGAGGGGTGGTGGCAAGGCCAAGGGTGCAATCAAGCGCACAGCTGCTGCACTGGCAGGGCTCAATGACACACACACACACAGCAGCACAATGACCGGCTGCAAGGGCCACTGTTGAAACAGTCAGATGCGTCAGCAACACTCACAGCTGCAGCCGCAACAGCCCCTGTGGCAGCAACTGCATCAATAGCCCCAGCAGCTGAAACCCCAGCAACTGCCACTGCGGGTGTTTGCACCAGGCACTGTGAATCAAGCCGAAGCTTCAACTGCAACAGTGGCTATGTCTTCAGCATGGTCCACTCAGCTGGGTGGGGCTCAACATGGGTTGGGTGTCAGCTGGCAGGGGTACATGCAGGGCTCCCTGGGTGGGGCCGGTGGTGGGAGCCCTCTAGCTCTCACAGGTCTATGTACCTGGCACCCAAGCGGACTTCGCTTACATCGAGAAGCACCTGCTCCCGTCTAATCCATCATCAGAGGTGTACCCTAACATGTTTACTAGAGTTGGAGTAGGTTCTGGACGTTTGTTGCTAACGCATATAGAGTGTGTTGCTGTTAACGAATACGACGCTCAGTAGTGTGTAATGTGTCGTGTCATGTACATCATTGTTACATTGTGCTACGGGCCCCACCACCTAGATGACATTGGGATACATTTGTAGTTCCAGTACTCGCTGACGCGGTTGTAGGGCCCGCGACCAAGAAGAACCACAACATCGAAGATGCGAGGATGGCAACAGTGAGCCACATGTATCGCTTGCCTCTTGACAACCAGCCCCTCCTCAACGCCCCATTGCACTACGCTAAGAAGAACTTGGAGGATGATTTGCTTCCATCGTCGGCGGGCAGTGCGGCGCCGCATGTCCCTCGCGTTATTCACTTCAATCGCATCCATCGCAGCTAGCAACACAAATGGGCGGAGCACAAATGAGCAGCGGCTCTAAGTCTAAGTCGAGACATGTCCAACTCCAACTCCGGGCCAAACCGCATTGGAAACGGTCGGAGTTGGAGTCCAAAAAGTGCCGACTCCAACTCCAACTCCGGCCCATTGGAAACGGGGCCTTAGGCAAGAGTTAGGCAGAGTAAGTGGGAGTGAAAAGTGCACGATAGATTTTACTACGGCGACAAATAGCGGTATCGGGCCACTACCCTTCCGCTTCTCTTGCCTCACAACTTGTAGACGCTGACGCGTATGTTAATAGGTGCCGGAAACCCCGACCGCAGCAGCCCAACCGCAGCAGGCGGGCTTGGCGAGTGCCTGTAGCATGTGCAACCTCACGCAATAGTACCGCCCGCACCAAATCTGCAACGCCGTGTTAAAATCTGCGGGATTCCGCTGCAATGGACGAGTTCAACTCATGTAAGCGTAGATGCCAGATATGGCTGCTACTTTGGTTGCGTCACCTTTGCCTACTTCGTCAGCTTACTTCGTATAGTTGTCGCCCACGTCTTTGCAGACGGCAACGTTTGGGGCGGTAATCTGGACTCATTCTTGGCCGATAGTCCGGGCTGGGACGAACAGTTCGATTGCATTATGGATTCCTTGGCCCCGGGACCCACCTTGGTGTGTAACACGCATTACAGGAAATCGAGATGTGTTTTTTGGCATGCATTCCCAGCTTGGCACGCATCTGGCAGACAAACATGAGCCCTGCGCCAACCCAAAGCTGGCGTCCACACTGCAGGGTTTGCTGGGCGGCAGCTGCAAGGACATTGTGATGCAAGGGCCCCCCTCACTAGGAAACCAACAGCCGCCAGAGCTTGTCCCGCCACAGCCCGCTCATACCACCCTGGCCCCAGCCAAGCAGCCATCCCCCTCGCATGACTCCCCTCCCCACCCACTGCCTAGCTCACAAGCTGCTGCGACAAACGGCACCCCCCAGGCCCCGCCCTTGGATCAGTCACACTTTGCCAGCGCGGCAGCCAGCACCCCGGGCATGGTGGGCACCCCTGACCTTCCCCCGCTGCCCAGCCCTATGCTGCAGGACCCAGAACAGGTGCTGCAGGAACTGGCACAGCAGGATGCTCACTCGTCCTTCCAGTCAGCTGGGCAGCACAACAACTCCACTGCCATGACCGGGCTGTGCAGCCAGCCACCGGTGACATACAGGCAGCCGGGGCGGATGTCAATGGAGTCACAGGGGCAGCTGGGGGCAGGGGCAGGGCCAGCAGCTGGGCGTCCAGCAGGGCTGGCTAGGTCTGGTCCATGGGGCTGGGGCTTGACCCAGGAACCGGGCCCAGCCACAGGCGGCCTGGCGCTTGACACTGCCATGGCACTCCTTCCTGCTCCCTTGCCAGGCCCAAGCCCCAATGCAGCTGGTGGGCTGGGTTCTCCTCCCCTCAGCAGATCCCTGCTGTGCCCTGCCTCTGATCAGTTCCAGGACCCTCACCTGCACCAGTTTCTATCCAGCATGCATCGCATGCAGCAGCAGCAGCAGCAGCCAGCAGATGGTGTGGTGCGGGTGGGGCGAGGCGACCTAATGGCGTCTGGCCACCAAGCCCCAGACCCCAGCCCCACCCCCAGCCACCCACCCTCACTGCTGGCTGCTCTCCTGGCCGCCAGGGCCGGAGGGACTCTGCACCAGCCACCTGCCAGTCTCAGCTCCCTGCCCACCTCCCTCCAGCATGCAGAGATCTTACGCCAGCTGCAGCTGCTGCAGGCCGCTGGGGTGCAGCTGCCTGGCACCAACCTGCCCGCCATGGCCACGGCCATCATGGCCATCAACGCCTCCCGCCAGCCCTCCACACCCCCTGCTGCTCTACTGAGCAGCGACCAAGTCCCCAGGCTGTCACCCTTCCCACAAACGCTGCCCAGGCAACACAGCGCTGCACCCCCTATCCCACGTTCCATCCCGCCGCCGCCGCCGCAGCAGCAGCAGCAGCAGCAGGCGGGCGCTCCAGGGCATGCCATGGGTGTAGGCTTGCCCATGTCCCCTCTTGGCACCTCTGGGGCAGTGGGCCTGGCTTCCTCACACAGCCTACCTTACCCAGGGATGGTGCACTCCCAACCACCCCAGCAGCAGGAACACCAGCACCACCACCCTCAGACCCTGCACCTCCACCAGCACCACCAGCACCAGCTTCAGATGGCCCTGCAGCTGGCCGCAGTGAAGTCCGCCCAACCCACAGCCCAGCCTGTTGCACAGCCCCCTGCAGCCAGCAGCCAGTGTCTCCAGCTGCCAGCTGCCAGCTCCCTGCAGGCTGTGGCACCACACCGGCTTGCCTCAGCCACCTCCTTATCAGCTGACCAGGTGCTGCCAGGCTCAAGCACACAGCCTATGGGAGACTCCCAGCGTAGAGGGCCTCCTGCCTGCACGGCCCAGGCAGACCTGTCGCCCGCTGCCGCCTCCCTGGTTGTGGCCGGCGCTCCAGCTTCCCGCCACCTGTTGAAGCACACAGCGGCCCTTTCAAAGCAGGACAGGCCTTCAGGCTCGCCACCGCAGCAGCAGCAGGAGGCAGCAGCGTCCAGCCACTTCTCTCCATCATCCACGCAACCCTTCTTCAACCCAAGCGCGCCACCGATGAACCTGCCTGTCGTTGTTGGACCAGCTGCAGCTACAGGGCCGGCAGCGCGGCCTCCTTCACGGTCATGCTCGCTGGCTACTCTGACCCCGCGTACCGGGCCGGGCATGCTCGAGGCGCTTCAAGTACATCAACCGCAGATGGCTGAGCCGCACAGCAGCGGCGGCCGCAGCCACAGCGACGGCCCGCGCCTGCCTGGAGCAGGCCTGGGAGCGCCACATCAGAGCGCCGTCTCCACAGCGGCCTCAACTCTCATCAGCAAGGCACTAGCTACCGCGCAGGCCGCTACGGATTTGGTGGCAAACCGCGCTGTGGCGGGAACGAGCGCGTCGCAGGCGAAGGATGCGGAAGCTGCAAAGTCTTGCAAGCAAATGACCATCCAGGAGGTAAGTTGTTTGCAGGGTTGAGGTTGGTCCACTTGCGGGGTTCACAAATTGCGCTGCGAGCGATTGCGATGCGACATGCTATTGCAGAAGAATCGAAATGCCCAGCAGCGCTTTCGAGCCCGTCAACGCGATCGCATGACGGGCTTGGAAGAGAAGTGCGAGGAGCTGGCTACCAGCGTCCGCTCCCTCGCCGCGGCTCTGCAACACCAAGTCGCTGAGAACGGGCTGCTGGAGAAGGTGCTGGCGCTGAGGGACGAGCACATCGTGCACCTCGCGGAGGCAGCTCGCGCGTTTGGCGAGCTCAGTCTTGATTCGCTCGCCAGCCCCTGCGCGGTGAAAGGTGGTGGCACCGGGACAGCGGCAGAAGGTCAGGATGTGGAACCTGGAGACGAACTCGGATGTGCGGCGGCGGCGACGACGCTACGCACATCAACAGCGCTGCTCCGCCTTGGCATCCGAGCCCCCGCTGTCGACTACGTTGCCCGCCAGACAGAACAGCACCCAGCAGGGTGTGCTACAGAAAGCTGCATCACAGGCCCCAGTGGCACCGAGGGCGACAGCAACGACGAGTGGGAGCATGCCACCCAGGATGGAGATGTGGACGAGGAGCGGCCGCATCGGCGGTCAAACGTGGTCGCTGGCAGCTCAGCTGGTGGAACCCTACCCTCTGTCCGCCGCCTACGTCTGCGGCGCGTGCAAGTCCCTGGAGCAAACATCAGTACCTCAGACCTGATGATGCAGCCAGCGCGGACACAAGTGCGGCGCAAGCGTGCCGCCTTGGGTGGTGCCAGCGAGTCACACCCCATCACTCGCGCGCAAGCCTCGCGCGCAAGCCTGGAGGTGGCTGCAGGCTTGGCTCCGCGGTTCTCTCTCGACGCGGAGCCTGCAACACATAGCTACAACGCGCTGCCTAACGGCACCCACGTACCTGTACACTCGCCAGTACAAAGCAGTGAGGGTGAGATGGTGCCTCGTCAAATGCACAACGCGCACGATGAGCTCCTGCAGCCCTCTCAAAACTACGAGATGCCCGTCGGCTCTCCCTGCTTTGGCTCCGCAGTGCCGCGCTTGACCGCAGAAAGCATCCGCAGCATGAGCGCAGACCAGGTGAGACGCAAACAGCGCAGCCTGCATGTGCAAGGCTGCCTGCCAGGCATGAGGTTGTACATCTTCCACATCGACACGTTGCTTCCAGGCTGGCGATGTGTGTTATGTGTGATGTCTCATAGACGTACAGGCAGAAGTGATGACTGCAGTTTGTGGCGGGCTTGGTGTGTTTGTACCTGGGGCATGGCGATGCAACAGCTGTATGAAGTGCACTGCTTGGTGCCAGGAGCCAGGATGCATGTTTGGAATGCATGAATGCAAGGAAGCGCTGATGTGGATGTGCACCTGCAGTTGGTCAGTACCTGGCAAGATGGCATCAGGCTGCTGCGAAGGTGAGCACAGCCCACCCCACCCCACCCCACCCCACCCCACCCCACCCCACCCCACCCCACCCCACCCCACCCCACCCCACCCCACCCCACCCCACCCCACCCCACCCCACCCCACCCCACCCCACCCCACCCCACCCCACCCCACCCCACCCCACCCCACCCCACCCCACCCCACCCCACCCCACCCCACCCCACCCCACCCACCCACCCTGTTGGGCTGTGCAGGCAGCTGGAGGCTCTGGACCAAGCTGAGGCTGTGGGGGGAGCAGAAGGTCAGAGCCTGCAGCTGGAGATGGCTGCAAGGCCGGTGACGGAGCGCATCGCATTCTTACTGGATTTGTGCCACAAGGTCGGTGGCTGGGTCAGGGCAGGGCTCATGATGCGTGTCAGGAGGGTAGGGGGAGCTGGCTCCAGAGGGGCTGGCTAGTAGGTCAGGGGCTGGCTGGCTACAGAAGGGCTGGTGATTAGTTGGGGAGGTGCCTGGAACATGGTACAGCTGCTGCGGCAAGTGCTGTGTAGGCTAGCCTGCACTCAGTCTCCCATTGTGGGTAGCAGCATGATCGTGTGGTAAGAGTAGGGGTAGGGTCAGGGGTAGGATCAGGGGTAGAGGTAGGGGTAGGGGTAGGATCAGGGGTAGGGTGAGCGGTAGGGTCAAGGGTAGGGTCAGGGGTAGGAATAGGGGTAGGGGTGAGGCTGAACTTCATGTCTGGACTATGATGGTCACAGGGTTTGGGACTGATACCCCTGAATGTGGTGGTGCTTACCTGTACCACTGTGCTGGTGGTGGCCTGCAATTGGTGCTGACCTGTACCCTTGAGCTTGATTACACCAGCTGGCTTGCATGGTCGCATGGGGTTGACCGCGTGGCATGGGACCAGTAGCATGGGGTCGGCAGGGGAGTTCGACAAGAGTTCAAGTGTGAGGGGTGTGAGGGGTGTCATGGCATGGTTCGTGTCATGTTCCTGGCCCCCATGCTTGCTGCACAGGTGGCATGCATTTCCCCGCTCATGGGAAAGCAGTTCATGTCTACTCACATGGAGCTACGCATGGCAGCAGAAGGTGAGGGTGGGGCAGGGGGTGAAGAAGGGAAATGAGGAAAACGCACCAGGGTGCACAAAAGGGGTCCTGGACTCCTTATCTCTTGCACTCCTTGACAGCCGCCTCTGCCGTGCCAAACCGAAGCCTGCCATGAAGCATAGCACTGCATCCCTTGCCTGCCTCACCTGGGGCAGGGCATAGATGCTAGCACGCTGCGTGGCACGAGAGGGGAGTAGGTCTTGGCAGTGGAAGTGGCAGTGGGAGGGGAGGGGACCAAGCCAACAGAGGGGATGGGGAGGGGACCAAGCCAACAAGCAACAGACCCAAGCAACACAACCAAGCGCGAGCCTCCTTTGCCTGCCTCACAAGGCACCTTCCACGCTGACATGGTCAGGACTGTCTAGACCTTGCCGCATGCCCACCCCCACATGAAGAGCTGTAGAGCAGCATTTGTATCCATGCATGCCATGCGCTCATGCGTGCCCATGTGGGCCATGTAAGCTTCATGCCTTTGGTGAGACATGAAGGAGCCAGCTGGGTTATGGCGCCCACCAGATGCGCACATTGCCCTGGCGGGCAGGCAGGAAGGGGACACACCCAATGCACCCCCCCTCCAAGCGTGCTCATTGTGTGCCTCATGGTTGAGCTTCCTGCATGTGAAGGGGTCAGCAGGGGCATGGTGTGCATCAGTGATGCGCAGTGCTCTGTTGTAAAGGCATCAAGGGAGACGGCAAGGGCACAATGGGGCAGTCTTACTCTCCTTATTGACGTCTTGCACCTGGTACCTGGTACCTTGCCTGTTGGTCCGTGCCGTCACTGAGTGCAGACCCAGGAGCAGACCACTGGCGCGCTATGGTGCATGCGGCGAGAATCCGGCCTGAACAGGTACCTGGCTGCCCGCACCTGCCCGCACCTGCCCGCCTGCCTGCCTCCCTGCCTGCCTGCCTGCCTGCCTGCCTGCCTGCCTGCCTGCCTGCCTGCCTGCCTGCCTGCCTGCCTGCCTGCCTGCCTGCCTGCCTGCCTGCCTGCCTGCCTGCCCTGCCCTGCCCTGCCCTGCCTGCCAAGAATCCTAAAGACCCTATCAGTCCAGGTTAGCTCCATGCGGGCACGCCATGCCTAACAATATGTATGGTCATGTGGCACATGCAGCGGGAGGAGGTGGTGGCGGCGCATGTGCGATACACCTCCAAGATGCAGGTGGTGCTGAAGGCAAGTGCTGGCTGTGCAGCCTGTGCTGGTGCCACCTCAGCTTTGTTTATGCTGGTGCTGCTCACCTTGGGCAATACCCTCACGATAGCAACAGCCCCATACGATATCTCAGTCATAATCCAGTTATTGCGCATTTGAGGCTGTCCCTTCCTCATGTGCTTCTGGCGCCGTCCTGGTTACTCTCCTGGTCACTCATGATAGTCACTGGTGCGTGGTCACATCAACGGTGATGGTATCATGCCTTCTTTTCAACCTTGGTATCATGCCTTCTTTTCAACCTTTAAGCACAAGTTAGTCAAGGAAGTCACACATGTGAGCCCCTGGCCCTGACTCCGGATAAGGCTGTTGCTGCTCCCGGCGCTGTGATGAGAATGTACCGCATACATGTACCGCAGGTGTGAGGTGTGGTGCCTGGCCCCTGCCTGCAGGACCGCAGAGCTGCACTTGGGAAACTGGGGGAGGGCTGCACCCCTGCTGCCACTGATAGCTGGACGTACACCTCCTTGGCACGCGCTGCGTTGAACGTTGGCAATGCCACAACCCTGCTACGAGATAACCTGATGGCTGTGAGTCACAGCTGGGGCTAGTTCACTCTGTCGGTGCTGCTGGGCACGTGCCAAGGGGATGGGGTGGGGTCAGGGTCAGGGTCAGGTCCAGGGTCAGGCTGCAGCGGGTGCTTGTGCAGAGGTGTTGGTAGTGGTGGTGGTGATGGTGTGTGCTGGGTTGTGCTGCGGGTAGGTCGGCCTGTGGTGGTGGGTGCTTGGTGAACGCCAGTTGTTGGCCAGGCTATGGTGCGTTGTGCTCTAGATTAAAGGTCGAGAGTGGGTGAAGCAATGCTATCAGAGAGTGGTGTAAACCTGTCTGTGCTGTTGTGATGGCGGTGGTGGGTGCTATGCAAAGCATAAAGTGAAGGCAAGCGGCAGTCTTTCAGCGCAATGGCAAGGGTCTGGCTGAGGGACTTGAGGCTGCTGGCAACACCTGGAGTACAAGGGACATGCAGTGGTGTCTGCTTTGTTCCTTTGTAGGTGCACCTGATTTTATTTTTTACGAACTTGCAGCAACTCCCTAGGGCAGTGCTGCTGCCCCTGCTGCTGCTGCTGCTGCTGCTGCAATGCAATGCAATCAGCTTCACCTGTGCTGCTCTATCGTTGCGCCAGTGCCGCTGTATTGGGTGTCATGTCATGGCATTCAGTGCTCTGCTGGATGTGATTGGGTGTGGCTGTGCTGGGGTATGTGCTGGGTTCAGGAGCATGTAGCCAACATGGAGTTTTTGGTTTTTGTCTGGAAGGGCTCTTTGGAGCTGGTGCAGGTGAGAGGAGCGCAACACCCAGGCTGCTATGTCATGCCATGCCACATGCCACATGGTCATCCCATGTCATCAGGTTATCATGGCACACCCAGCCCTACCCCTCCATACACCCAAACCCTCACCCTGGCGTACACCTTGGCGTACACTACTAGCTGCCTGACCGAGGGAAACATGCTCACAAGCCCTGGGTGCCTGACATCCTTTGGGTTACGTACCACGGCGGCCAGTGCAGCCAGCAGCCGACCTGCTACACGCAGGCATGGGCAAGCCCTTGAGAACCCTGGCCCCATCCCCCACAGCCCCTGCATCAGAGCCATTCTCCACCTCACTGAACACCTGCACTTGTCGCCTCTGCTACTCACCTGCAGCAGCAGCCCAGCAGCAGCAGCAGCCCAGCACCAGCAGCAGCAGCAGCCCAGCAGCAGCAGCAGCAGCAGCAGCAGCAGCAGCCCAGCAGCAGCAGCAGCCCAGCAGCAGCAGCAGCCCAGCAGCAGCCCAGCAGCAGCAGCAGCCCAGCAGCAGCAGCAGCAGCAGCCCAGCAGCAGCAGCAGCAGCCCAGCAGCAGCAGCAGCAGCCCAGCAGCAGCAGCAACCCAGCAGCATGCGGGCCCTGCCCCACCATCCAGCTGCTGCATGCCCTGCCGCCCTGTTCATGTCACTTTGCTTCCAGCTGGCCCGAGCTGCGGTGGCGGCGTACCCCTTCTTCCCAGACGCCATGGCGTTGGCCATTGAGCTCGGCCACAACCAGCTTGCAAGCTAGTCCGCGTCATGTGAACGGTCACTGAAATTCAGGTGTGACGCACATCACATGCGCGCTGCGTTGCCGTCACATTGGGGCGTGGCACAAGTTTTGACACACCGAACCAACAGCACTGAACGAACTGCACATGAACTGTGTCATCGGGAGTAGGAGCCATAGGAGCCCTATGGGGAGGAGTTGGACATGAGGGGTATTGTAGACAAGCTGGGGAAATGCGGGCGATGTGGGCATTGCTGGCTTGTCAGGCAGCAGCTTTCGGAGGGTTCCATTCAAGTGGAGGCAAGTGTCGAATGTTGCATGTGCAAAGGGGGTTGGGGTCAGCCCCTACCTAACTCTGATGTTGGAAGGTGCATGTGCAAATGGCGGATTTACCTGGTGTGTTGGGGATCATGGCGGCCCTTGCCATGCATGGTTTTTGCCTGTGTCAGTAGGAGACGAGCAAAGGGCACCCTTGAGACCACACCCCGCATCTCAATGCACGCCTGCTGCTGAGGGCGCGACGTGTTTTTGCACCCTTGATGTACTCGAGGAAACAGCCATGGTTAGGCTGGGTTTGTTATGCACACCGCCTTAGCTTTGCTGGTGTTACACTCCGGCCAAATGCATGCCAGCACTGTGCAGTAAATGATGAATGTTGGATGCTATGTGGGGTCTTTGTGCATGATGTCCGAGTAGCGACGTAGCCTCACTCAGGGCAGCACTGTACATGTGTGTGATAAGCGGCAATGGGTGTAAGTATGAGGGGAAGATTTCACCTGTAGAGAAGGCTATCGTTGCTTCCCACAACCGCCATCGGCCTGAGATGCACCCTGATCATAACTCAAGGGCAGGGTGCATCTCAGGCCCGCCCGCCCGCCCGCCCGCCTGCTGTCACCCTCTTGGCCTCATCCTCACTTTTCGTCCTATCCCTCTATGCCTGGCCATCCCCACACTCAGACACGCGCTGCTAACCCAAAGCCTTTGCCTTCCGTTCAATTTCAGCTCCAGATAATGGCCAAAGCCGGTCCGCCCGCCCCGCCCCGCCTCACCCTCACATGGCTCCTGAGACTGTTACACCGCCACTGTGACGGCAGGCTACAGTTGTGGTCACAACATGTGTTTCAGTGTTACATGTGCCCTACACTGCGCTGCACTCTTGGACATACGCCATGGTCCTCGACACACATGGGGCACAGGCCATGGACAATGCTGGCGCATGGCATGACGTTTTCACCACTGTTGCGATCGCGGCATGGTTCCGGTCTCCAGGAATGGAGTGTGAGACTGGTTACACTCATCTCGCTCAGGCTACATGAGCTAGCTTCCCGCCCTGTGCACCACACTGACCTTGCCCCGCTGCTTTTTGTACGTCACACCCGCCCACTGAATTGTTGGTGTCCATGCAGTGTACAGAACACACAGGGGCAGCACCAGGCTCTCAAGCAGCAGCGCTGCCCACAGGTAGAGCCACTTGAAATGGTGTCCAGGGTGATGCAGGGAGCGATAGGGCAACGCAGGCATCGCTGGGCTGCAGCTCTGCAGACCGACTGGCTTGCCTCTGCCTAGGCAGCCACTGCCTGCTGGACAGCAGCCAATGCCATCATGACTGCGGGAGGCTGTTGGTTCAGGAAGGGGGCTGGGGCGAGGGTGAGTGTGAGGGCGAAAGCCATGGTCATGGTTAGGGTCATGGTCAGGGTGTGGATCGAGCTCATGGCCTTGATTTGCTTGAGGGTCCCTGGCAGTGACTGTGCTTGAGGCCGACTCCAGGTGCTGAGGGTGAGAGTAGCGATGGAGGTGGGCAGGAGATTTCCTGGCAGCTGCTGAGGCGGTGGCTGTTGCACGGTCTAGACGCCTGGCGAGCGGGGTGACAGGGGAGGTCCCTTCCCATACGGTGCCGCACTGGCTGCAAGACTGCGGGCCAGCGTTGCCTGAGGGGCCAGGGGGCTGGAGGTGTGCTGGGCGGCGTGCAGGGGACAGCGTTCGCAGTAGCTCCAACACCTCTCCTGTGGTCACACTCACACGTCACACCTCATACTACATAGTAAGAACACAGTGCACGCCGCTTCATTTCCACCATATGAGCTGATGGCAATGACGGTCGTCAGGAAGTCACGCACCCCACTGCTGGCAGCATGTTGCCAGACAATCAACTGCCTGACCCTGACTCTGGCCGTGCCCATGCTTAGCATGAGCAGTGCTCAGGGCACCACAGCCATAGCATAGCTGGTCATCCCACCTGTCATCCAGTGCAGTGCAAGGTGAGCCAGCAGCACAGCCAGCAGGAACGCCAGCATCGCCACGTCCTCCTCCGCCACTCCCTCCAGCCCTCCCCAACCCAGCCACCACCCACCCAACCATGCCTGCCCCTCACCTGACCCCACCTGCATGGAAGCCACCCCCTGCCACCCTCCCTCCAGCCCCCCTGCCCCCTCCTGGCACCCAGGAGGCCATGCCTCGTGTGTGCAGCCAGGCAGGGGCTGCTCCTGCTGCCAGGTGCAGAGAGAAGAGGCAGCTGAGGTTGAGGCAGCTGAGCGAGGCCAGTCCCAGTGCATGCTGCCAGAGGCCTGCTCAGCGGTCCGCCTCACTGCCCCAGTGAGCTTCAACCACAGGGCATGGAGCGGGGTAAGCAGCAGGTCAGCGGCTAGCTGGCAGACTGGGTGGCCCCACACCGGGTGCCATGGCGTGCTGCTGCTGCTGTCGCCTTTGCCGATGGGGTTTTGAATCGATGTCGATGGAGGGAGGTGGCCGTGATGGCCGGCCACCAGGCAGACCAGGCAGGCAGCCAGGTAAGTTAGGCGCAGCAGGCCTGCGCCAGCAAGAGGGGCTGGCATGCTGAGCTGGGTCCAGCATGAACACTAGGGGCAGCATGGAGTGTGATGGTGTGAGGTCCCCATGTGCATGCACGGGCTAGGTGGGTAGGTCAAGGGCATGGCCCCGTCACGTCGTCCCTTGCAAGGCAGGTGGAAAGGTGGAGGATAGGAACCTTGGCTGGGCAGGACAGCTGTGCACAGGATGGACATGGCTGGGCATATGGTGACGTGGGCAGAGCAGAGAGCCGCCAAGATGCACAGGCAAAACTGGAGGAGCACACAGCACAGCACTGTGGACATACTGCAGTGGACATGGGTAGGGTGCACATGGACATGGCTGGGCACATGGTGCTGAGAGTGATGAGTGGTAGGTCAACGGTAATGGTGAAGGCAATGGTGATGAAGGCAACGAGAAAGATGTGTGTCAGGGACGTCAGGGCCAGGGTAGAGGCCAGCGTATAGGCATGACAGTGGTGCATGACAGCGACGCCAGGCCCTGGTATGGGTCATGTCAAACAGATGTCGGCGAAGCAGCCCGGCGAACCCTGTGGCTAGCAGCGATGGCACTGCTGGGTGGTGGTGGTGGTGGTGGTGGTTATGGTAGTCATGATGCTGGTGGCGACGATGGCTCCCAAGGCCCAGGGTCAGGGGCCAGGGGTAGTAACATCAGCCACAAGGAGCCAAGCCACCCACTCATCAGGCCGGCCACTGCAAAGGCCGCTGACGCCCAACTGTGCAGCAGCATCATGCCGTGGTTCAGCAGCCGGCTGCTGGAGCTGAAGTAGGTGTCTAGCACAAACAGCTGTCGCCGCAGGTAGTTCCAGTACTGACTCCAACTGCTCTGTCTGTCCAGCCTGCGAGTCAGCAAGAGCAAAGCTTACTAGCAAGCTGTGTACAGCAGCAGCCAGCATCTGGAGGCTGTATGTGGCCAGTGTGACAGAGGGCCACAGCCATCACCCGGCTTCTCATCAGGCAACAGCCATCACCCGGCTCCTCATCAGGCAACAGCCATCACACGGCTCCTCATCAGGCAACAGCCATCACCCGGCTCCTCATCAGGCAACAGCCATCACACGGCTCCTCATCAGGCAACAGCCATCACCCGGCTCCTCAGCAGGCCATCAAGCAATGCAACAAAGAAAGGCGACCACGACTGTCATCAGTGTGACAGAAAGCAACAGCGACTCCTCATCTCCTCATTAGGCAATGAAGGAGACTACTTAAGGAGGAAGAAGAGGAAGAACTCCACTGCAATCTCCACTGGCATGCCGTGCTCTGGAATATTTCACAAACAAGCAGACCATTTCATGAAAACTGTTTGCAGCGCACCATACTGGCTATCAGGTGCAGAAGGCAGCGTATCGGCAGGGCAGTGCCAGCAGAGCATGCTCTTCATGATCCTGCCCTTGTAGCTTAGGTGCAGTGAGGCCAGTGTGTGTGGCCAGTGTGACAGAGGGCTGTGAGCTGTGATCTGTGAAGCTGTGAGCTGTGTGACAGAGGGCTGTGAAGCAGCACAGCAGCACGGGGCCAGGTCCCTAAGCCAGCCCTGGACCAACGCGGGTTGGGTTTGGGCTGGGCAAGTAGCCTCCACACAGGACCTGATGCAGCCGCAGGACCTGATGCAGCCATGCCTGCAGTGGCCTGCCCGCCTCAGCCTGCTGCCGAAGCTGCTGGGAGAAGGAGGCTGCGGCATCGGGGAAGGTTCAGGGTCAGAGGCAGCCTACTCGGCCCCCATGCCTTGCTGCTGACATAGCAACCAAGCTACCGGGCTGGTGGAGGGCAGCAAGGAGAGCCAACAAGGACCTGGGTGCCCAGGGCTTCCTATGTCCACCTGTGCCTATGCTGGCTGGCTATGCTGGCAGGATGGCCTGGTCAAGGGCTGGCCAGGGCTTCCTCTATATTTCTTTCCTACAAATTACCTCCTTCTTATATTACCTCCGAATCTAATCACCTCCTGGGTCTCCACTGTCACTCTGCTGCCTCTGCTGCACATCGATGCTGCCTGCCACCGCCTCATCTGCTGCACTGCTGCACGTTGATGCTGCCTGCCACTGCCTACTCTGCTGGCCCTGCTGCACGTTGATGCTGCTGACCACTGCCTGCAACTGCCCACCCTGCTGCCAGTTGCCCCTTGCCCCTCACCACTGGGGGAAGATTGCAAAGGAGGGGGTGGCGATGGCCCGGCCTTGCTCGGTGCACAGCGCCGCCAGCAGCAGGTCGTCAGAGTAGCCGCCATCCCGCCACACCTGACCAGCCACATGGCAACGCGTGAATCCCCATCACACGGCATTCTGAGATGTACATCAAAGGAACCTTGCAGCTAAGCAAACAGGCAGATGCCATGTCATAATGCTCACGGTGGCCTGCCCTGACCTGCCCTGACTCGAAGAGGAGACGCATCATGTGCTGGTATGGTTGACTTGCTGTGGGGTGAGGAGGACAGGGTGCGATGGGTGGGATGAGTAGGGTTGGCCAGGTCGGCAGGAGGCAACAAGAAAGAGTGACAAGTGACATTGGCCGTGTACATTACGAGAAGATAACGAACCAGTTTGAGATGATCTGCCAACAATGCGCCGCTCCCCCAGGTAAAAGGGAGCCCGTAAATTGATAGGACTTGATAGAGGCAGACCCAAGGTTTGGGCTGTTCATTGGGCTGTTGGCGCATGTCAGCCACTGCCTTCTCCCTACCGTATTCATGCCCATAGCTCCTCGAATTTGTGCCCAAAATATAGTTTGGTATCTGAATATTTGCGGAGGCAAACCAGCGATGCCACAGAATTTGGCAGTGATAACAGCGGCAGCGGCGCACCTTGAACAGGCCGCAGGGGTGGTCTGAATCCAGGCTCTCCCGCCTCAACAGCATGCAGCCGCCCCACACAAAGCTGGTGCGCTGCAGTCAGCCAGCCAGCCAGTCAGCATCCAACCAGCCACTGGCACTGGCCAGCCTTGGCCAGGGAGGTGCACATGCCTTGAGATGTTTCTCCAGCCACACCACTCGCCCTGGCCTCCCACCCCGCCAGGCCTGCCACTCCCCACCCTTGTACCCTTGTTGGTCCCATTGACACGCCAGCCATGCCCAGCCTGCGATGCCCAGCACAGCCTCCAACACTGTGGCAACTAGTTCTAGGCAATTCTAGGCAATCTAAGGGAATTCTAGGCAATTCTAGTCAGTTCTAGTCAGTTCTAGGCAATTCTAGGCAATTCTAGGCAATTCTAGGCAGTTCTAGGCAGGTTTAGGCTATTCAAGGCAATTCTAGGCAGTTAAGCAGCACAGCCTGTGGTGAGCTGGAAATGTGACCACCAGTTCAAGGCAGCTCTCTAGGTGCCTCAGTCCATCGGACCCGCCCATCTTGGCAGTGCTGGCAATGGGGGGAGGGTGGCCTTGTGCAGCTGGGCCGTGTGAAGGTGTGGGGGGCCCCTGCTAAACTGGACGGGGTTGGGGGCCAGGGGCAAGAGCTGTGAGCTACGCTGTGCTATGCTCATGGGTTAGGGGTGGGCAGGGGCAGCTGAGCTGGTAAGCAGCTGGTGGAGCTGGCCTGCCTGCACTGCCCCACACCTGCCTGACTGAGAAGGCGATCAGCAGGGGCAGGTGGTAGGCGAGAGTGCAGTAGGTGGCCAGGCTGGCCCCATGCGGGGGCACGTCAAAGGGGTAGCCTGCACAGGCAACGCAAACCACACAAACTTTTCTCTGTGAGGAGGGCTTGAGGAACAGCAGGGCAGCAGGGTGGCGGGGCAACCGGGTGGAACGGTGTCAAGGCATCTGGGTGGCAGGTCAGCAGGTCAGCAGGGCAGTGGAGGCACCAAGTAACCTCCTGCGCACCAGGATGCTGGTGGATAGGCAGGTGCACAGGAGGTTACTTCCACTGCCTCCACTGCCCTGATGCCTTGACACCTTTCCACCAGCATCCTGGCTGTGCGTGTTGGCCTATGATGGGATGCACCCCTAGGTCATCAAGCCCCTCTATCGTCACCTAAGGGGGAGGCAGCAGCGCCTTCTGATGCCCAGCCCTGCCTGCCTGCCTCAGCCTAACCAGCAGGCCTTGGCACCCATCCTCTCGCTCCCCTCTCACACTCCTTCCCACCTCCTTTGCAGCTCCTTCACAACCACCCTGCCCCTGCCCCTCTCCCCGCCCTTCCCACCACTACACCCCCAAAAGCTTCAGAATCACAGTTATGGCCAAACACAGATCACACTGATGTCACACCCACCTGTGGCCATGAAGAGGGAGGGGTCAGCCTCCAGGCACTGCACCAGCTGCTCAAGGCAATGGGGGTGAGGCTCCACGTCATCGTCCAGGAACAGCACATAGCGCACCTCAGCCCCAGCTGCTACCACGCCCGCCAGCTGGCTGTTTGGGATACAGAGGTTTTGGGGCGCGGCAGTGGCAGCGGCGGCAGCAGCAGCAGCCACTGAGTGAGGTTCGCTCTCAACAGCAACAGTGGGAAGAGAAGGCCAGGGGCACGCCAGCTGGCTGTGTGGGGCAGGTCAGACCACACCCAGCACATGCAGTGCTGACCAAGAGGACAATGGTGATCAACCACAGTGGGTCACACACCAGCTCAATGACCTGGTCTGAGGTAACAGTTGCTCCCCTGGCAGACCAACAGCTGTAGCCACTGAGGACATCACTGGCAGCCGCAGTGGCAGCATTTGGTGGCAGCAGGGTGGCGACGTTGGTGGCAGAAGCGGAGGCAGCGGTAGCAGCGGCAGTGGCAGCAGCAGTGGCAGCATTTGGTGGCAGCAGGGTGGCGACGTTGGTGGCAGAAGCGGTGGCAGCGGTAGCAGCGGCAGTGGCAGCAGCAGTGGCAGCAATTGGTGGCAGCAGGGTGGCGACGTTGGTGGCAGCACCAGCAGCAGCGGCAGCAGCGGCAGCAGCGGCAACAGCAGCAGCAGCAGCAGCAACGGCGACGGCGGCAGCATTGGAAACAGCGGCAGCTTTGCCCCCCACCCCGTTTCCGTCACTGCCATCAGAGTCAGCCACATCAGTGGCAGCAGCATCAGTGGCAGTAGTAACAGCCTTGTCCCCTCCCCTTCATTCAGCCAACTCACTTGTGGATCTTCTGTGAACATGAGGAAGCTGGTCCTGCCACACACAGCTGAATGTCAGCAGCCGGCTGCTGCGCCTGCAACTGCCGGACAGCGGCCACGGCTGGATCCTCCCTGTCCCCCACCACAAAGATGCAGCTGCTGCGCCCTCCTGCAGCCAGTGCAGTTTCCAGCCATGGACAGTGAGGCAGGCAGGCAGGCAGGCAGGCAGGCAGGCAGGCAGGCAGGCAGGCAGGCAGGCAGGCAGGCAGGCAGGCAGGCAGGCAGGCAGGCAGGCAGGCAGGCAGGCAGGCAGGCAGGCAGGCAGGCAGGCAGGCAGGCAGGCAGGCAGGCAGGCAGGCAGGCAGGCAGTGCACTTTCCAGCCAAGGACTATGGGTCAGGCAGACAGGCGGGCAGCAGGGCAGCCACCAGGCAGCCACTAGGCAGGCAGGGGAGAGGGTGGCTAAGCAGGTTGATAGCTGACGGGGACAGCGGCAACAGCCCAGAGCAGCACCTGTGAGGCTGCAGCTACAGCCCCTGTAGAGCAGCTTGACCATACCAGCAGCCGGGGCTGGTGTCTGCTCCCTAGCAATTCATGGACACAGCAATAAGGGGGCACAGAAGCAGGAAGGAAGGGGGCAGGGCAGCAGGGCGGGCAGCGTGTTGGGAGCTTGCTGCCCACCCTACCAACCTGTATACCACCCCCCCAAGCCAGCCTGCCAGTCACCTGCTTGCCACCACCCCTGTTGCCAAGCCAGTTGACATGCCTGAAAGCTACCATCCCACCATCCTACCGCCCTGCGCCCTAACCCCCAAGCCAGCCTGCCAGTCACCTGCTTGCCACCACCCCTGTTGGCAAGCCAGCTGACATGCCTGAAAGCTACCATCCCACCATCCTACCGCCCTGCGCCCTAACCCCCAAGCCAGCCTGCCAGTCACCTGCTTGCCACCACCCCTGTTGGCAAGCCAGCTGACATGCCTGAAAGCTACCATCCCACCATCCTACCGCCCTGCGCCCTAACCCCCAAGCCAGCCTGCCAGTCACCTGCTTGCCACCACCCCTGTTGGCAAGCCAGCTGACATGCCTGAAAGCTACCATCCCACCATCCTACCGCCCTGCGCCCTAACCCCCAAGCCAGCCTGCCAGTCACCTGCTTGCCACCACCCCTGTTGGCAAGCCAGCTGACATGCCTGAAAGCTACCATCCCACCATCCTACCGCCCTGCGCCCTAACCCCCAAGCCAGCCTGCCAGTCACCTGCTTGCCACCACCCCTGTTGGCAAGCCAGTTGACATGCCTGAAAGCTACCATCCCACCATCCTACCGCCCTGCGCCCTAACCCCCAAGCCAGCCTGCCAGTCACCTGCTTGCCACCACCCCTGTTGGCAAGCCAGCTGACATGCCTGAAAGCTACCATCCCACCATCCTACCGCCCTGCGCCCTAACCCCCAAGCCAGCCTGCCAGTCACCTGCTTGCCACCACCCCTGTTGGCAAGCCAGCTGACATGCCTGAAAGCTACCATCCCACCATCCTACCGCCCTGCGCCCTAACCCCCAAGCCAGCCTGCCAGTCACCTGCTTGCCACCACCCCTGTTGGCAAGCCAGTTGACATGCCTGAAAGCTACCATCCCACCATCCTACCGCCCTGCGCCCTAACCCCCAAGCCAGCCTGCCAGTCACCTGCTTGCCACCACCCCTGTTGGCAAGCCAGCTGACATGCCTGAAAGCTACCATCCCACCATCCTACCGCCCTGCGCCCTAACCCCCAAGCCAGCCTGCCAGTCACCTGCTTGCCACCACCCCTGTTGGCAAGCCAGCTGACATGCCTGAAGGCCACCATCCCACCGCCTGCTGGCCCCCGCCTGCCCATTAGCTGAGAAACCCTCTAGCTGCTTCACAGCTCCCTAGGAGCCCCCCATACCCTGCTGCCTCCCTCCCGCCCTCTGCTCACCATACTGCATGCTGACTTGGCTGCTCCAGTTGGCCAGGCTGTGGGTGCGGCAGCCCTTGACCGGTAGCACCACAGCCACAGCAGGCAAGAGGGGGGCCTGGCCCTGGCCCTGGCCCTTGGCTGCTACTGGCGTGCAGGGCTGGGGGCAGTTCTCCACCTGGCCTGCCTGCAGAGCACAGAGCGCGGGGCAGGCAGGCAGGCAGGCAGGCAGGCAGGCAGGCAGGCAGGCAGGCAGGCAGGCAGGCAGGCAGGCAGGCAGGCAGGCAGGCAGGCAGGCAGGCAGGCAGGCAGGCAGGCAGGCAGGCCATGAGACAGGGGAGGAGGCTGGGTGGCTGGTGAGCGGGCCGGCAGATGTGCATGTGTGCGCGTTCAGGTGATCTTTCCAGCGGCCCTGCTGGGCTGTAGGCCCTGTGACCCCCTCCACCCTCCCCTCTGGCCCCCTACCCCTGGCCCACCTCCCCCTCAGTATCTGTTGCTTCCTGGACTGCCAGAGGCAGGGAGGGAGGCGGTGCAGGAGGCCCTCCTGGGCTGCTTGGGGTGGCAGCAGGGCCTGCACCTGCCTAGCTTGCCTGCCTTATGCTTGCTCAGCCAGAGCCAGAGCCAGAGCTGGTGCCAGTTTGTGCCAGGGCCAGAGTGTGGGCAGGGGGCAGGGGCCAGGGCTGGGGCTGGGGCTGGGACAAGGGCTGGAGCTGAAGCTAGGGCGGGGGCTAGGGCAAGGGGCCAGCTAAGCACCAGCCAAGGTCAGGCTGGCACCTGCCTGTCAAGGTGGGCCGCCATGACTCCCCATGCAGGGCAGTGCCGCTGTGGGGTTAGAAGCTGGGCTACTGCTGAGCCATGCAAGGTGAATTCTGGCATGGCACGCTCCAGGCATCTGCTGTGGAGCTGCCCAGTGAGCTCAGCCCCGTGTGCCCGTACTTGCGGTCTTTGCTGCTGGCTGGTAGCGTGTGCTGTTGCCAGTGGTGGGGACAGCTGGAGCAAGTGCATGTAGTGCATGCAGCCCAGGCCATAGATTGCGGCTGTGGCTCATCACCCCCTAGAGCTGTAGGGTGAAGTGCCATTGCCCTTTGGTCGGAGTGCCCTTTGGGAGTGCCCTTTGGGAGTGCCATTAATGCCCGCCGTGCCACTGAGCGGTGGCTCGCACCGATCAAGCCCCACCTCCAGCACCTGGCAGCAGCAAGCTCAGCCGGCACCTCCCTGGAGGCCAACCTGAAGCACATCACTGTCACCCTGGCCACCTGGGACGCGGTGTGGGAGGTGTACCTGGACCCCAAGTGGGCAGAGCAGCGGCTGAGGCTGTACGGAGCCCAGGACCGGACACTGGAGCAGTTCTTCAAGAAGGTGAGGGTGGGTAGGAGAGAGGAAGGTTAAGGGACAGGGAGGTAGTGGGTTGGTATGAAGTGAGCATGAAGAATATGTCAGCCACCATGTGTGCCTTGTGTGCATGGCTGCAGCTGGAGGAGGAGATGGCGGAGGTGGCCATGCAGCGCCATGGGCGTGCCAAGCAGCTGGTGGTCTTCTTTTGCGCAGCTAGCATTGGCACCAGGGGAGGCTGGGGTGCTGATGCGGTGCTGCGGGCCTGCTGCAAGGTGGTGTGCAGGCCCAGCGGCACAGACCAGCGGCGGGGCAGAGTGGTGCTAGTGGATGAGCACCGCACCACCCGGGTCAGCTCAGCTGTGAATGGCCAGCAGCCCTGTGAGAGGCAGCTGAACAAGCGCAGGGCCACCAGGCCTGCAGGCTGGAAGCCCAAAGCAGGGCAGGTGGAACCACGCCTGCTGCGCCCAGCTTGGAGCCAGCAGCGTGACCAGCCAGTGCAGGGCCTGATGTGGTGCCCTGCAGTGGCCCCACGCAAGCCCCCACAGGCCCCATGCAGCAGCCAGCAGCCTCAGAGCCAGCAGCGTCAGAGCCAGGGCCCAGCACTCCCCTACCAGCAAAGCGCAGCACGCGCACTGAGGCTGAGCAGGCAGCTAAGCCCAGCCAGCCCCCAGGGGCCAAGGCAAGGGCAAGGCTGCTAAAGCCAAGCCAGCACCACAGCCGGGCAGGTGGCTGGACAGGGACTGCAACGCAGCGCTGAACATGCAGCGCATTGGGGAGAGCAAGTGGCGCCCACTGGAGCTGTGCTTCTGGCCAGAGCAGGGGAAGCTGCCAGACAAGGGCAAGGAGTACCCAGGCGTGGGGCACAAGCGGCTGCGAGACAAGCCACCGAACGCCACGCAGCAGCAGCCTGCTGAGGCACAGTAGTGTGTGTCCCCCCCCCCCCACTTGAAGCTGTCATCAGGTTACAATTAGTGCATGTTTTGTCATGCCAACTCTATGCATAGCCCTGTCACAGGGGTCAGGCAATGCTGTAGGTGGTAGGCGACCGTGACCATGTGTATGCCATGTGTAGGCCATGTGCATGCCATGCGATGGGAACTCCACACAGACAAAAACACTGTTTGGTAGTGGTTCACAATTAGTGTGTTCGACTGCAATGAAGGCTCAAGGTTGAGGGCCAAGGTGCTGTAGGGTGAAGTCGTGAGGTATAATGCTCCAGCCTTTCATGTCTTTGCCAGCTACAGCCTTGCTGCAGACATCAGCTGCGCCAGTTGAGACCTACTTGTGGGGGTGACACTGGTGGCAAAAGCATAGTGGGCTGGGCCACAGCTCTGCTGGCTTGCTGCAGCCTTTCCCGCCTGCGCATGCTACCTGCCAGCGCCCAGCCAATAGCCAGTGTTAAGGCCACTAACGTGCCTTGGACCTGAACGGGCATCTTTATTGTTAGATGTGCGGCGAGGGCATGGAAAGCATGGAAGTGCAGGACCTACATAGATGAACAGGTTAAGGTGTGCAACAGCGTGCGCACGTTGCATGCCTCCAATGGACTGCCAATACATGTCAAAGCTTAGTTGACGTTTGTTCCTGACGGCGTCGACAGGACAGCATCGCTCAGGATCGCATCTCTGTCGAAGAAAAGCAGGAAGAAGAAGGAAAAGCTGAGGATATCAGGGGAGACGCTGGCATCGGGAGCGGAGGAGGGGACGGCGATTGCAGGAGTCGAAGCGGGGCCCCGTCTGTAGTAAACCGCCGCAACGGCCTGGCCAGCCAGCCTACGGTAAATGGTTCTCTCCTAGCTGCCGGGAAAGACGCCTTGCAGCTTCACAAGACACACCCCGCTTTCACGTTTGCACGGCATGTGTGGCCATTATTGATCATCCTCTATCGAGCCGATGCGATAGCTGTTTGACGAAAGCGAATGTGATGCATCGCAGGCACGTCGAGTTGACTCAGTCTTTCTAAGTAAACAGAATTGTCATTAAGTGCACCTTAGCCGCAAGACCCGTGCTTGCATACGTACGGGTTCACTGTGGAGCCAAGAACAAAAATATTCTATGGACGACAGCTTAAGTCTCACCGCACCTTCCTCCAATGCAGCTGTCCTTAGGCTTCCCATCCAGGAAGGACTATTATGGGTGGGTGACAGCAGTTTGGCAGCATCAGCCGAAGTGAGGACAGCTGCAATAACCAGGGAATGTTTGGCCCAGCCAAAAACTTTGCTGGGGGGCCTAGGGTCATGCTAAGCTGGCAGTGCAGCCTAGCACAGGCCAACCACAATGCGTACAAGCCGCACGCATGCCCATGCCAACCAATTTCACGAAGCGATTAATTGGAGGTGGCAAAATTCCACAGAGGATTGAACATGGAGGTGAAGGGTGGCGCTTAGGGCAGAAGCCGCAGTTTCCAAGACAGCAAGCTGAGTTGCTTGCAGGAAACCGAGTTTTCTCCCTCTGGCATGTTTGCTTTTAGCAACCTGGACAACGCATTGCAGCACCAGCCGCAGTTTTCTGCGGATGCATCCAGAGGCGCAGGGACTGAGGAGGATGAGGAGGATGAAGAGCCAGACATGCGCCCCGCAGGTAAGGGCCTGGGCCCACTGCAGCTGCTGTTGTACCCACTGCCGCACCCGCTCCATGTATGGTTGCTTCACCGGTTGAAAGGCCGTAGTTGTGTTGAGAGTGCACAGACACAGAGCAGCCGCTGCTCCTCGTCTGCCAGCTCGCCATAGGCCAGGTAGTTGGGTTGTGGCTGTCAGCTTGCAGGAATCACAGGTGGTCAGCAGTGGGTGGCTCAGCCCCAGGTGGCCCTGCGTGGTATGGCTTGACAAACGTGGCATCCCTACAGGGTAGGTGGGTTAGGACCCTCAGCCTGCAGGAGTCACAGGGCAGCCAGGGGTGGTGATCAGCAGTTGAGGTGTGACCTTGGGGGACCTAGTATAGATTTCATCTTGTGACCCCCAGCCTGCTCCAAGGGAAAGCAACTCAAGAGTGTGCAGTAACAGGATTAAGCAGTCGTCAGCCTGGTATGCAAACATGCTGTCAGCAGATTGTCCTTGACAATGATCCTGGCATCCAACAGTACACAACCTGAGAGTGTGCAAGTGCAGGATGCTGGTGTGCCGATGCCGCCCACCATCAGCTGCTCAGCGCTGTTCCAGGCCTGTGCCAGGCTGCTGGCCAAGCCATGCCATGTCATGACCAGCAGGGATAGACAAGTCACAAGGCAGCCAGGGTGTGGTGATCAGCAGTGGGTGGCTCTGCCCGGGGTGGCCCTGCGTGGTATGGCTTGTCAATCGTGGCATCTCTTATAGTGGGAGCAGACCATGCTCCAGGCGGAAGCTCCTCCCTTACATGCACGCCCCTTTCCATTTTGGGTGGTATGGCTTGACAACTGTGGCATCCCCACAGAGGCGCACTGCACACTACTACAGACGGCATTTGAAGGGGAAGGGGTTGTGCTGCTGCTGGTGGCTCAGACGGCAGATAGCCGGATGCCATGATACAGTCTCAATGATGGTATCACGATGGTGATGGCTGTGTTAAAGATGTGCCTACACACCATCATACTCACTCTGCCCTGCTGCTGCTCTGCTTGCCGACATTGACACTGACGCTGACGTCAGCCTCAACACTAGCCCTCACCCCTCCTAAACAACTTGCCACACTCGCCCTGCCCTGCCGCTGCTCTGTAGACCTGCTTCTGGACATGCTGACCCAACTGCTGGAGGGCCACAGGCCGGAGATGGAGGACGTGGTGAAGCTGAGGGGGGTGCTGCGCGATAGCCTGGCAGGCAGCAGGCCAGAGCTGCTGTTCCAGCCCTTGCCCCAGCGGCTACAAATGGACACCCTGCTAATGGATGTAAGCCGGCTCAGTGCCATGTTTTGCAATCGCCACCTTGTACTCCGCAGGCACTGCCTCCTGTGCCTGCTCTTGCTCCTGTGCTTACACCTGTACCTTTCTCCTGTGCTTGCTCTTGTGCCGGCTCCTGCTCCTATGCCTGCACCTGTTCCCTGTGCCTGTGCCTGCTCCTGCTCCTATGCCTGCACCTGTTCCCTGTGCCTGTGCCTGCTCCTGCTCCTATGCCTGCACCTGTTCCCTGTGCCTGTGCCTGCTCCTGCTCCTATGCCTGCACCTGTTCCCTGTGCCTGCTCCTGCTCCTGTGCCTGTGCCTGGTCCCCAGCCTTCTCGGCCTCCCATCCACCTTCATGCATGTGTTGGTCGCAGAAAGAAGTCGAGCAGGACCTGTTGGGGCGGGTGCTGGGCCAAAAGCTCCCTTCATCGCACAAAACCCCAGGGACATCCATGTCACAGCTTCGCCCCAGCTCGCCCCACACCTGGGCAGGGGGTGGCAACAGCAGCAGCAGCACAGTCAGCATGCCACGCCAGACGCTGTCTGGGCAGCAGGGGAGTGGCCTGCCTGACATTAGGGAAGAGACTGACAGCATGGACACCCTAACCTCGCCACGGCAGACACCTGCAGGGTGAGGCAGCCAGCAGGGCAGTGGCTGGCCCTTGTCACCACCACTGCCTGCTCTGGCACCCTGTCAGTGTTGCAGTCTGCTGTCGCACTGGCACTGGCCCAGCAGCAGCAATCGGATGGTGCAGTCTGCTCTGGCA
Source organism: Haematococcus lacustris (assembly GCA_030144725.1). Lineage (NCBI taxonomy): Eukaryota > Viridiplantae > Chlorophyta > Chlorophyceae > Chlamydomonadales > Haematococcaceae > Haematococcus > Haematococcus lacustris. The sequence continues at coordinate 1,389,002 of JASKMD010000016.1, forward strand.
AAAGATCGGCAATGGGTGCGGTGTTGTCGGGGTGCGGAGGTCAGGCGGAACAGCTGACCTGACCTACAGGCCCCCTGCCCCCTGCCCTGCCCTGCCCTGCCCTGCCCTGCCCTGCCCTGCCCTGCCCTATTGCCCTTTTGACCTAATCTGCTTCCCTGTGATGCTCAATATGCTGTCCAGTCGTCATCATCACCATCGTCAGTACATGGCATGCGCATGTCTGCGTTGCTGCAGCACACATATTATAGCCATAGTCTCCATATGTCGTCATGCTCGCTTGTTGCGGGCACGCCATGCCTCAAGGTTCAGGCAGCGATGCCAGTACTGACCAGCACCGAGGCCTACAGCCGTACTGCCAGGTGCCACATGTACCCTGACCTCAGGCCTGCCCAACGCCCTAACAGCCTGGTCAGCCTGGCTAATTACCCCAATTACCCCATGGGTCATGCAGCAGACACCAGCTGCTTCACAGTTCACCTGGTGCTGTTGCAAGAGTGGACTGCCTCAATGATACGCCTGGCTGCCCACCAGCCAAGCTGACTCCTTGAGTGCATGCTGCAGTGCCTCGCCTGCCTGGTGGTTGTCTGGTGCAGAGCCCTCCCGACAAGTCTGTCATGCATCCATACCTGTTACCGCGTCATCATCGCCTGCCCTGCCCTGCGCTGTACTGTGTGCTGGACGTTGCGCTGTATCATGCCATGTGTGCGGCCATGCTGTGCGCCGTGTGCAACCGCCTGGCCTGCCCTGGTTGCCCGCAGAGAGGTTGGCCACCCTGGCCATGCCTGCCCTGCCCTGCACAAGGTGCTGTATGAGCTGTGTTATGCCATGTGTGCGGCCAAGTTGTGTCGTGACCCGCAGACCCAGCCTGCCTGCCAGCCTGCCCTGCCCTGCCCTGCTCTGCTCTGCCCTGCCCCGCCCTGTGCTGCATCATGTGTGCCGTGTCATGCCTCGTGTGTGACCACGCTGTGCCTATTGAGTATCCCGCAGACTCGGGCTGCCAGGCAGCGTGAACGACACCTTCCCGGGGCTGCGGGCCACCCTGCAGCAGCTCACCATGGACTTCAGCTTTCTGGACGGTGAGCCCTACAGATCCAGGTCCCATGTCCAGTGTGAGGCATGGCCCTGCCCCTGTCCTCCAAATCCCACTCCTCTGGAAGCATTGGCGACTGCTTGTGGCCTCCTGTAGCTACCACTGGCAGGCAGCAGGGGCATCCACCCAGGCCAGGCCCTTCTCCACCCTGAGCCAAAGGGGTGTAGTATGCAGAGCAAACACGCCCATTGGCACAACAAACACTTAGTGGTTGGCAGCATACCGTCAGGGAGTTGCATTGCACCCTCACCATCATGGTCAGGCCAGCGGCTGTGCCTGTGGCGCTATATATCATGGCCACATCACATGCAGTCATCATGCAGAGGGTCGCAGGCAGTGCGCAGAGCAAACACACCCATGATATTGACAGTTTTTTCTTTCTTCGTTCGCCCACTTGCCTTGTATACCATACCAAATGACATGCCCAGGTATCAGCTCTCAAATCCATAGTTCGGTCTTAGCTCCATAGCTCAGGTTTTTCCTACTAGGCAAGAACTGCGGTCAAAGGTCGCTGTTCACAATGCAGTCCTCAAAGCGGCCATATCATAACGAGCTCTGGAAGTTTGTGAATCATAGCAAATGCTAACAAGAGCGTTGATCTAAAGTACACTGGATCATAACCACCACTCAGCTGTCACAGATGCCACTCAGGAAGCAGCCACCCTACACCCTGTGAGGAACTGTGGGAGACTTAGGGACACTAAGGGAGACTTAGGGACACTTAGGGAGAGCAGCAATGCAGCCTACACCCCACCCTCATCGCTGTCCCCAGCAAGCAGCCCTAGGTTCGTCAGACCTTCTCAGGACCTTCTGAGGATGTCCAGGCATGCAGGGTGCATGCTGCAAAGCCTTTGACTTGGTTGGCTGCAGAAATGTCAACTGAAAAATGCAAAGGGGTGGTTGCCGTGAAGCAACGATGACGATGCGGATGAGCTGACTTGGCTTGCCTTGACAACTCATGGGTCCTACCACATAGGATGACTACGTGAATGACTCGACAGCACATTGCTCTTCCCTCTGTTGTTTCTTGCAATGCCGCATGCTTTGGCCTCCTGCTTCGGCCTCACCAGTGATGAGCATGAAGCATGTAGGTGTGAAGGGGCTTGACAACAGAATTCAGATCAGGCCCATGCTGACCCCTCCCCTCCCCTCCCCGTACCAACCTGCATGGCCTCATCCTGCTACAGCCAATGGCTTGCTTACCTTGCTTACTGTTCTGCCTGCCGTGCTCCTCACCATGCAGGCGTGTCTGAGGTCAGTCAGGCCCCACCGCTGGCCGCAAAGCCCTTGGCGCCGCCCACCTCGCGTACCCTTAGCAACAGCGGCCGCAACTCCCAAGGTGGCAGGTGAGGTCAAATGGCAGCAACAGAGGCACAAGCGCTGAGGGGTTAGGGTGCTGGAGGGTGAACAGCGTTCAAGGGTGAAAACAAAAACAAGACAGGGAGATGGAGGCAGTCGGGCTTGACAACCTGAAGACCTGAACAGACCTGAACAACCTGAACAACCTGAGGCAGTCGGGCTTGACAACCTGAAGACCTGAACAGACCTGAACAACCTGAACAACCTGAGGCAGTCGGGCTTGACAACCTGAACAACCTGAAGACCTGAAGACCTGAAGAAAGTTGCTGCCTGGCAATGGCTACCATGCCCTTGCGTGCATGAGCATCTACAGCTTGAGGCTCATGTCCAGACAGGTTGTGCACTTGACACTGACAGCATAGCAACAGTAGATCTACACTTCTTTTTCTCTCTCCCTTTCTCTATCCATTGCTGCACAATGTACACACAGCCCCGTACTGGCCATCCCACTGCGCCCACCTGCTGCGTGGTGCTGCGCAGTGCGTCCCTCCAGACCCCTGCCCGCAGTGTGCCTCCAGCTGAACTGGCGGTGCTGCCAGCGCTGCAAGCTCGCTGCTCAATAGGCCAAGGGCCTGGCAGGCTGGCCCCTAAACGACACAGTGGGGGCCAAGTGACTGGGAGCAGCCCAGGGGCTGCCTCAGGGCCCTTCACCAGCAGGGGCAGCTCCAGCTCCGCCACCCTTGCCCAGCAGCAGCTCTGGCCTGGCCTCCCCACGCCTGCAGGCACCAGCTCGAGGATCACACCCGTGCGCATCCCGTTGGGCATGCAGCCTCCCATGCACGCTACTGTGCTAGGTCCCCTGGGTCAGCCAGCTGATCTCAACCCAGAGACGGCAGACCCCACCATGCGATTGCTCATGCCAGCCAGGGAATCCACTGCTGAGTCAACATGCAGCGCAGGACCGCTGCCACTGTGGGCTGAACACCTGGTGGTTGGGCAGCCACCGGCAGAGCCTGGTTCTCTTGTTGGACCTAGCTCAGACTTAGTCTCCGTGGTCCCTGGGGCTGCAGGCACAGGGCTGCCAACTCGGAGCCAGGGTGCCACCTGCAGGCTGCAGCAGCCCCATGAGCAGCAGCCCCTCCTTGCAGCAGAGGAGGATGGGGAGCAACATGGGGCCACGCCATTGGCCATGACAGCTGCACCTGTGCACGGGGCGGGTGCCCCAGCTGCTGTTGGTGCCAGGCTGCCTCGGCCCTGTAGCTTCACCCACTCTGCAGACCCATGGCAGGACTCCCTGCCTAACTCCAGCAGTGCTGTGAGTGTGACAGCTCATTCCAGTCACACTTTGCATCCCGGTGCTGCTGCCTCACAGTCCCCTGCAGGCGATGCTTCCCCAGGCCTGCCCCAGGCAGCCACCTCCCTCTCCTCCCCCCTGCAGCACCGCACAGGCGCTGTGCCTCCCAGCACTGCCCAGAGCTTGTCAGGCAAGCTGTCTGGCAAGATGCTGAAGTTTATCAAGCGCAGCTTGTCCAAACTCAGCTCCCCGCCTCAGCGCCCGCCACGGTTGCGCTGGTCAAAGACAGGGCCGCTGCAGGACTCATCCGTTCATGGCAGAGTCCACTCCACTCTCAGCGTTGGCTACAGCGAGGCAAGGGCACAGCAGCTAGAAAGGTAAGGGCTTGGCACAGACTTCGTTGTGCCCAGCCCCATGCCCACCTCCTGCCCACTGTTTTCCCTGGTAGTGAGGCAGGCTGTGCGTCTCGCTAGCTACTGCCCTCTCACTTGTACACATGTACACCACTACCTCCACCACTGCCACTGGATTGTTGAGGCACACTGGCCGCTGTCGCCCACACCCTCCTCATCAGGACTATCAGCACCTGCTCACAATCAGCCTGCTGCCAGCCTCCTGCATGTGCCATGCGGGTGAACACTCATGCCAGCCACCTGCATGTGCCATGTGGGTCAACACCCCTACTGGGTTGTTGAGCCAAGCTGGCCGTTGTCGCCACCACCCACCTCCAAGTGTCAGGTGCTAATGGTCCTGAGCCGGGGGAAGCACCCTGCATGTGTCATGTGGGTCAACACCATCGTCTGCAGGGAGCCTGGACCCAGCCCTCTCCCCAGCGCCCCCACCCCTCCATGGGTCTCCTTTTCCAGCGTCAACCCCCTGTTCCAGGCTCCCCAGGCTAGCTTTAGCACAGCATGCTGCACTACAGCCTCTGAGGACCTGACCACCAAGGATGTCACTGACTGCTCAGCCCCTGGCACCGCCGTATGCAGAGCGGCAGGTAACCAGGCTGCCATACCACCCAGCCCTCACGGCCAGGAGGCAGGGGCTGTGGAGGGAGCCCTGCAGAGTATCGCTGGCTCGCAGCCTGTCAGGGCGGAGGCCAGTGGGCAGGACAGCAGCAGGCGCTCTGCTGAGCCGTGGCCTGCAAGCAATGTGAAGGAGCAGGTGGGCGGGCTGGGCCAGGGGTGACAGGAGCATGTAGGCGGGCTGGAGCAGGGGTGACCGGCAATTGGTTTAAAACAGTTATGTATCAGGAGTACTTGTGTGGAAAATATGTGACAATTGTTACTTCTAAGATACCATACTATCCTTTCTAATTCATGTTTACAACACGTAACTTGGGGTCTCACAAACTCATGAACAATTAATTAATGTTGGTTTGGTCTCAATGGCAAATTAATCAAACAATTACAGGACTCTGTTTGGCCCTGCTGCCTGGCCCTGCTGCCTGGCCCTGCTGCCTGGCCCTGCTGCCCCTTCTGACGTATGCCCAGGTGCCCTCCTGAGCCATCATGCAGGGGGCCTGACTGCCTGATGACTGCCCCAGCCTGATGACTGCCCTGGCTGCCTGGCCTGCCCTTCCCCTGCCTTCTCCTACCATCATGCACCTGATCAACAGTAGGCCGACCTGACTGCCACCTGACTTCTACCTGACTGCTTCCTGACTCCTACCTGCCCCCGAGTCTTTGCACCACCATCATTTGCCTGGGCTGGGTGACCAAGGGAAGAGTCTGTGAAAGCCTGGCTAGGGAGACACAGCAGTCGGCTGACCTGACTGCTACCTGCTACATGCTTGCCTGCAGTTCATGCTGCAAGGTGATGCCGCAGCTCACTGCTCTCCCACCACCGACAGCATCAGCAGGCCAGGCAGGGGCAGGCCAGGCGCTAGGCCAGACATGCCGGGCCTCTCCTTTGCTGTTTCACCATCCGCTCCGCTCTATAAACACAGTGGCCCTTCCAGTCAGTCAGCCAACCCCCTGAACAGCAGCAGCTCACACAGCCGGTATGGCGCCATCCTGGAGCGCGCCGCGAGGTTTGCCGCCGGTGAACCTCCTCCTGCCTCCCTCTCTCCCAACAGGGCTTCCCCAGACAACCTACTGCAGCTCGGCAGCCTGAGAACCAGCAGCTCCACCTCCAGTGGCCACAGCGCCAGGGCAGCTGCTGGCATTGCACTCCCGCCACCCCTCGCAGGCCGGAGGGCCAGTGCTAGCAGCTGCTACGCACCTCTACCTGCCCGTCCTGTGTTCATGCTGGGCAACGCAGGCGTGGGTGGTGTGGGTGCCAGCGCTGACGCTGTGAGCTGCGCAGCTGGTGGTCGGGCAGCTGGGGTGGGGAGTTTGTCTTTGAAAAGGCCAGGTGACAGCGGCAATGACGGCCTAGGCTCAGCTACCCAGCTTCCTGTCAGCTTCCGTAGCAGTGCAGATTCCCCAATGGCACATGCCAAGCAGCTTCACCAAGCAGGAGTCTTTGCAACCGTGGCCAGTCAGCAGAGCGCCCTCCACTGCCACCAAACCCAGCAGGCAGGAGCAGGGCAGCCCCTGCCACCCCTCCTCACCCCTGCTACACCCACACACCCTGGACACCAGCAGGGGCCAGAGGCTGCAGTCCAAGGGTCAGGGTCAGTGCACGGCAGCAGGCAGGACGAGATGGCAGTGGGTGGAGGGCCCGTGCTTCAGGTGATGGATGTGACGATGATGAGCTTCATGTCTATTGAGCATAAGCAACCCAGCAACAACCAACCAGCCTGTGTGCGCCTCACTGACAGCCTCTCATCCTTATACAGTCTCCCCTCTGCAGCACCTAGCTCTCAACCTAGAGCCTTCATTGCAGTGGAACACTAAGTGTGGACCTCTACAAAACGGTGTTTTTGTCTGTGTGGAGTTCCCATGCACATGGCATGCACATGGCATACAAATGGCATACACATCGGCATGGTTGCCTGCCACCTACACTATTGCCTGACCCAGAGAGCCATGACGTAGAGTTGGCATGACATTTTGCTTGGCGGTGCTCTTCCGCTTCACCCTCCAGGAAAGCCCAACTTGGAGCCCGCTGGGGCTGCCACAGGCGGAAGGGACCGATGATGGTACTGCAAATCACATGCCAGCTGCTGCCGAGGTGACCCAGGCTCCACTGACCCCTGCAATGCTTGAAGAGGTGCGCAAGTCAGACAGTTGCAGCTAACCCTAACCTTACCCTAACCCAACCCAACCTTAACCCAACCCAACCCAACCCAGCCCAGCCCAGCCCAACCCAACCCAACCCAACCCAACCCAACCCAACCCAACCCAACCCAACCCAACCCAACCCAACCCAACCCAACCCAACCCAACCCAACCCAACCCAGCTAACCTAACCCTGACCCTAAGTCAGAGGTGTGTACGTAGAAGGTGCAGCCTGGCAGCCCTACCAGACTGAAGGTTTCTAGCTGAGGTGTAAGTCACCGACCCCTGTGGTCTGGCCGGCCCCTGCCCAGCCTCCCATGTCCCTGGTGGCCAGTGTGGGAGAAGGCTGTCCTGCTAGGAGAGTCAGGCAGACTTGGCCTGCATCTGGCCATGTTGGGTCTTGCTGTCAAGGAGCGCTGCAGGTTGCGACCCCAGCCGTGTGCGACCCCAGCCCCCCTATCCAGACGAGAGGGCCTGGCCAGCACCAACGACCAGATTGTTACATCGCTCACTAAGCATGGCAGCGTGGAAGGCTAAGCCCTAGGCATACCCTCGCTGCACAGCAAGCAAGTCATTTCCTCCACAGCAGCCCATTCCCTGCACGACATACTGCACTCTATACATTGCCCACCACCACCACCACCACCATCACCAGGGCTGACCGCAGTGCCTAACCTGTCATCAGCGGAGTCAGACCTCAGCGGAGTCATCAGCGGAGACAGCTTACAGTGCGGCGTAGCGGAGGTCCCCTTTCCAGACCAGCCTCTCCTCCCACCTTCCCTTCCCAGCCCCTCCTCCCTCTGCCTCCGCCTCGTCCCTGCTCCCCCTGCGGTCATGTGTGATCCACTGCAGCCGGCCCTCGTAACCTGGCGGTTGCTCCCGCGTCTCCTGGCCACTGATGCCAATGGCCAGGGGCAGGGGCAGGACCATCACAAGTGCCTCGGACTGCCACCAGGACAAGTCCTCAGGCACTGAGTCGTTGCACTGCCCCAGCGCTCAGACCGCACCCTGGCACCATGCATCACGTGAAGCAAGTGGGGGCCTGGCCCAGTGCCAGCCAGTCTCCTGACCACTGATGCCAATGGCTGCTGCTGCTCTCTGCTGCACCAGGCTGCTCTCCAGGCGACTTCCGATCCGCTGGGAACAGGGGCTGCTGGCCGTTGTGCCCACCTCCCTGCAGGTGGAGCTGCTGCTGGCCATGGCCTGCCGTGACTTCCAGTACAATACCTGGGCGCTGTCACGGGCCAGCCAGGGCCACCCCTTGTCCACCCTGGCCTACTTCATGCTCCACCAGGCAGGCCTCATACAGGTCGGTGCAGGGCTGGGCCAGGACAGGGCAGGGCAGCGCAGGGCTGGGGCAGGGCAGGGCAGCGCAAGGCTGGGCCAGGGCTGGGCAGGGCAAGGTTGGGCCAGGGCAGGCCTCATCCTGGTCGGTGCGAGGCTGCGCCTGGATACTGCACACTGGGCCACACTGATCTGGACACATTAACCCGGGTGACGCTGATTTGGGTTCCATGAGCTGAGCTAGGGCTGGGTCGTGGCACAGTAGTCTGGGCTATGCTGGATGCCAAGAGCTAAGGCAGGGCTGGGTCTGGACAGACTAACCCGGGCGATGCTGGCCTGGATGTCCATGAGCTAGACCAGGGCTGCCGCTGCGCTTCGAACTGCGCTTTGACTGCTGCTGCTCCCCTCTCTTCCCTCCCAACCCCTTGCCACTGGCCCCCATTTCCCTGCTGGTGCTCCCCTCACTTCCCTCCCATCCCTCTTTCCCCAGCCCCCATCAGCCTGCTGACGCTCCCCTCTACGCTGCCCCATGCTGCACCACCCCGACTCACCCCGGTTGTTCTCACAGAGCCTCGAGTTGGACCCAGTTCGCCTGGCACGCTTCCTGCGCCGCATCGAGGCCGGCTACCAGCCCAGCACACCCTACCACAATGCCATCCACGCTGCAGATGTGCTGCAGGTCAGGGTGGTGCGCAGCTGCTCGCTAAACAGGGTGTACCACCACCACCACCACTACCACCACCACCACCACCACCACCACCACCACCACTGATGTGATGTGACATCAGTGGCAGGGGGCTTGTCCGCTCCTCCAGTTTTGCTCCTTGTTGTTTGGAGGGTATGCCAGGCGGAATTGCATGGGCATGGTGTGCTGTTCATTACTTCCACTTGCCAACCCTAACCCCTACGACCCCTTAACCTGCTGGGTAATGTGGGCTGGGTGCCTCTCCACTTTTCTAGCTTCGCTGTTGGTTGGAGGGCACACAATTGCATTATTTGCCCATATCACCCAGGTTTAAAGGCCTAAGTGACGTGACCCATGTTTAAAACTTTCTTATTCTCTAGCTGGACCTTACCTTACCCTTACAAGTTGAAAGGGTATGCCAGGCGGCTTCGCATGGACATGGCGTGCTGTACCCAACCATTACAAACTAACCCTAACCCCCCACACCCCTGCAGCCCAGCTTGTATGCCAGTTCAGCCTTTGGCTGTGCCAATTCCGTGCTAGGTCAGATTTGTGCCTGGGAGCTACCTTTGTTTGTTCACGTGTGGGCATTGGATAGGGATTTGACAGCGCAGCATAGGCATGGTATGCCAGTTTGAGCCTTTGGCTGTCCCCGTCAGTAGGATATGGAGCAGCGGTCATCCAGGCAGGCCTCCTCTCAGCCAGCTATTGGTGGGTGGCAATGGTAGGTACAGGCAGTATAGGGGTGCTAGGGGTGGTGTTGGTGGTGGTGTTACTATCATGGGCCATGCTGCTGTGCTGTGCTCATGCTGCTTCCTGTTCACTGATCCTGCTGCGGCTGCTGCCGCCGCTGCCGCTGCTGCTGCTGCTGCTGTTGGCTTGCAGACCCTGTACATTACACTCACCCACGGCGGCCTGACAAGCTGGCTCAACTCTCTCTCCCTGCTGGCCTGCCTGCTAGCAGCAGTGATGCATGACTTTGAACACGGCGGCCTCACCAACGACTGGCTGATTGCCACCTCGGACGTACTGGCTATCAGGTGCTATGCTGGCTGGCATCGCATGCCCATGGCCCATGTTTTCATATCAACAGGCTCTTACAACACAATGCTGGCTGGCATGCAGCCTGTGGCCTACGAGTAGCCTGTTGCCCATATTTAACCTCATCATGGTTTCAAAACCCATCAATTGCCGGCTGCCTGGGTTCTAACCTCTGTGTCTGCTGGCTGCCCTCAATGGCTGCTGGCGTGCCGCTTGGGTGCCAGGGTCTCAACTGCCAGAGACTGGCTGCTAGTGTCATCTTCATAAACATTGTCATTGCATGGCACTTGCTACATGGCTGCCCTGTGATGCCCATCGCACTGTCCAGTCACTATCATTACCATCAACATTACATGGCACTTGCCTGTTGGCGTTGCTGCAGCACACACATCCAGTAACCCTAGTCATGTGCTAGAGTGCTAGAGCGCCCCATCTGCTGCTAAGGGCCAGGGTTCAAGACCATGTGACTATAAGCAAACTCAGTTGGCTAATTTCCCTGATTAACAGGTACAACGACCGCGCTCCCTTAGAAAACCACCACCTCGCGGCTGCCTTCACGCTGCTGCGCTGCGAAGACCTCAACTTCCTGTCGCACCTAACAAAGCCCGACTACATGCAGCTGCGCAAGGTCAGTGACAACAACCTTGAGAACTTGCCCTGATGCTCCTCTGCACACCACACCTGCTCCTTCTAGCTCCTTGCTATGTCATTGGGACATGCGGAGGCTGGTCGGGGTTACCTGCCTGCCTGCCAAGGGCAACTGGTTTGGCACATGCCCATGCCACACATGACATGAATTGGTGGGTGGAGCCTGACACACGTGGCACTAGGTCTCTTCATTTGACCCAGTTTCCTTTCTGATATGCTGTGTGATTGAAAACACCATTTGACCTTTCACCATGTTTGACATGACTTCCCAGATACAACTTTTGTCGACGACCACAAGCATCATTGGCAATGACCAGGGGCACATTCCCTGAGAGGCATCTGGTCTTAGGGGTTCCTTTGTACCTTGTGCCACAACTTGTCTGACTAAGTTTGTGTACTGCTGGCAAGGGTGATGACGCTTTCCTTTAAAACTTAACATGTGGTAAAAATCATCCAACATGTGGTAAAAATCATCCAACATGTGGTAAAAATCATACTAATACCACAATTGGGCCTTTGTCACATGTATAGTTAACCAGCCCCAAGGCTCCAGGGATCCTGGACGACATGTGTAGGAGTGACTGCATGACCACATGTGTGACCATATGAAAGGTGACACGTCCCCGTGTGTGTGTGTGTGTGTGTGTGTGTGTGGGAAGTACTTGAATCAAGCTTCTAATGTTTCAGGCATGTTTTGACCATGTCCTGAACGGCCAGTCTGTGTGGAGTCTGTGTCTGGGTGGAGTGACTGTATTGTCTGTGTGGATTGACTGTATGGAGTGTCACATGGCATGGGCACCTTTCAACACCTTAAGGTGTTCATGCCTCACTTTTGCAGATGATCATAGATCTGGTGCTGGCCACAGACATGAAGTCCCACTTCAACCTGGTGAGCCCCAACAGCATACCACGCATGGCCATACCACTATTGTCATTCTGCCCACAGCCGTCCTGCGTCTTCAGCAAGGCCAGAGGTGTTGCAGAGTGTGGTGCTAGTGGTGTGGAGGTACCAGTGTGCCTCACACTCACACTAACACTCACCCCCACACTCATATTCATATTCACACTAACACTCACACTCATAGACGCATTAACACTCACCCTCACCCCCGCACTCACCCTCACCCTCACCCTCACCCTCACCCTTACCCTGGTGGTGGTCAGAGCCAGCGGTGTGCCCCCATGCAGGTGGGTCAGTTCAACACAATGCGACGCCAGCAAAGCGCCGCCACTCGAGCCGCCTCTGTCTCCAATGGCCACCCCAGCAGCCAGGGACCCTGCAGCCCAGCCCTGGCCTCCCAAGCCTCCATGCCCAGCCCTGCTGCCTCCATACGCTCTCAGCCCACCAACGTCATCACAGGGCAGGCCTGGGGCTCCGCCCCACAACAGGGTGGTGGTGCAGCCGCAGGCAGCCCCGCCAAGCCTGGCTTCTCTGGGCTGGGACATGGCCCACGTGGCCCACGCGGCAAGGGAGAGGCTCATCAGGTGATCCAGGGGCGCAAGAGAGGGGCTGGCTGGGCAAGAGGTAGCAAGGGCTAGCGGTATGAGGTAAGGGATAAGGCAAGGTACGGTAAGGTAGGATAGGGTAGGAAAAGGTAGGGTAAGGTAAGGTAAGGTAAGGGTGAGGTAAGGGTGAGGTAGGGGGCCAGGGATAGGGCAAAGGTGAGGAGAGGCACAGTGGCAGCAGCAGTATCAGTGACCCACCATCTTTGTGTTGACAAGCCGGCTCGGCCACCGTGACATATAGCCGAAGTATTGACTACGATCAGGGCAGCAGGGCAACCAGGGCGCCGCATCATGGTGACTACAGTGTTTTCTCATGATGACCAGGATGTTGGGCTGTGGCACCCGCAGGGGTTAGTGTAAGGTCAGGGTTAGGGTTAGTGGTTAACCCTTACCCTGGCCTATGGCACCCGCAGGGGAGTCCTGGCAGGAGAGGCCCTACACTCTCCTGGGGCCAGGTACCCTGCCCGCCCTGCCTGTCCCCCGCTCCTGGCAACACAGCGCCAGGGGGTGGCCTCCTGAACAGCAGTCGGAACACAGACCTCACGTGTGGCAGCGAGCTGTCCAGCCGCTGCAGCCCCCGCAGCGGCCAGTCCGCCCTGCTCACCATGGAGCCTATTGCCAGCGCTGGCCTGGCCCCACAGCAGGCAGGGCCAGGGGCGTCAGGGAGCAGCAGCGGCTGGCCACAGGCCTCCCCCCTCAGCAGCTGCAGCACCATGCCCCTGGTCTCCATGCCCACCAACCTCTCTAGCATGTCCCGCCTAGGAGCGGGCAGCAGCCTGCAGCCAGCAGCCCTGGACGGGGATGAGGCTGGTGGTGATGGTGGTGGTGGCGGAGGTGGGCGGGAGGCTGGGTCAAGCAGCACTCGGGCTTTAAGGCGCCTGGAGGGCAGCTTCTCCATGCGCTCCACCAAGCGGTCCACTGCCGTCGGTGCAGCTGCCAAGGCAGCTGTGGGGGAAGGAGCAGGAGGAGCAGGAGCAGCAGCAGTGGGGGGTGGGTCTGATGGTGGAGAGGTCAAGCCCATTGGGAAGGGGCCGGCAGGTAGTGGGCACAGCTCAGTCCCTCACACGACCTCGGTGATGATGTCCATCATGGCGCTGGAGCAGCCCAATGACCCAGGGGTCACGGCGGCGCTGAGGCAGGTCAGGGCGTTTGAACCGACGGATGATGCGGAGAAGCTGCTGTGCCTTCAGGTGAGTGGCATAAGACCTGACCTGACCTGACCTGACCTGACCTGACCTGACCTGACCTGACCTGACCTGACCTGACCTGACCTGACCCGACCCGACCCGACCCGACCCGACCGGTTTTGACGTTTGCTTGACCTGCTATGTGCAGCTGGCCCTCAAGGCCTCTGACCTAGGCCATGTGTGTGAGGGCCATGAGGTGCACCTCCAGTGGGTGTCCTGCCTGGAGGAGGAGTTCTTCAAACAGGTCAGTGCACCGCGCCAACAGCGCATGACTGGAGATCTAGATCTAGATCTAGAGGAGGATCTTGGTCCAGAAGGGGATCTAGACCCAGATCTAGGTGATGGCTATGGCGACACCTGCCTCCTAGGGGCCCTTCTCCTAGGGGCTCCGTCCAGGCAACGTGTTGTGGGTGATCTGGCTCTAGCCACACTCCCTGGTGGGTTTGCTCCTTGGGCCAATCGCCATCATCATGACCGCCATCATCGCCATCATCATCATCATCAGCAGCAGCAACAGCAGCATAGTCGTTGTTGTCATTGCAGCAGCATCTCTGTCACATACAAAGTCATCAATACTGCCAGTGGTGGTGGCAATGGCGGCGGTGGTGGTGGCGGTGATGATGGCAGGGAGACAGAGAGAAGGCGGCGGGCTTGCCTGTCTCTCCGCTGTTTGACAGAGACCGACCCGGCATCACACGCTCCCAGGTGACTGCACACCCCTCCCCCACCACCCACACCTTACCACCCCGACACCCCACACCCCACACACCACCACACACACCAAACCACTAGGGAGCGGTTTCTCTCATGAGATCTCATTAGTTTCTCATGAGATCTCATTAGTTTCCGCGTCTCATTAGGTCGTCTCATTAGGTCGTAGTAAGCCGGGCGGGACTAATCTAATGAGATTAGGTATCTCATTAGTCGAGCGGTGACCGCTCCCTACAAACCACCCACTCACCCACGTAGGTACACACATACAGAGTAGCAGCCTTGGGACTGCCCTGTGGTGATGGTGCTGACGCTGACAGCGACCCGTCCCGATCCGACCTCAGCTGGGAATGCCTGTGGGTATGGCACGGCGACACACACAGCCTTTTCCTTGCCCATGTTGAGCCCTGGAGCTGGGACTGGAGCTGGGACTGGACCTCTGCCATAGCTCACCATGCGTGTGGCTATTTCTACAACAGCAGCAACAGCAGCAACACACAGACTCAACACTCTATGACATAGACCCATCGGGAGGCCCCAGGGGCAGGGGGGTGTTCAGCGGGGTGCCCTCAGAGGCACGCCTCCACCAGACCTCTCACAATGTTGAGGAGCACCTGTTTATATTGTATTTGCCTGTCCTAATAAACTCCTAAATCTATCACTTCAAAATTCATAGTTTCTTTTCTACTCTTTGCACCCAACCCACCCCCCTTGCCCCCTCCTGACCTCTGCTGCTGCTCCCCTCCTCCTGACCTCTGCTGCTGCTCCCCTCCTCCTGACCTCTGCTGCTGCTCCCCTCCTCCTGACCTCTGCTGCTGCTCCCCTCCACTCATCGCCTCTTGGGCCATCAGGTGGGCTTCTTTGAGATCGTGGTGCTGCCGCTGTACCGAGCCTTTGCTGCGGCCTTCCCTGGCGCCTTTCCCCTGCTGCACGCTGCCAAGGACAACTACAGGTGCGGTGCGAGTGCCAGTGCCAGTGGCAGCGACTGCGCCAGTGCCGCGGTTTCGAAGGCAATCAAGGAGGGCAGGTCCTGCTGGGTTCCAAGCACCGTGAGTTAATGTAGAATGGAGGGAGGCTGGAGTGTGGCAGGGGATGGGTGCTGGATCCTTGTGCCTCTGGCCTTCCCTTCGCATGCGCAGGCAGCACCAGGCACCGGTCAGGGGTAGGGGTAGGGGTAGGCATGGTCCTCTGATGCACCGCCCTGTGCAACTAATTGTGATTCCTATCACATGGCTCGGCAAGCCGGGCCTCACTACTAGCACTAGTACCTCCCTCATCACCACTAGCTCCTCCCACAAAGACAAATCCAGACCCCTAACTAGGGGGGGTGTTTTGTCTGTGTACAGCTATGGCCCTCGGCAATAGCAGGCTGACCTCGCTGGTCTCGCTGACCCCTCGCTGACCACCAGCTGAGCCCCTAGCACCTATTAGGATGGACCTCTGACGGTACACCTCTGGCTCTAGACCTCTCTCGACACCTCCCTCACCCTCATACCGGGCACCACTACCCTGTGCTGTGGCCTTGGGTCTCGCCTTGAGCCTCATCTCCCTGATCTCCCTGTATAAGTGAACGATGACTATGTGAAGGACTAGACGGCACCTCCCTTATCAGCAGGTAGCAGGTTGTAGACCAGTTGCAGCATCACGCCTCACTGCCAATGATGCATCTGCAGGTACTGGCGGCAACAGCAAGAGCTGCAGCAGCAGCAGCAGTTGCAGCAGCAGCAGGCGTCCGAGCAGGAGCAGGAGAAGCAGCAGCAACAAGAGCGGCACTGAGCACTGCCGGCACTGAGCACACTTACCACCACAACCACGAACACCAACCAAGAGTTGCAACCACAGCAGTAAGGGGGTGAACGGGCACTGGGTCAGAACTGGCAGTCGCAGCTGTCGCCATGTTTTGCACGTGTCACACATGTGCAGCTGCAAGCCAGGCAAGTTGCCCAGCACTGACTGGCATGCAGCGGTGTGTACTTGCTTAGGCAAAGAAAACAAAATAGTTGGAACATGTTCTGCAAGGCTTGGGTTGGCTGCTAAACAAGCAATGGTGTGTGATGTGTCGAGGCATCATCAGTCCAGTCAGACAAGCATGCTCCACTGCCTATATGCCCAGGTGGCCACAGCAGGTGGTCACACTAGGTTGTCACACCATGGGGTGGTCACACCGTGCAACGTGATGTGTCTGTATGACAAGTACTTAGCGCGCATAGGTCGGGGAAGGCTATACATTAGCAGGTAGGTGTTAGTTACTAATGGTCGTGATCCTCAGGCGCAGTGAAGTGCAGTGCTATGTGCTGGTTGACACACCGCCACGGCTGGCAAGACACTGCTGGCTGCTGTGTCACGTGCCCCTGTTCATGTATGTGTTTGGGTGGCTGTGGTTGTTGTCTGTCGCTGCAAAGCCATGGATTGCAACAACACCGGTGCGGTGCCCCGCCTGCAGCTCTTTTGGGCACACCCCGTTGAAGGCATGCTGATAGCCCGACAGCAACATGCCCCTGAGGGCCCACCGTAGGCAAAGAGGCGGAGACTGCCACGCTAGATTGAGTCTAAGCCCCAGCATTTAACTACAATGTGCAACCTGTACAACCTCCAAGCTTCACTCACCGCCCAGAATGAGTTGATAAATCTTTCATGTGTTCCCCCCTCTCAGGCGTTCCCAACTACATGAAAACCACCCCCCTGTGATAGGAAGCCCGTATCTTCGCAGCCACTCAGTCAAAAATATATGTAAACAGTGCTTTGAACAGAGGAGACTCATAGCTACGAGATGGCAGACGCAGCAAAAACTATCTCGCTCTCAGCGGTGCTCAGTGCCTGCCCAAACTTCGACATTTGAATTCATGCGGTTTCGCCCCATGCGAGGCGCGCCGCACCAGCACGCTTCGCCACACTGTTGTGACTGGCACCTGCAACGCGCAGCAGCAGTCGGAACATGTTTTGCTTTTGGCATGTGGACGCGACGACGGCAGTCATGACAACTGGATACCATTATTAGCTTTTGGAGCTGCTGCTGGCGCTAGTGCATTACCGGCTGCTCTACTATGCATAACAAGGTGCTAGGTGCAGTACGTGGTGTTGTCTCACCTTGCTTTGCTGCCCTCGGCTTGTTAGCTGCAGGTGCCTCACGCTTACGTGACGTGCTTGCCGCTGCCAGCTGTTGCTGCTGCTGAGGGGGTGCACCAGCAGGCACAGCCAGCTCAGGGGTGGTGCCTGCAGGTGTCAGCTGCTGCTGAGGGGGCGCAGCTGCGGCAAGCTTCCCACGGATGTGGGTGCACACGCAGATAGATATGCACCTGACCCTGGAGGCGGCGTCGAGCAACCCGTAGGGAGTGATTGGTAGCTGCCGCTCTGGATGCCACCTGCTGCAAAGCCGTATGCTCACCATGCAGGCCTTGGTGTGTTGCCTGCAGGTCGTCTAAGTCGCCCTGCAACCCATCCACGGTGCCCATGAGGGACTGCTCCACACCCCGCAGCCGCTGCACCTCAGCCTGCAGGTCACGGTTTGTCGCTTGTGCCGTACAAGCTGCAGCTTTGATGTTGTTAGGGCAATGCAGATAGCCAGCCCTTATCGACTTGTTTAGTGCATAGAGATGAGCACTCTTGGCCTTGCTTAATTTCTTCTTCTTCATCGTTTGGGATCGAGAGGTGGCAGAGCGGGGCTACGGGCTTGGCTCGGTGGTCAGGGTGATGGGGGGTGATGGATACGGAGATGGGTGAAGGAGAGGTAGGGGGGAGATGGGTGAAGGAGAGGTAGGGGAGAGGTAGGAGGCGAGGAGAAGGAGAGTTAGGGGGCAGGAGGCTGATGGCAGGCTGGGAGGAGGGGCTACTGGGAGCTGGGCGGGGTAGACGAGGTTGGGAGGTGGTGGGTTAGGATGTGTTGGTGGTGGCCACGTGGCGGAGTGGTAAGCCAAGCTCAGTCGGCTCCTCGTGCACCTGTAGCCATCAGCATGTGTACCTTGTAAGCGGTATAACTTGTCACATACAAACCCAATGATTGAGTTCCATAGTGCCATGGACGCGTTACTAGTATGCTACAAATGGTATGTGTGAGGTCAGGCTGTTTGTTCAATGGTGCAAAACATAAAGCGGATCATAGCTGGAGGACTGTGCCGCCCACCATTACAGCGATACAGCGCTGCCACACACAAACCCGGGTTCCTTCACATCCTCGCCAAGCGGCCTGCACCATCAGGAACCTCGCGCAGCCATGTTTGCCGGACTTCAGTGGTGTGCGCCACCGACATGTCGTGCATCGCTAACGGATAGCCAAGGACGTAGCTTACCGGTGTAGCTAACCACGGTCTGCGATTGGGACACATCCGGGGTCACATGTGGCTGCCCGCATCGAATGACTCCGATGGCAATTCCAGTCTTACAATAAACGCGCGTTATCGCATTGCAGCAGACGCAGCAAACGTTACATCAAATGATGGAGTAGATGGGTTGCAGTTGCATGAAGATTACCAACCCCATGTTGGGAACGCCTGACCCCCTCCCATTATCCCCCCTCCCCTGGGCCGGTCTCATCAGTTGGTGGCCCAACTCCAGTACAGGCTCGCATACTGCAACCCAGCCGCACAGTATCCCTAACGCCATTTTCGCCCGAACACCAACTCCTCCTTTAGTACAGGTCTACCCATGCTCCATCGTAGTAAATATACCTGCCGTCGTTTACTCCGTCGGGAAGCTCGTCGTAAAACCCGCTGTAGTTGCCGTGGACCTGCTGCCGCTTCCGAGCGCGACGCCTTCTGGCCGCAATCTTCCTGCGCTTGCTCGCGCCACCCCCTAGCTCAGCCGGGCCTGTGTGGCTTATCTCCTTCGTCTCATCGCGCACCCCATCCACCTCACCACGCGGCTGTCCCTCTGCCGATGTCGTTTTGCTCCTGCTGCACAGTTCGGCCACCTGCATCAGCGCAGACACCAGCAAGAGGCCGAGCGGCCACGGCCTAGGGTTTGCTTGCTGGCTTTCGAAGGGACGTGCTGATGGCTTCCTCGCATCACCTCAAGGCGTCTCGACGCGGTGAGCTGCGCTGAGCATGTGCTAAGAACTCCCGGCCCAGCGAACAACTGCCGTACGAGACGAAGGCGCAACCACGCTATCATTTAGCTTGTGCACAAGCCGCTTGCGCGTTTACAGCATAAATGAAGAGTCCTTCACGGTCGACTTCACGGATTCCACGCGCTACTTATAGTAGGTCACCCCGGCCGTTAGCCCCGCCAGCCCGTGCCAGGCCTGCGCATCGCATCACGCGCAAGTGGAAGGGAGCTGAGGCTATCGCGGTAACTCACGCGCGCTACAACTCGTCCCAGATCACCGCCCGCCACCAGGTCGAAAACAGAGATAGCGCAAACAAGCAGCGACCCACCTACAAGGGCAGGGTTCCGAGGCGCTCCGTGGCGTTCGTAGCTAAGTTCGCACCAAGGAGGCAGCCTCGTAGTGCGCCGCAGGCCATCGCAGAGCGCCGCGCTACCACGCCACGCCACTACACCACGAGACTGAGTTACGCCACGCTTCGCTCAAGTCGGTGCAAGTTGGGTGCATGGCACTGTTGTGTTTTTCGGCTCTATTGGGTTTCCCTATTGGCTCAATCTTTTCTATATTGGCTCAATTTCTGCTGCCGGTTCTGGTTGAAGGTGCCTGGCCTTGCATGTCATCTGCCCCGCCAATTCCCACTGCAGCCAACTGATCCTCCTCCATCTCTTGCTCCCAGCTCAGATGTTCAGCCCTGAGCAATGGCTTGTTCTGCGTTACCCTCTTGCCCTTCCACCCCAAGCACCCCCGTGCATACTCCTTCAGCACATGCACAGTCAAGGTCATGTAGGAGCTTGCAATGTGTGGTGCCTGTGCATGCAGAAGCTTCAAGCACTCAGCATCTTCCTCCTTGTCACTGGCAAGTGTCACACGTCCAAACATGGGGATGCTGCTCAGGGTAGATGCTCCATGACACATGCACTGCCCATGTGCCTCACATACGCACATGCAGTCTCAGTCATCATGGGCGCAACCCCATCTGCAAGGAAGAACATTGCATGCATGGCCAGTGACTCAGAGATGGTGCGCAGCAGCCTGTGGGCATCAGGGTCAGGCTTAGCACACTGCTCAATCTCCTCATCCTTCGGCACCAAACACTACCGCCACTGCACGCTCCCCCTAGTCTGATGCGCAACACTGACAGCTAGTTGTGCAGCAGGCACCACACACTTTGCATTATGCACACCTGCCAGCTGTTGAGCCTTGCATTTGGCACTGAGATCTGAGTGATCATCCAAGACTCTGGCTGCCATGCTGTGCTTGAATACCCATCCCTCAGAGTCATGGCGGCCCTTAAAATGAGATGTGGCCCCATACGACCACCACACTGACACCCTGTACCTCATGGCCATGCGCCGGTGCAGCTGCAATGCCACTATGTCTTCGAACTGGGCTGCGCACCCATCTGACCACATGCACCCTGCAACTACGGCTGGTCCATGGTCAGCTGCTGGGCACCCTGCAACTGCTGCTGGTCCAAGTTCAGCTGCTGCTGGGCGCCCTGGCCAAGGCAGCTACGTGGGTGCTTGGGGCCCCAGCATGTGCTGGCATCCCCGCTTGACTGTTGTGGTGTTGCAAGGGCTGTTTTAGGGGCTGAAAGCCAGGTGCCTAATGCACAACGAAGGTTCCTGCCACAACGGAGGTTCACGCCACTGTCACTGCCTACCCGCATGTCCACAGTCCGCAGGCATGGCGGGCATGGCGGGCATGGCGGGCGATCTGGGAGGCTTCACGGCAAAAGTTTTAGCGCACGTGAGTTAACACAATAGCCTCAGCTCCCCTCCACTAGCGCCTGGTGCGATGCGTAGGCCTGGCACAGGTTGGCGGGGCCAACGGCCGGGATGACCAGTAGGAAAACACTTCCCCTACCCCACCCTCCCACCCTCCCCATTGACATGACATGTGCAGCAGTCAGATGTAACCGCCCCGCCCTGCCCCGGCCCATCCGCCCCGCCAATTTTTCTGCCTATGCGTGGTACACATCGCCTGTCAGGCTGATTATGAAGGTGTGAAATGATGGTGTACAAACGTGTCTTGTGAGTGGTTGCAGGGGCTGAAAATACTAGACTGCTTTGCTAGATGACACCGTCAACCATTTGGCTGCATTGAGCCAGGATGACAAAAACGACTTGTGGGTCTGGCAGCTGCAATGGGGCCTTAAAGCTAATGGGAGAATTGTTGTAGAGGGAGGTGTGCCAAGGCCATGGATAAGGAGCTCTTTACGTCAGCTGGTGGAAAACTGGCCAATTGAGAAAAAAATGGCTCTGGTGGTCAAAACGCCGCTGCATCGCAGCCATGTCGAGTTTCTTTGTGTTCCCTAGTTGGGCATCACGGTGAGCTCCTTGCCATGCCACGTTGTTGCTGCAGCCGCTGCATGGGCCACCGTCCCATTCTGGAGAGCTTGATGTGATTGCCAGGTAAGACCCCAAGGCATACACCAAGGATGCCATTGCCACAAGGCTTGGTGCGCCCATGTGGGCCTCATCCTTGTCCATGTCGTCGTCCATATGGGCCATGTCCTTGTCCATGTGGGCCTCGTCCTTGTGGGGCTTGT
This sequence comes from Haematococcus lacustris, assembly GCA_030144725.1. Classification (NCBI taxonomy): domain Eukaryota; kingdom Viridiplantae; phylum Chlorophyta; class Chlorophyceae; order Chlamydomonadales; family Haematococcaceae; genus Haematococcus; species Haematococcus lacustris. The sequence continues at coordinate 1,410,500 of JASKMD010000016.1, forward strand.
CCTTGGCTGGCAGCTCCAGCAGCCCATGCAGATCAGGCCGCATGTGACTGATTGACACTGTGGATAATCAACATGGAGCCAGCTATGTGTGCTGACCATGTGTACTGCACCCATGAGTTCAGGTGACGGCCATGCGCTGAAGCTTGTGATGGAGGGTTTGCAGGGTTGGGCTGTTTAGAAGCTGCGCTGGGTGTCTTTGAAGCTGGCTGCGTCCCCAACACTGATGATGGCCCCCAGCGCGCCGGGGCTGGGCACCAGGTTCCACCCAAAATGCACTGCGTACTTGAAGCCCTTTGTGGTGTACCCCAGCTGTGAGCCTGACCTGCAGCACACAGCAGCTTTTTGACTC